>JANJGK010000006.1:6322862-6512862 GCA_039081455.1 Macrobrachium rosenbergii
ATATCACCCCAGTAACTACATTCAGTAAATATTCTACGATAACTGAAACTCAAAACCAATTAAGGCTTAACAAGACTCTTTTGGTCAGATATTCAGTGGACACTCCAGATTACTTTAAGAGCTCCTGAAACGGAAGCACAGCCGAGGCACAGGACGAAAGGTGGAAAGGTCAGGTCTTGGCGAATTAACTTCAATCTTTTATGAAACCTCTCTCTCTCTCTCTCTCTCTCTCTCTCTCTCTCTCTCTCTCTCTCTCTCTCTCTCTCTTTATAAGAATATATATATATATATATATATATATATATATATATAGAACTTTATATGTTTATATATATTTTTTTCACTACGCCACGAATGTCCTTGGATATCCAGTGCACCTTATCTTAGGAATAACTCACACCCGAGATATAGTGAATTGGATATTAAACGATATTTGTGGCTTAATGTTCGTAAATATGGAAAATGTCACGAGTGTATAAATGAAAAAAATATATATACTATATATATGTATGTAGGTATATATGTGTATATATATTACATTATATATATATATATATATATATATATATATATATATATATATATATATATATATATATATATATATATATATATATATATACATACATACCAACTTCCACTTTTCCCCCCCTTGAAGGAGGTGGCTGCAGAATGTGCCACCATCCGGTTTTAAGCGTTGATTTATGACGGGGTTTCTCGTTCCATGGAAATAACTGCGGGGTATTTTGCTGAAAGCGTGTGACAGACTTGTTGATAATCCGTCGTTTCCTTATTTGATCGAGAAGCAGCTGTATAATGGAAGATATGTTGAACTACATGGAAGGTTCACTAAGAATGAATGGAAGCAAAATTTGTAACATATACAACAAAAGATGGCTGAAAAGGGTGTATAACCTACATAACGCGTAACCTTGCTTGAGACACCTGATAAGATAAATGGAAAATTGTAGTGACAGGTAGTATAATAAAAAAAAATGGCAGTTGTATCTTAGGTAGTAAAAGAGCTCTTGTGGGCTGAGATATTGTACAAAAGACGCGCAGTAAACAGAATATACCGTATATAACATAGATGTTCTTGGGTAAGCATATGGCGACACTCCAGAGATATTGAAATAATATGTTTAGTAAGGCTGGAGATGTTGCAGCGTAGGAAAGTAGACATTTTCTGTCTCGCTAAATCCTATAATCATTATATTTTAAAGAAGCTTGTTATTTATGATGATTCCTCTTGCCATGGCAACCTTCTTTCAATGTCTTTATAATGGCAAAATGATTAAAAGCAAAAAAATGAACGAACTTCGTTATTTTTCCAATTCGGGGGTAATATTTTTTGTATTAGAAGGAAGAGCTTATACAAGCCTAGGAATATTTTTCTTTGAAATCACTTAATTTCCGACTTAAGTAACCTCGTGAAAGAAATAAATAAGTAGAAACTGGTAAAATTGTCCCAGTACGATGACCATAAACAAGAAGATATCCTTCAGGTGTAAACACAATGTAGAGTTTTCAGTATGTACTATTTACTGTAAAGTCAAATCTGTTCAGAGTCTCAGAGATGTTTTACAAGGATGGTAAAGCTTACGCAAGTCTTCAGTCAAGAGAGTAGCTAGCTTATTAAATCTTGCTTGAGACGCATGCGTTATTTCTTTTAGATTATTACTGTAACGTATTTAGAGAGCAAGTGAAGGAGAGGAAGTACTGAATAAATATGACCATTGTGGTTGGATAAGATTTCAATAGGAGATTGACTTCCCATTTCTTACGATATATTTTTGACAATGTTATCGAGAACAAACTTCATACAGCTTAAAACGACTGAAATTAAAATCACGCATTGAAAATAAATAAAAAAATCTTAACAGATTTAACGATAAAGCTTAAGAGTAAACTCAGATTAAAAGTATTAGACACTGCAAATTACTGACTTGTACGGCCAAATAAGAATAGATCTCATATCACAAATAAGAATGGAGTGAGTCCGAAGGGAATAATTAAGTAATAACAGATGAAAGGCAAGAGGCGTGGAATGTAGTATTTACCAGATAAGTTATAGTTGGACTTTATGAAAGGACTTTACGAGACTTAGTTATGTTGGCGATAGTGAGCCTTGGATTATGAAAGAAGTAAAAATACGTATGCATCTTTTACAATAGATTATGAGAGAATGAAAAGTTCGTTTGCGTCTTTTTTTAAAAATTAGATTATCCCGTGAGGGGGGGAGCTAGTGCTGTCAGTAGTGCACCTCACACGCGGTGCACTGTAGGCATTACTTAAGGTTCTTTGCAGCATCCCTTCGGCCCTTAGTTGTAGCCCCTTTCATTCCTTTTGATGTACCTCCATTCATATTCCTTCTTCCATTTTACTTTCCATCCTCTTCTAACAATTATTTCGTAATGAAACTGCTTTGAGGTTTTCCTCCTGTTAAACCTTTCTAACCATTTACTCTCAATTTTCCTTTCAGCGCTGAATGCCCTCATGGGTCCCAGCGTTTGGCCTTTGGCTTCAGTTCTATATTCCAATTCCAATTTAAATTAGATTATGAGAGAATGAGAAGTTCGTAGACATCTTTTGAAATAGAGTACGAGAAAAGGAAAAGTTCGTGTACATCTTCAAAATTAGATTTTGAAAGCAGGAAGAATTTTTATACACATTTTAAAATAGATTATGAAAGAATAAAAACTATTTATGCATATTTTAAATTAATATCCGCGAAAAATGTACAAATGATTGTGAAGACGCACCGATAAACTTTCTTAACGCTAGGGGATGGACCAAACTGCGACAAAGACCTTAGAGAAATAACCGAACGAATTGAATGAGAGCCTGGTGAAAGGGGATTATGGTTCGGGGTTCGAATTTTTACAGAACAAAGAAATATTCATAAAAGGGCAATGACTGGACTATAAAAGAACAGGCTAACGCGTAGATTTGTGAAACCTCTCGCACCTGGCGACGCCTCTACACTTGTGCCTTATGGCGATGCAGTTGGAACCGAGGCGATGATTGCCCCTCTTGTCGTTCTCCGAAGTCACGCCCTTCGTGGGAAATGGTCTTTTGTGAATACATTGCAACGAAAGGTAATTTCAATGGCCGTAATCGTAGGGTAGGGCTGAGGGCGCCCGTTGCGTCCTGCGCCTCCGCTCAGGAGTGGGTTATGGTTGCTTGAGAAGAAGAAGGAGAAGAAGGGCTCTGCTGACATTGTATCGAGCTGTAAACAAGAATGACGTCAAAAATCACAGACAGGCCAGCTGTGTGGTTCTCATCTGATGGTGCGCACATGCACACACGCGTGCGCGTGTGTGTATATATATATATATATATATATATATATATATATATATATATATATATAGAGAGAGAGAGAGAGAGAGAGAGAGAGAGAGAGAGAGAGAGAGAGAGAGAGAGAGAGAGAGAGAGAGAGAGAGAGTTTGTGTGTGTATGTGTGGCTTGTGTGAGTGAGTGTACTTTAATAGCCACAATGACCTCTTAACTTCTCAATTTTCTCGCAGTCTCAGGATGCACAGTCACAAACCTTGAATTCAGAGAGGTAATAAATGCAGATGTCACTTCCTTCTGTGGTGAGATTCGAACCCACGTCTAGTAGCAGCTGGAGTCAGGTACCACTTAGCCGGCTATACCACGAAGAAACATAGTGTGGTGGCATTAGAGTGACTGGGAAAAATATTTAGGTAAGATGCTAATAAATGTTGTTTTTCGAAATTCCTGCAACCTGACAAGCAGTAACGTCTCGGAAGCTTGGGTCTATGAAATCATACGCCTAGCATGAGGATGAAGATTATAAATAAGAATAGTGAAATGCTAGAAAAATAAAGTATATAATAGGGAAAATACAATGAAATTATGTTTTTAAAATAAATCAATCAGAATTCGACGTTAGTCTTGAAATAGAGTCAAGTGTTTACTATTCTGAGAAGACCACTGAACTAAAAATTCAGCAGAAAATGGATAAATATTTTTCTTAAAAACACTCAAACGTATCTTCAAACTGAAATAGCTGGACAAGAGAATCACTGTTAGCACTTTTACAGAAAAAAAAAATGGCAGAAACCAAAAGATATTCTTGAAGCTTCCGAAACCCATTCTCGAAGTTTTACAGGTCCGTCAGTGATATCATGTAGACGTTCCAATAAACTCTCTTAAACAGTTCCACCAACTTCGTATTGGTGATATTTTTATGGTCTCAAAAAAAAAATGCCTTATAAATTTCATGGTTTGACAGTAACTAATATATTAAAAAATTAGACAATTATTCCATGATCCCTTTATGGCTCTTGGAGGTCATAAAGCTACGGGATGAAAACTTGGAAAATTATCGTGCCACTGTTGCTTGACAGCGAATTATATATCAGGTAAGCAGTTGACTGCCTGAGTCGCAGCCAGGGTGGAGTACCTGGAGGCTAGCACTCCCCCCCAGCCTCTGTGACCTGGTATCGTCACCTTGAAGGGAATATATAAATATATACAGGTATATCTTATATATATGCATGTTATTTATAATGGTTAAAGTTTAATGAAACAAGATGAAATGGAATGAACTGGCTCACCAAGCTTTCACAGAATACTTATATATAGAAAAGGGTGCAAAAAAAATTAGTCAGGCATTAAATATATTGCATTTGAATATATATAAAATATAATAATGAACAATATATTTTTTGTTTGGGGTGCAGCTGCTTGACAGAAAAGATCATGTCCATGTATGCAATATAATGGTTAAGACAGTTAAAAAGAAACAGAGAAAAAAAGAAAGTAAATAGTGAAAATACAACGTTGAATCTAAGCAATTACTTATGGGGGAAGAAAAAAAATACGGAGAAGGACTGATGAGTCAATGAAATGTGCCATAGACTAAACGGTTATCTGTCCAAAGAGACAGCGACCCTCGGTCGATGGGGTAACATTTTGAAGATCGGTTGAATGTGGATGACAGAAGAGAGGCAGATAGATAGATACCGTAGGTCTGAATGACGCAAGAGTGAATAAGGTAGTTTATGGCGTTACAAGTGAGATGCTCCGGTACAGTGGTGGTAGTGTGACTGAGTGGCTGACGGGGCTTTATAAACTACGTCAGGTTTCGAAAGAAAAGAAGAATGATTATTTTGTTGAATGACAATAAAGTTGATAAAGGCGGCTGTAAGAATTACAGGGGCATAACATTACCAAGCATACCAAGGGAGGGTTTATAGTAGGAGTTTGATTGTGAAAGCAAGAGAGAAGACAGAGGAACTGATAAGGACAGCGTTGGTTTAGACAAGGACTAGGGTGTAAAATACGTTTCTGATATGAGCCAGTGATGTGAGAAGCCTGAAGGTAAAGGAATGGAGCTTTATGGGGCAGAAAAGTACTTAGAAAAAGCATATGATAGAACTGCTAGAGAGGCAACGTGGACGGTTTTGAAGAGCAATGATTTAGAAGATAAATGGTTGAGAGTTTTTCTAGTGGAAGTGACGAGTTTCTTAGAATATGTAGGTGGTTGAATAAATGCCTTTGTGCAAAAGTAGGTCTGTGACGAAACTGTTTTATGTCTCCATGGCTGTTCAACATCTTCATGAATGATGCGATAAGAGAAAATAAAGGAAAAGACAAGACATAGGTCTAGTGCTGAAAGAAGTTAATGATTCATGAAGGAGTGCGGAATGGTTGTTGTTTGCAGGTATACAGTACTGACCAGGGGCAGTGAAGAGAAACTGCATAAGACACTAAAAGTTTGAAAGTGTTTACAAATGAAGGACGCCGAGAACAAATATGAATTAAAATTAAATTAGGGTAACTGAAACCATGGAAATGGAAGAATGAATATTATTGTGAATGGTGAAATAAGCAAGCGGTTGATTTGTATACGTATTTGATGGTGAATACAAAGAATCATGAAAACATGAGAGAGAGAGAGAGAGAGAACAAACTAGTAGTGAGTCACGGAATCAACAAAACGAGAAAGGTAATCAGTGTGTGTAAAAGAATGGGAAAAAGACATGTTTTGTCGATGGAAGCCAAGGTAAAAAAGTATTATTAAGGATAATTGAAATAAGGATGTTGAATGAGAATAAAAGAAAAAAGATGGAAGCTGTAGGGATGAACCGTTTGCGCCGTATATGTGGCGTAAGATGAATTAACATTTTGAGAAATGTGGAGACACTTAAAAGTGGCAAAAGGTTAGTATAAGTGAAATAATGGATCATGGTGTTTTTAGATGGTTTGGTCTTGTAAGAAGAGTGGAGAACGATAGACTGGTGAAAGGAGTTTATAATGCGAAAATATTATGAGGGAGGAAGACCTAGAAATGTCTAGATGGATAGCATGACAGATATATTTCAAAGGCAAAACTATAATATCCAGGTGTGGTGGTGTGTACAAGATAGAGGTGAATGGTGCAGTGTGTATATGGGGGTTCAGCACACTGCTGGTGAATCTTCTGTGCAGGTGTATGAAGCAGCTGTTGATACTGAAGTATTCTAACACAGAGTGCAACAGCAGTTCAGCTATTAAAGTATGTGAGAAGCGGTGGCTTTTGTTGTTATTGCTCTAGAACTACCTCCCGTTAGAGTAAACGGCCTTATATATATATATATATATATATATATATATATATATATATATATATATATATATATATATATATATAAATACACATTATATACATAATATATTATGAATACACACATACACATTACATAAATATATATTTATATAATGTTACATATTGAGAGAGAGAGAGAGAGAGAGAGAGAGAGAGAGAGAGAGAGAGAGAGAGAGAGAGAGAGATCTTATTACGATAAAAAGAAAAATTGATTGGAGGAGGTTTGTCGAAGGTACAGAAGATGAAACACGCTCTAGAGGAGAAACATAAGATCTTCGGAAAGCAGTTGCTGATTAAAGAAAGGAGACCGCGAGAGACGGAGGAAAACTAGAGTTGAGGAAAAATCTGAATAGATCCCTAATATGAATTACTCAAGGACAATGAATCCTAGAGCATCTAAAAAAAAAAAATAGTATGGGAGAGAAGCCAACTTTTAGTAAATTAAGGTTTGTGAGAAAGATTAAACCTGGAGAGTCATCTTTTGTTAATCCCACCTTTGGGTCTATGCCTGGTCAGGTTAGGTTGGTTTGGAGGTATTGCCTGTGCATATCCTGGTACTGTACATTAATATTAACAGATGATAAAATATGGGTACAGAATAAAATGAATATGCTTAGGGCAATAAATTTAGGGTAATTAAATCATTATGCTATGCAAAATCCTCTTAATGAAATTGTGGAAGGAATGGTAATACGAAGAGATGTAACTATATGTATATATATATATATATATATATATATATATATATATATATATATATATATATATATATACATATATATATATATATTGTATATATAGAGAGCTTAGAACACTAGTGTGATAACTCCGTGCATCTTCAAGATATGACTTCATTTCTTAAAACCGGTTTCATCCTATTGCGCAATAGTTTTCACGTCCCCCACAAATTGCCTTCATATTACCGCCGTGGTCTGCAGTGTATGGAATCGGTGGCCGGCTGAGAGAGTTAAACCGGAAATTTTCAAGGAAAAAAAATGGAAGGGGAGGGGGAGTGAGGAATCGCCACAGGTGGAGAAGAAAATGTAGTAATCAGGATGCGTCATCCCATGTGAATGAAACTCACGCTTGCCTGTCTGATCTCTCTGCGGGGAGGACTGGATAAGGTGACATCACTATAGAAACTTTGAGAGCAGTTTGAAAGAAAAAGAATAAACTAATCTTTATCTAAGAACTGGCAGCTAGATGTTATAATTCGAATGATAACATATTTGGCGTGCATTTTGTTTGGTATGGATATTGGGTAGTGTTCGGCCAAGTACGGCACTGATACATTTGATTCACCGGGTGAGACTTGTCTGAATACAGATGTGGAACTGCCGCAGCCAGACAGGACTCCGGAGTCCGGGATATGGCAAAAACTGCTATTAGTGTGCAAGTTCATACACGTACTAACGAGATGACCTTGTAAGTGTACTGGCTAGACCATTTCCGTCGGAAAGGAAATGGATTTTATACAAACTTGTTATTATTTCACATAAAAACTGGAGTGCGATCTAAATAAGTTTTCACACTTTTGAGTGAGAGAAAGCGCTTATTCATTATCCTGTGACGCATTTATAAATTGCCAAGTTTGTACGCGTGCTTTCAAATAAGTTAATGGAGTTAATAGATTTTTTGTTTGTAAATGCGACACATACAAATATAAATAAACGTATGTCATACTCCACAGAAACGATTATGTCTGTTACCCAATGAATGACGTATTTATTGAGTAATGCACAGTGATTGCGCGTACGTGCGTGCACAACGTGAGACTGCGAATGTTTACTTTCTAAGAAATTGCATTACGTTTTCGTAAATAGAGAGAATATTCGCAAAACAGGAAGGAAAGCTGACCGCTAATTTATCTGCGATACATTATCGCCATAAAACTATTATGTACGACTGTTTGTTCGTACGTGTGTTTGTGTGTATAATGTGGATGGATGTGATGCTTTTGGTCGGCAGCAGATGGCAGTAAGTGTGCGCCGCCCCACGCAACCTTAAACATGGAGCAACTAGAGAAGGCGGCGCAAATATTGATGGTTAGTGGACTCAAATTGTATCTTGGTGTAGTGTAAACGAAAGAATAGGTCACAAAGGTCATGTGGATGCCAAGAAAAGAGGGAAATTCGGTTACATTAGAGGTCACAAGACGGGTGAAATGAGTGGTGCTGGCGGGCGGGTGTGAAGTTGTGTCTGGTATAGACAGGATGTAAACAAACGGGTAGGTAGAGGGGCTCTCTGTCTCTTTGTGTGGTGGTGCATCTGGTTCGGTGGTACCTGTTGCCCACGCCCACCACACCCATGCCATGGGGAGGAGTGTGGTGCCTCATATCTCCATTCATTGCAGTTTTTGGACGCGACAAGTCGACCATAAGGCTTAGGCACGGGTGCCCCGTCGTCTTCGTCCCCCCAGCGACTCCTGTCATTTCCTGGAACGTCCGTCGGAAAGGCGTGACAGAGCGACTTACCCTGATGAACGGGCACCCAAAAGTGTCATTCGGAAAGTCCTGTGGACTCTCTCTTCAGCCTAGGCCAGCTGCATTTATAGCCTTTAGACTTAGCCTTGCTAGCAAAGTCTACCCCCGTAGACTAGTTTACAACCGTAGATTACCATTGGCTAGTTTACACTTTTCTTGTCCAGGAAGTCAGGCCACTGTTTACAGTTGACAAGGTTAGGTTAAACTGAAAACAATACGTATTATTAAGGAAGGTTCATTTGGTTTGGATATTAGGCTGTAGGTTAACCCACTAAGGTAACTTTTAGGTTTGCAGTAATGGGATAACTTAGGCTAACCTACTTACCAAGTTCGAGAATACCATGTATCAAGAGCCCTGACAGCTAGATGAATAAAGACCAATAGGTAAGCTTTAGATAAAAGGCCAATATTCCAACCCTTAAGAATACATAAAATTATTTTATTAATGCTTAAGATATCCACAGAGAGACTTGCCAGAGTTAACCCTTATTTTGCTCAGCCAAAGTTCTGGGACTTTCCAGTTCTGAACACCAAGTCGCCATAGTGGTTTACTTCTAGCTCAGGAATGTAATGCTTTTCAGTGCTTGGTGAAGGATTTTCCCCTCTTTGTTATCACTATGCACTCATTGGTTAAGAATCATGACATAATTCTATATTTCACTTATGTGAGTGGGTAAGGGTGTTAATAAAAAGAGGCATGCTTTAATGGGTGAAGAAGATGCTTGAACATCGTTTTTCTTGTGCTGTTATTAAAAGTATTTGTAATACAATACTGTATACATATACATAAATAATTAGTGAAGTGGTACAGTAGCCATGCATTATTTTTTATCATTGGTGAAAATATGGAAAATAAAATAAAAGTGAATAAAGATTTTATAATTGTATAGAATGTTTGGCAAAAGATATATCGTAATGTAGGCCAAAACACGGACTTTTAAAATGTACTTTATTTGAACAAAATATGATAAAAGATTACAAAGTTATTAGCATATAGGGGAGAATGGTGAATTTTTCAGACAGACGTAAATTTCCTAATGCAGATATCACTCAGCTCTCATGCGTGTCACACTGATAAACCTTTCCCTTCCCCACACTCTTCGCTCGACAACATAACAAGCAAAGACTGTGTCATTGCTGTTTGGATAATTACTCATACTTTCACATGTAACAAGGTCACTTACTATCAAATTTGGAAGTGAAGCCTTGGCCTATGCAAGGTGTAATTGTAAATTCATTAGCAAATGTGATGACACATCCAGTGAGTGGAAAATCATCATTGCTTGGTCGTGTGCCACAAAGGTCCTCTGTGAAGTTGTGCCATTCAGGTCTTTCCAGCATTTATCTTCTACTAACCTTCTACAGCCTTCTGTGTCTTAGGCCTCATCCATATAGGTCCAAGTCTTCCAGCTCTTTTGGTGCCCATGGAGCCAGGTTGCACTATCATGTACTGTTCTTCCAGGGTTTGTGCTTGGGACACGTCCAAGTCATCTCCATGTCTCATCATTATCTCATTTACAAATAGAGCTTCCATAATTTCCTTTATGATATCATTTCTAACTTTAGCCAGCCATGTTTGACTCCTAATATTCATCTTAAAACTGCATTCTAAAATTGACAGATTCATTTACATATGCAGTACAGTAGTTTCATAATTTATATCCATAAATCAATAAGTACAGATTATACCAGACATGTCTATAATGTTTCGCGTGCAGTTTTAGTTGTTTGATATCCAGATCTTGTTCAACTTGCCCATTATTTGATTTGCCTTTTTCTTTTAATCTTTTACACGAAAATTCCATATCTGGAGAACTTGTGCTGGATATTGATACTCAATATTTAAAAGATTCTACCTCGTTAATCCTTTCCTCTTATAGTGCTATTTCATCCCTTTGTACATATACTTCGTTAGATTTGATTCCCATCTCTGAAATTCCGTACTAAAGAAAAATTATCCATTACTAATATTTATATTGCTGTTTGGACGTGAATCATGGTTGCCAATATAATTGAATACCAAATCAGGTTTACAATAATACTAATTTGAAACTTTTAAAATTGGTTCAGTTGTACATATTTTGCTTCAGGGTCAATAGACATTGTGTTACTAACCTTGGAAGGAAGGAAAAATTGATGAGTGTGAAAAAGTGCAAGTAAGAGGTTTTTAGTGTATAACAAAGTGTTGAGCTTATTCAGGAAAGCAAGGAATCATAAAACTTGTAAAGAAAAATCAGTTAAACAAGCTGTGCATAAAATTTTTTGCTTGAGTTCCAGTACCATTTCAGTGGTAGCCAAAGATGTGTGAGAGAACAGACAGGAACTCTGTCCCTCCTGCAGCAAATGTTAGATGTCTCACTTTGGATTCGTGTGTCGGCAACCTCGGGTAGGTTTCAGCTCAGTTCCTGGTTCCTATCAGTATGTGACAGGTAATCCTCAATTACTTGTCATCTTTATATGAGCTTCACCCACACAGGTGACTCCACGTGCCTTCATTTTAGTGGCAGATGAAGCGATGTTGGCTTCAAGTGATACTCCCTTGTTGGGTGTTTAGACACAGGAACCTCCTTGTAGGAATTCCCTTGAACTCTGCTTCCAGAGATGCTTCTGTTCTAGGATGCATTGCAGGAGGGGTGGGGTACACACTTAAGTAGCATGTATGCTTCAGGTATGTAGACAAATGACAAACCTCATGTGCATATCAATGTTTTGGAAATGTGAACTGTTGTACTGGGTCTGCAAAAATTCCGAGTGTTGTGGTGGGTCACTTCTGCCAGGTAGGCCTATATTGCAGGCAGGAAGAATATTGTGGCAGACCAACTCTGTTGCCAGGGGATAGGAAGTAGGTTTAGAATGGTCCTTTTACTTTGCTTGGTGGAAAAGCTGTTTGAACTTTAGCTACATAGTTGGAGATAATCTAGCAGCTCTTCAGAACATGCTTTTTTGTGGAGCACTACGCAGGTGTCCAGGTACCTTGGAAGATCCTTCATCCAAGGTGTACCAGGGAAAGTGGGCAGTCTTCTGTGATTGATGTCATAGAAGAGGTCTCCCTCTCTGGTTGTAGCTTTTGTTCAGTGGATGGTGGACTTCCTCACCTACCTTTTACAAGCTATTGCTCTGTCTTAAACCAGGTCTTCAGACTTGGGCTATAGCTCTTTCTGCTTTGGTTAAGTTACCTATGCTCATGAGGAGCTTTTTGCACTATTGTCCTCCTTGGGAGCTTAGGCATCCAAATTGGGACATGACTCTTCCTCTGCATCCTACTCAGGTCTCATATGAGCACTCGGCGGGGAAGCCTTGAACCAAGATCTCACACTCAGGAATGTCTTCCTTGCTGGCCTTTGCTTTGACAAAGGGCATTGGAAAGTTACGTGGGCTTTCTTATCTTTGGCATTCAGAGGGTTGTGAATCTCTTGTTCTCATTTCTTCCTGATTTTGTGGTGAAAACCCAGAACCTGTAAGTTCCTGATGAGAGATTCAAGAGTTTTATGGTTCCTGTTCTTTGGGACTATTGGTGATATTTTTATGACTGGTGTGAATTGTGAGGTATTAACCAAGAAAGATGCTGCTTCTTAGACAGAATGTGTTACTCTTGGTTATTACTGGTAGCAAAAGAATGTGATCATCCACATTCCAATCATCAAACATACCAAATTGCAGCCCTCTATCCTCAGTAGTTTTTTTTATTTTATTTACGGTTAAAGTTAGCCACAATTGTGCGTCTGGCAACGCTATAGGACAGGCCACCACTGGGCCGTGGCTGATACAACATTATACACTGTACAGAAAACTCAATTGTGCCAAAGAAACTTTAGCTCATTTTTACTTCTTTTGTACTGTGTCTGTTTGTAGCATTTTGTTCTGCAGAAACTTACAGATGGTAAGTCATGGGATATGATACTATGTTTATCAAGTGTGAAAAATATTTGTTGATAATTGGCACTATAATAATTTCCTTGTGATTTATTACTGTTGTATTTAAAAGCTTGCGTAGTTCTTCATTTGTTTCTGTTGTAAAAACCTCCTTATTTCTTGTGTTATTTTTTGTCCCCTATAGAGTAGCTATTTATAAGTATTGCAATTTATATTTTCATTTTCCTCAGGCATCACCTGATTTGGTGACATCAGAACAGCGACATGAGGCAGAACAAGTGTTTCTTCAGTTACGTAATACAAAAAATCCATTCAACTTGTGTAGACAACTCTTAGGCAAGTACATTATATCAAATCTTATTCAGTACTTCATTTTTGTCACCAAATCATAAATCACTAGTTTACTGATCATCATCATCATTGTTGAGCAGATTATCACCTGACAGTTAAGGACACTAGATGAAGAATCAAGGACTTCGATTCATGATTTGTTCTATATTGTATTCTCTGTTTTATTACCCATACTACTGACAAGACAGGCTAAAGTCTTAGATTCTTTTAGTGAACTTGCATAGCCCCTCATATTTTTACTGTATGTAGTATATTAGCTTTTTCAGCCTTAACTGTATCGAGTTGATCATGAAATTGTTAGCTATAACTCCTGACTGTTGTAGCAAGACATCTGGTTTTTAAGGTATTTGATTTGATGAGTTTATAATTTACTCCTTTAGTATGTGTTATCATTTACTATCATTGAACAGTTTTGTCACTAAACATCCGTGCTCATTCATCAAGTTACCTTCTACCTAAGTTAATTTGATTAAGCAATCCTGTTTCATATTTCTGTAATTTGCCTTGTTTTTCTTCCAAGATAAACTTTTTCTAGTAATTATTTAGCTAGTTTTCAGAAGAATTCAACTTCACATCTAACACACAAAAAACCAGCATTGTGGTATTTATATACAATATTAAATACATTCATGAACCAAATATTATTAAAAAAACTTTCCTGTTTGGAACGATTAGCCACTGTTGATGTGAATTCTATAATTTTACTCGGTTTTCATAAGAATTGAGTCGGGGTAAGATATTTTTGTATGATTTCCATTGTATGTAACCACATAACCACACTGAAAAAAGTGCAAACTACATTTATTTTTGTTTGGTTAATAATGATGCAGTCCTAAAATTTTCCTTGTTTGAAGAAGGGAAGAGCACTAAATTTAGTAACTGATAATATAATATGACCTGAGACATTATGCACTATAAAAACTTCTGAGATTGCATAATTCACAATTGAAATGCATGCAGTGCCTTGTAACAGGTAATGCATTGCTACTGTAATTCGTAATATTAATTTAATGTTTCAACTGCAATGTTGTCATAATACACAACTACTTTTACAGAGGGATCACAGGTTGACTACTTGTTATTTGAAGCAGCTACTCTTTTACGGGTTGGTGTTATTCGGGAATGGCGAGACTTGAGCAAAGAAGATATTTTACAGCTCCGTCAGTATATTGTCCACTATGTTGTCAGCCGGCACAATCTTCCACATTATGTGAGAGAAACATTAGTACAGGTAAGTGATGTACAGTAATATTATTAATGTAACAATTCATTTTACTCACCCATCCCCTTCCATTGCTGTAGTTTTTTCCTACTGCGGACACCAGAAAAAATGCCCATATTGTGGAATTTTTGTTGGGACTCATGGCTAAAAACAGATTTTTCCTGATTATTTGAAAGAATCAACTTAATTTAAATACCCTCCATTCCATAAACATTCCATTAAGTGTTATTTTATTCTTTTATGCTTACTCTTCTCATTATTTCTGTTTTCTTTAAATCGTAAGTCCTTCCTGTAAATGTAAAATGTATTTGATTAAACATACATATATAGTGCATGATGTAAATTAGAAGTAAATTAGAAACACACTCTCTCTCTCTCTCTCTCTCTCTCTCTCTCTCTCTCTCTCTCTCTCTCTCTCTCTCTCTCTCTCTCTCTCTCTCTCTCTCTCTCTCTCTCTCTCTTTCTCCGATTAATCTGGAGATTTTACATTTCAAAACTTAATAAGATTACCATGTAATAGTGTTTTGCGCTAGAATTGGGTATATTTGCTTAAGAAATAGAGAGGGAGAGAGATTTTAAAGATCCTGTGACATAATCTGAAGACAAAACACTTTTTTTTTTTCTTTTTTTTAAGAACATTGCTTTTTTACTAAAAAATGAACTCCTCTTGCAGTAGCAATATGGCTGTGAATGATGCCACAGGCCAGAAGGCAAACAAAAACCACTTCAAAAATATCCAAGAATGTAGCAATTATTAGGAAGAACTAAACGGCACATTACACAAAATGCAAAAAAATGTCTAATCTTGGAAGAGTAGCTTGACATGTCAGTACACTGGAGTTGCATGGAAGAATGGTATTGTTTGAATGAGGAGCATGGTCTGGGATACACAGTGAGGTCCTTTGTTTTCTATGATTTTTTCCAGTTTACCTTTGCATGAAATAAGGCTATTTATGAACAGAAATGAAGCTGTAAAAGATTGTATGTGAAAGTAGGCTAAACAGTGTGCTTATAAGTAAATGTGGTAAAGAATGCCTAATTTAATGGCAGAGATTCTAACCTTTAATTGGATTTTTTTTTTTTTTTTTTTTTTTTTTACCATCTTTCAATGCAGTAATAAATAGCAGCGAAATAATGATATTGTCACCCATTATAAAAATTTTTTTTCAACATTATGGAATCTATCTCATAGGCAATAAATAAAAATGAGGCTCAAATTTGGTAAATTACGCTTGCTTTTTTTTTCAGCTATTACAATATAATTTTTATATGTTTGCTTCAGGTTGTTGGCATAATGGTAAAAAGAGGCAGTGTAGAAGATCAGGGGGAGGATAGAGGAAGACTTTTAACTGAAGTGGAACAACTTGTGTCTGCTGGTGATAACACTATGGTATGGTTTGTTTTTTTTTCTTTAATTCAGGAATATTGATATCCAAATTTTTATCTTCCATAAACTTATGCTTGGTGTTTTCATAACCTTTGAGGTTGATTCATTATTATCATTGTTATCTGTTTAGTAGGACTTGCATCCCCAATAGGAGGGTTAAAAAACACTGGAATTGGTAGTTTTCTTTGGCGCCCTGATGTACATATCTAACCAAGTGAAGCCCCCTTCGTGGAAGTGTGTCTTGGAGCCTTGTACCCAAAAAAAATCATTATTTTAAGGTGTACATTGCAAAGCATTGGTTCCTAATATTGTACTTTCTACCTTTTTTCAGCGTATGATTGGTTGCAGTATTTTAAGTGCCCTCATGCAGGAATATGCCGTGACAGTAAAATCCACAGATGTTGGTTTGACATGGGAAACGCACTTCAAAGCAAAAAAACAGTTTGAGGTATAGTATTAGATTAGTATTGTATATCATAAATTTTCTCTTTCCTGTCAAAGGTTTGGATTTGTCGGAGGGCAGCTAGGTGTTTTCGGTAATTATTAATACATGCAAATGGTAGAAGCCTAAATGGGTTTGGTAATTATTAATACTTGTAAATGGAAGAAGTATATCTTGTTTTGTAATAGTTGCTGATGTTACTTTTGTAGATGAACTTTCATTGTTGTTAATTTTCTTTGGTAAATTGTGCCGATGTAACTGTGCCTTTCCTTACATATTACTCAAAATATGAAAGTGCTATGTTAGATTTAAACAAATGTAATTGAAGAAAAACTATATGCATGATTGTCTGTGGAGGGGAAATATTAGTGATGTTTATTTACCAATAAAATTGGAAACTCATGTACTCTGCATTCATTTTAACTTGGATATAATTTAAAATGCTTCAGTTAGTCAACTGTTTCTGCATATAGAAAACCCTTAGATTTTATCTCCTGGTAGTTATCTGGGTAAAAGTTGATCCAGATTGTGGTAAGATTACCTTGATAATGTCCATGTGTTAGTTGAGAAAAGTAATGGTTATTTTTAGGCTCACAGGGCTTACCTACAGTATTTGTTTTTAAATGATAAGTGAAAATAAGATGAAGGTAAAGTGGGGAAAAATTGGGCAAGGAGAGGCCAAGGGAGCAGATGACAAAATTAATAGATAAGCAGTGGAACTAGGGTCCAGAGGGCCTCTATTACCATTATTATTTTATCAGGGTCCTTAAAATAATCCAACTGTAGATCAGGTTCTGTGTTTGCCATTATTTAGTCTTATTTAGTCTTATTGTGCTGAAAGCTCTTAGTTTTCTTTCATAATTCTAAGTACAGTACTTTGTAAGTTACCAGTGATTTCATATTTTCTCCAATAACAGGGCACAGATTTGCGTCGTATTTTCCATTTTATGGTGAACCTACTGGGAGAAGTAGTAAAAGTAGAAGGGAAGCTGAATGAAGAATTGTCAGCATTGTTGATGAAGCTCCTGCTGATTGCTGAAACTACGCTTACCTGGTCATTTATATCGCTACACTATATCCTTTTTAGCATGAATTTTAAGGTTCCTGCACTCTTGTTTCAACTCAATCTGGTGCCAAAAAATTATCATTCATTGACAAGTATTCATGGACACAGTGTGGGATGCACTTGCCTGCTGACAGATGGTGATAGAAAAAATGCTTGGGGAAGGACATGAGAGAGAGAGGTGATGGTGATCTCATTGTCAGAGGTATCATAGTCTAGGACTAGGCTTTGACTTTTTTCTAGCATTGATTAATTGAGGAGGTTCAACTTTTTTGCATAAATATTGAAGATCAAAAACATGCCTTACCCTCTAAAATTTAAGGCTCACCAC
The DNA here is from genome assembly GCA_039081455.1 of Macrobrachium rosenbergii. NCBI lineage: Eukaryota > Metazoa > Arthropoda > Malacostraca > Decapoda > Palaemonidae > Macrobrachium > Macrobrachium rosenbergii. The sequence goes on from JANJGK010000006.1 coordinate 6,340,634, forward strand.
TAAGTGTGTAAAATTTACAGTTTACCTAGCTTTTCATTATTATTAGCCTTCATTGTTTTTACCTGGTTTGAGGTAAAATTGACACACCAGTTTTCAGTGGTAAGTTTTTGCTGTGTCAAGTATAAGGGAAGGGAGAATGAATTCTTGTATATAGGCTTCTGCTGATTTTACCTTACACCAGACTTCCCCATTCATATTGTCTATCATTGGTAACAAATAATATAGTCCGATACTCTAATTCAGAACCCAGTGATGGTTTTTTGGTTTTCTGAGTTTGATGTCAGTAAATTGCTAAATGTAAGAAAAGATAGACATACCGTATTTCCAAAACTAATAGAAATGAGTTTATATCTTACATATAAATAAGTGCTTTGGTAGATGCTCAAAAGCTTGTGTACATTCAGATAAGATGGAATTTAACCAACATCATCAGCAGTGTTGATATGACAAATTGTGTAATGTAATGAAAATATTTTGATGACAGATAATTTGCTGTCAACTACAATCAGGTTGAAGTTTTCCCTTGAGAGAAATGAGGTTGACTATGCTTGTTTGAAAATTTTATTGTGTATGGTCCTCTATTCTGATGCATACAGTATAAAGAAAAATGCTCTCAAGTTTCATCATTACTTCTGCCAAGGTTTTTATTTTATTTGTTTGGTTGTCTATATATGTCTGTTAGTAGCATCACTTGTTGGAAACTAATGGACATTCTAGAAGAATCGGCATTTCATGGAACAATTCATTAGATTTTAACATGAAATTTTCTAATTGCTTTATTTTTGCATTTGTGAATATTAAGCTCCCAGTTGCTTGTGAAAGAAAAAGTAAATGGTACAGCCTTTGATAATCATATATGCATTTATGAAAGAAAACTTTTTGCATTTGAATATTTCCTTAACTTTTGCACACTGCCTAAACGTTTAATGAGCGTTTTTGAACAAGATCAGAATCCATCCCTTAGGCCAGGACAGCAGTGGAGGGAAACATTCCTTGATCCAAGTATTGTACAATTATTTTTTAAGGTGAGAATAATGTGGTTAAATTTCTTTAGAGCTTCCTGTATTTATACACCTATGTTCATACTTGGAACAAATGTAATATTTTTAATATATGTGATTCAGTTTTAAATGTTAACAAGAAAATGCTTTGATATTTTATGAAAAACAGCTACAGTGTTCATGTAACTTTATGAGTGGTTGTATTACAGTTGTATTGGCGCGTAAGAGAGGATTGGGAGCTTGGACATCATGCATTAAATTGCCTAGTCCAATTGGCTTCTTTAAATGGTGCAGTGCTTATAAATCGTCAGGTTCGCATTAAATATCTCACACAATATCTTGAGTGCCTCTTCTCTTTGCTCTCCAGGTAAGGTTTATTCTTGTGTAAGTACAGTAATACTGTATTGCAATAATTTCTGTAACTATACTTATTTAGTTCAGATTTATTTTTTTGTATGGTATTATAGAATATCATTGGTGGTTTATTGGAGCTTTTGGTAGCAGCTTTGATTATAATAAAATTCTAGGACTTATGAGCCAGTGGGATTTATTTTTCCTTACAGAGGGTGCTATGTCAGGCAAGTTTAGTTACACTGATTACCAGTGGCTTTATTTTTGGGCTATTTTAGTGTGAGTGATGTAATTTTTTCATGAATATGTGTTTGGAGTGATGTTAGGTCACCAGGTTTGTGTTTTTTATTTTTTCTAATTTTTTAAGAGGTGGTGCTTGGACTTTGACACACCATGTGGTATTTTTGAAATAACACGCTTTGTTGTGAATTCCCTCTCGTGATTAACTCTCAAGTAATGCTTCTTTCCCCCTTAAAGGGTGTTAAGATGATTGTGTATTGTGTAATTGTAATGTTGATGCACCTGTTCTTAGATGGACTAGATATTCACTCTCAGCAGGTGAGTCCTATATGAAATGTACAAGATCATAGTTAATAACTAGCAGCTAAAAAAAATATGAATAGAACTTTGATTTTGTAAATCTTGAGATTATGTTTCTTGTTCCTTTCAGTTCAACATGAATTTAGATTCTGTCCATTATAATGATGTTTCTAATGTAGTACAAATAGCTCTTAAAATGAAAGTCTAGAGTAGGTCTTTTGTTACAATGAAAAGGTTATTCAATTAAAAATTTTTTCTATAGTGCTCAGATCACAGAAGTTGAAGCTTTAGGCATCAGCAATATATTCCGAAAGTTGCTGCTGTTCTTTCCGCCTTCAGTTTTGGTTGCACTCCCAGAAGAAATGTTACATCAGCTGGTTGAAAATCTGACTGCCCTTACCTGTAAATTTGCTCAGGGTGCAGCTCTGGAAGAAATGGTAAGCTACTACTGTACACTGTATTCTTTTCGTATAGAAATTTACTTTGACATCATGAGATATTTTGTGGTGTTTAAGCGTATAGTAACACCTCGCTAACTGTTATACAAATTTATGGAGGAAACCCATGCACCTCACTATCTGTTATACATATTTATGGAGGCAATCCATGTGAGAGTTACAAGGTTAGGCGTAGCTACCTAGATTCATAGTCTAAGGTATGTTAAGCTAAACAAAACCAAAAATGATTGAAGTAATAAATGCATGAAAGATGCAATGCAACAATTTCTTCGTTCTGATAACACTTTCAAAGCAATCATACTTTTTTATAAACAATCATCCTTGGCCTTTCCCAAGTAAAGCTAATCGTCTTGGTGTTTCAGTAAGTGTTATGATCATCACCCTCCATTTTTCAGAAAATTTATTGAACTTTGTATGAAACCTATTATTCATTTTCCACATTTTCAAAAATAACCTAGAAAATATTACTCAGAAAACCTTAATCTTGCAAGGTTAAGCCAAAATATGGATTCAGATATGTCAAATTATTGAAATGATACTATATTACTATTAAGAATTTCATTGTTTAACAAACCCCTGGCCCTTGTTTAAAGTGTTGCCACCCCATGAACTAAACATTGGCTTCTGCAGGTCCAGAAGGGCAGATACTATTTGTGAAAGTGTTGTTGGTATCTTTAAAAAAAAAAAAAAAAATTATAATCTGTAATGTACATTTGGTATCAGAATTAAAAGGGTAATTTTTTCACCTTTAAGTCGTCTTTGAGAAATTGCATTAATCTTCAAAAATAGCCAGGATAAGTGTTTTATCTGTATTATAGTGTTATTGTTATTAATCAGGTTAATCATCGAGTCATATTTTTAGTCTTGTTGGGCTTGCACAAAATATATTCTATAGGGTAAATGGGTGTTCATTTAAGGCTGATTACAGTGTTTTTTTTTTATACTGTTTAAAAACAGTATCGTGTGTGGTTATTGTCACAAACTGTATATCAAACTCGGTTGTGCGATTAGTATGTCACATGTTGAATCGTGGAATATTTTTGTGCAAATGTTACTGAATTGTCATATAGTCAAGGTCTATACAAAATATGAGTTTGGAAGCATATAATTGCAGTTGGCTTGGTAGAAGGGTGTTAAGTACTTAAAAGTTCATAATCATCTTTTCAAAATTGAAATCTTTAAAATTGCATTTTCGTCATGAAATTGTGAAACAATAAATGAATACCCTGTAGATAGGTTTTGTAGTTATACATGTTTAAATGGTTACTTATGTATGGATGTTGGGGTTTAAAGTGCAGGTATATATATCATTGTTGCTTCTCATTATATAGTTTCAGGTCTAAACAGTTAAAGTTAAGTTAAAGTCCTCCTGGGCCTCTTTACAATAAATCAAAATTTTACTTTTTTGCAGTTGGATCATGAAGACCAGCTTTACATGGAAGCATTTGAACAAATGTTGCAGTCATGGGCTTGTATACTGCAAGAAAGTAGTAATTGCAATAGTGCACAGATAAAGCAGAGTGCAACCTTAATCTTCGACACATATTTAAAATGTCATCTTGCGCCGCCGGATGGATCACGGAGACCTGTGAGTTTTTCTTTTCCATGTACAGTACAGTAACTTATTTAATTTTAGGTATCAAGGTAATTACTTTCTCAACTCGTAAATTTATGTTCACTTTTAATGCTGGATCATCTACCAGCTTCAGAGGTAGACCAGTGGCAGAGTAACAATCAGAACTGAGTGATTCAAAATTTCTACTGTTTACTAGTTACCTGACCATTTCCGGCACGATTATTTTTATCCTGTGAGTTTCATCCGAGTGGAATTGCAAAGCTGATAAGGAATGGTAAAGAATGGGGAATAGACCTCATTGTCATCAAGAATTAATCAGATATTTTAATTTTGCTGGGCTGGCACCCCAACTCTTGCAAGTTTAGAGGATCAACTTTATTCCTCTAATTAACTGGTTTTGTAATTTTGTGACTAAATGTAAGATGAAGATATTATAAGAAAACAGTTCATGTCAGTGACAGGCCTTGTTTCCCCAAAGATTTTATTTTTCAAAATCAGTGGAAAATTGCAGCAGGAGCACTCTGGTAGTTACACTGCTTACCGGGAATATTAAGTTATTTCATATGTAAAATGATTAATTTTCCACATTTTCATCTTTAAATTCTTCAGTAATACTGTTGATTAAAGGAATCGTGTATATTCTCTGAACCATGAAATTTTCCATGGAAAATAATTAATTTTTTATTGTTTTTCTCTTTTTAGATTGATGCTGATGAAATCTCAGAAACTGTTCAGCAAGATCGTGTAGCTTTCAAGGATCAAATGGTGCTAATTGGTCTCTGTGGGAGGCAGGTGAGAATTATTTGAAATTTGGTAAGCTTGTACCACTGAGTTCATTGTATGTTTATTAATCATTTTTATCATGTTTTACCAAGAATGGAACTCTCATAGGTTCAGATTGTTGAGACTTGTCATGAGAATAGGGAAGAAGTTTGTAAAAAGAAAAGCAGCCACAGATGTAGGCAAGTTCACAAAAGTGAAATAGTAAAATAGCAGATGCAAAAGTAGCAGGAGAGTCCACAAAGCAGTAGAAGGTGGTGACAAGTAGCAGGAAAGTTCACAAGGTAGTAGAAGTTAGAGAGTGCTAATTTCTTGTGTTATTACATAAAAGAAAAATCTGACATGAAAACATTGATGTTGGTGGTAGTTATCATACTGCAAAAGTTTGATTAATATAGGTAAGAGTTTAGCATTTTATCCCAAAAGTCATTGATTAGAAAAATGCAACAGACCTCAGGAGAGAAAGAGAGAGAGAGAGACTCAATTGATGACTTTATTTTGGTTAGTGCACTGTGCATGTTTGGCCGTCTCAGTGCATCGGAGTAGTGTGACTTTTGACTTGAACAGCATATTGAATATTGTAGTTTTTTCAGTTCATATATATTTTAAAAGTTTTTATTTTCTTGTTTGTAAATATAACATAGATGAGCTTATCTGAAGGCATAATATCAGTGAACTGAAAAACTTGAGCAGGTAAAAGGACACATATATGGTATAAACTTTCCAGCTATGTTGGGTTAGAACTTTTCCCAGCCAGCAGTTAGAATTATTAACAAAAAAAAGTATTAGGAGTAAATGCTTATATATGTAACAAATGACAATTCAGGATACATGGATGGCATTCTAGAAGGAATTCTCTTGTGCAGCTGGCAAATTCAGATAACTGGTAACTTTCAGGTCCCAAGGTTGCTGGTTAGGAGGGATTTTACTCTACTGAAGGTTTTATGAACCTGCAGTGTGCTTTTAAGGACTGTGCCAGAACTAAATGCATTGAAAAATATCCCTTAATTCACAAGATATGTGAACAGTGTAAATTTTTAATTAAAGACATTTTAAATTATTATAGCTTAAAAAATCTATAAATTTCCAGATGAATTTGTGAATTTTAAAATTCTGTGAACTGGTGGATTGCTACAAAATTTGAAGGAAAAGGTTTTGACTTTTGGCTAGTTTTTTCACAGCTCTCACACATCGCTAATGTAAACCAGCAGATGTCAGGAAAAGGAGCCAAGATATTTGGTTGGCCTTCATTTTGTGGAGTAGAACAGTAGCCATGCAGCCTTGACCAGCCTTCAGGACTTTTCCTTGTATGCTTCTTGTCCGATCTCTAAAATGGACATTATAGCAAAGCACACAGCTCCTTTCACTCGGAGTAGGCCATTTAACTGGTGGTGCCAAACCCTGGAGAAACATGATTTTCTCAGTTATACATTTATTGCCATATTAGAATGGTCACATATCCTCCAGCAAATATGCCTTTTTAAAAGGAAGATAAGGCAGCCAAGGGAGAAATTAACCCTGATGTCAATCGCAATATCAATGTTTTACCTATGTCAGCATGTTGCTGCCCTTTGATCAGTGCCCAGCAGAAGCAGCTAACAGCTGGTATTATCTCCTTCTCCATTGCATTGATAATAGAGGTTAAGAGGCACATGTGAGTTTTTATTCTTTTACACTCGCCACTTTGACTCTCAAGTAAGTTTAAGCAGTTGTCTGTCCAAGAAAGGACATTGCAGTTCTAAAGGAACTTTTAACATCAGCATTGTGCTGCATAAGGTGCACTGTAAGTTGCATGCACCTTCAGGGATGTATGGATTTAATATTTGTTGCACAGTATTCATATTTATGAATTGAATTTTTGTTGCAAAAGATTCAGTTTTAGAAATTAGTTTATTAGATTTTTGATGGCACATATAGACAAGATCTTGTATTCTAGCCCCGTAAAACTCGGTCCAGGACTTATAACCAAGTGTAATGTGAGACTTTTACATTATCCTTTATTTGAATTCTGTGGTGGAGAGGGCTTGCTAACTAATCTAACCCTCTTAATTTTCAGTGTGTATGCACAGTGATATATGTGTTCATGTAATTTTTTCATCAACTGATCTGTTATGTAAGTGAAAAGTGAAGAGGAATAGATTGAAATGGGTCAGTGATTTTCGGTCATCTTCGGGGTCACCAGTATAACAAGGCGGCGAGTAAGAAGCAGTTTCAAGGTATTCTAATTTATTGACACAAAATCCCTGACGGGTCAAGAACTCTTGCGAGTGGAAAAGTAGCATTTGACATCAGGGGAAAACAGACTTCTATATACAGTCAGATGTGCTTTCTCACACCTGAAGAACGGTTAGCAATTCTATACTGTATACAGATTAGGGAGAGATATCAAATACATATGGTTAGAAAGCTTGCACTGCATTACATACATTAGTAATTACAGTTCTGACAAGGACATAAAGTATCTTCTGAAAATTGCATAAAAGATTGTTTGAATCAGGAGCGTTGGATCTGTGTTTCCTGAGAGTCTCGATGTGTCATGTAGATTTTTGTTTTTAAGCGAGGATGCCCTGAGGGTCTCAGTGACAGCTCAGGACCTCACATGTATATTATGTATGTGAATGGTAAATGTAATAGTACATTTTGGTTATTTGAGTAAGGATGTTAGGTTTCAGAAATGTCAGAAGTAAAATTTTTGGTTTTATTGATTATTAATATTCAGATAAATATTTTTTCATTATCAGGCTCCAGAACACAGTGTACCATTGCTGACGCAACTCCTAGAGGACAGAGTTGGTCGAATGCGCACACAGCTCACACACATTCTTAGTAACAACCTGACCATTGCTGAAAATTCGCAGTTGGACCAGTTATATGAAGATATTCATTGGCTGTTACTCATTGCAGGTATGAAATATACATGTTCCATTAATGATTGATTTCAAGATGCTAAATGTATCACAGTGTAGAACCTTAGCAAATGCATTCATGAAAATTTTTTTTATCACTAGGACATGTGACGACAATGGACAATGAAGGGGAGACTGCATTAATTCCAGCGGAAATGGTGTCCTACAGTATTAGTGCTGTGCCAAATGTCAATTTAGAAGCTACACTAAGATTATTAGCAGCACCAGCTCAAATGCCAGCTGACATACCCAACAGTTCATCATCAGACCCTCTCATAAGGTCAGGGAAATAACATTTGTGCTATTTGTTGAGGAACGTTTTTTAGTTGTCTTGGGGGAAATTTTCAAGAGGTACATCTTTTATACAGTATGTGCCTTATTATTTAAGTTTCAATTTTTTGTGTTGACAGGTGATGTAAGTCTTGTAATTTTAGTGTGTCATGCCCTTAACAACAGATCTGCGTTCTTTCCAGGATGATGAGTACAGTGCTGAGGTTGTGCGAAACAGAATCACAAGCATTAAAAGCAAATTTAGGCCATTTACTGAGTCCTGAAGTTTCATCATCATTAATGTGGTTCTTAAGAAGATTCTGTTTGTCATATCTGTTACCAAATGAGTCTTTCTATACAGAGGTGAGTTGTCCTTCCACTATTAAGATGTGCTTTTGTTAATAATTCCAGCGATTTAGTGTACATCAGAAGTGAATGGTATAAGTTGAACTGAGTCAAATGTTGAGTGTTTCCATGTTGTGTACTATAAATATCTGAAATATAATTCAGACTTTAGAAATAAATAAGTTTCTTGTTATACTGTCTGACTCCAGATCCCTTAGGTATGAAACAAGGCATTTTAATGCTGGGTCATTTTCAGTCATCCAAAGCAGTTGTGTTATATCAAATGATTGTGACTACCACTTGTCAGATAGTAGGGTACAGTCATTGGCATTCAACGTCATCATTATGTATAAGATGTTGTGGTATTTTATTATCAAATGCTTATTTTTTTTCCTCATTTGCTAGTACTCTGTTCATTTACTTTAGTTAAAAAATATATTAGCAGAATTTTTTGCAATGTGCTTGCTGATTTAGCAATGCCCATCAGCTTCCACCCATATGGGTCTCTGTCCCAAAGATGGTTAGTTTATGGAGTTTTACTTTCCCTCTGGCTCTTAGCTTTGTAATATCTTCATGTATTCTAAGGTTACCAGTACTTTTATTGATAGGAAGGTCTCTCTTCCTAGAATGTAACTTTTATTTTTAATCTTCAGTTTTTTCTTCTTTTATTCTCCCTACTGTGTACTCTATTTTTCTCTAGAGTTGGGGCTTGCCTAAGACATTTGGTTTTCATTTCATTGTCTCCATATACAAGAAGTTGATTCTTGGGTAATATTGGATTAGGACTGCTCTGCAATGTTATAATGGTCAAGAACCCTGCTTATATGCAAGTTAACTTTAGTGTGTTCTGGAACTTTGATTTTTTTATACTAATGTGTTGTTTGTCTACTGTATGTTTATGTTATCTGTAGGTTTGCTGTATATTAAATTTCATAATTTATCATAAACTTTGTCATTTTGCTTGAAACAACTATATGAGAACTTAGACAAGATTAGCAATGAGAATAAACTGTCTCTCCCTCTAAAGTATTCTTATGCCTTATTTTTTAGTTAAGTTTAGCGTTAATATCTGCGTTTGGTCGTGATTCTGAGGGAGCTGCATGGACTCTAAATTATCTGCTGTCAGTTGTGGAACAGACTTTGAGATTGAGAAGTGCTGAACCAGGATTGGTTGAAGACACGGTTAACCTCCTAGTCACCATGGTGGATAGTAAAGAAAGGTAATGGAATTAACTGTAACTTGCTATTGTGCTGTAATGTTAGGAAATTTAATGTATTGATGCTTTATTATGTAAAGAAAAATACCAATCCTTTTTGTTATCTTGCCATAATTAACTGGCTCACCTATTATTGCATACCAGCCAGTTCATAAGTCATGTCATTAGGTGTCATGATTATGGTTTAATGTGGGTTTGCTAATGAAATGACATTTTGCAGAGGCCAGCATTTAGTGAAAACGGAGGGTTTGATGGAACTGGTGAAGTTACAGCAAAGCGGTACCCTTGGGTCACTATCTTCAATTGCTCAAAGAGGTCTTATGCAAGTAAGGAAAACAGATTTCTTTAAATATTTTGGTAGTTGGTGAAATGGTTTTGAAGTTTCAGGTTTACACGATGACTCTGCCACATCATTTAAAAAAATAATTTGGGATTAGGAAAATTTAGCCATAAGGTGGTATCAGTGAATTTTAGATTGCAAATTGAATCCATTACAGATTTTTGCTTCTTTCATAAGGCATGATATGATGTCAGATACTTTTATGCTTTTAAAGAATAGATTGATATTTGTAATATTGTTGCTTTTCAATATTTTTATGTAATTAAATTAGCAGAATGGAAATTGGAATGAAAGAGTGGAAAATGCAATATAAATGAAAGTGATTCAAAATACAGTTGAAGTTGCTAAAGGATCATTACACTGGTCTTGATGGGTATGTATTGTATTGGGTAATGATCACTTGCATTTATGAACTTATGCTGCAAGTCATGGTTTGTTTTAATGTCATAAGTGATGGGGAAGAGGGGGAATTGGAGAATCAAGTTGCTGTAGGGCTGTAAAAGGGAAGATCTTAGAAGTAGTAGAACATTACGTTACCCAGTGGTTACTAGACTGGGAAGCAGGTATCAAGAGGAAATTCAAAGAAGTTGCTAGATTACTGGAAATTAAAATATTAAATTAGAACAGGGAGCAAAACCTTGTATGTATTTTTCTTTGCTGCAGAAACTTAGATATTAGAACAGAAAATGTAGAATTTGAAAAACTTTTACTGAAGAATGCTAGGATTTATGGCCAGTGAACTGGGAAGAGCCAGTTACAGATGAGGAAGTTGCAAAAAAGATATTTTGTCCAATTACTATAAATGGATCGATATAATAAAAATTTAGTGTCTTTTGATTGGCAATTATCTAGCATCTCACTTACCAAGAATAGAAGTATCTTGTTCAGGTGATGGTAAGAGATGAGGAACAGTAAGCCAGAAAAGCAGCAGATACATAAGTACCAGGGCCAAGACCTGTAGGGAGGTCCTGGATATTATGGAAAAATGGCATAGATGGACACCCAGATTGGATGAGAATTTTGGCTGTAAGTGTATAAAACAAGACATGGAGAAAACTCAGTTCCTGCCCAACCCATTAATTGAAAAAGCCATCATAGAATGAAGGTGATGATGTAGGATCGAAGGGATATTTTTTTATTAATTCATGAACAGGTGATGCTTAACCTGGGAATAAAAAGGTACTACTGTTTTCATTTCTATTCCTTTCCAGGGTTTGGTTATGTGTGCAGCTGCATTAGGGGAATCTGAAGCTCGTACTCAATTTTGGACTCATGTTTTAGACCCTCCAGTTACCTCATTTAAGCAACTTGTCTCAGCAGAGTCCTTTGCAAAACAGTACCAACAAGAGGAAATGAAGAAGCAGGTTCTGTATCATATTGATAATTTTATAGGTAAGTGAATAATTCCAGTATTTGAGACCTACCATAAATTCAGCTGATTATAGTTGTTTTAGGATGTGATTGAGAAAGCTTAATCTGTTGTTTAACATTGCCAATGAAGTTGGAAGGAGGTTATGTCTTATGTGTAGGATATCAGAATTGAAGGAAGTTTTTGGGCGGGTGGATTACTACTGCATATTTTAACTTGAAACAAGTTTTTTAAGTGATGGAAGCAGTTAGTTCAAATTTAGTGCCTTCCTGCCTTGGAAGTCAAATGTAAATGTGTGCGTGTACTCCAAAAGTTACATTGATCAATATGAATTCCACCTAATGTATGTATCTACCAAATTGCAGCAATGCCTGTTTTACCAATCTTGAGATATTCTGGTAACCCAACAAAGGGAATTTAGTTTATTGACTTCATCTGTGGCACTCTCAAATAAAAGACTTGTCAGTTTCATTGTCATCAGTATTAGAGGAGTTGAATCTTTCATTAACTAAGAAACCAATTTTAGACTTGTAGCATTTGGTAGAGGTGAAAACTGAAGCAAGGCATAGTTGAGTAAGATGGAATAACAATAATAATAATAATTAGTTAATTAATTAATAATAATAAAGAAAAATTGGTAACGGAAAGGCACTGTTGATCTCGGAATTTAAGTTGGAACAAATGAAAATTAGGACTGGAAATAGCAGCAAGCAGTAGTATCTTGGATTAATTCAAGTTGATACACCTGAAAGGAAGTTTTAGAAGTAAGATTGGAAAATTATAATTATGCCGCAAATCCTATAAATTGTAGTTTCCTGGTAGATGTTTCCAGGAATCTTCTGTTACAGCTATCAAGGTTTAATGACAACCACTCCCATGCTAGTGTTGAAGGTTGCTTTTGCACCCAGGTCATTCTCGGTATTCATCCAGGCAGCAGTAGTCAAACTTCCTAGGCTGAGTGTTCTGAGAGAAGGATTGTCCAGGGATTGTGACTTACTGAGATCTTCATTCTTGGCACTAGGCAAACCTTCTCCAATCGAGACCGTTTTTATCGTCATAGCTATGCCTCCAGCAGTCAGAAGATACACTGAGGTCAGACTTCTTGATGGATGTAGCAGCAACTCTTCTGCCAATTTCTTCAATGAAAATTCCTATCTGGTAGTCTTGCAAGAAAGGCTTACTCCTTAGCAAATATGCATCTTGAGCAACTTCTCTTATTCCACTAGCCATCTTGTTTTCGTGTCATATCTTCTTTGGGGATAGCAGCCCTGCCTACCACCTCAAAAGGAGGCATTCACTTTAGCCCAAGATCTCCTTGTCCATTGGTGACTTCTTTCAGTAGATTGAAATGCTCACACCAGGCTGTGGCCAAAACACCCACCCGTGCTTTCTCGGACACTCACAACCTCCAGGTTGAAAGGGCCACTCATCTTCATTGCTAAGACCCACACACCAGCGAGAATTCTCCTGACACCTTCCAGCAGCTCTTACCATCTGCTTCTACCAGGCATATGTGGATGGGGAGGCACTGATGACCCCTTTTATGGGGAAAGAGATGACATTCCCAGCTGTCTCCAGCAAGAGGTGCGAGTAGATGAGGTTGCTGTCTACCACGGACATTTTCTCAGCCAGTGGAGTACCCCAGAAAGATGAAAGAACTGGGCTAAAGACAGGAGCAGTCATGTGGGCCATGGAGGATGTCTTGAGGTTTCATATATGACTTGCCTTTTTGGAGACAGTGGTAACATCAAGAGGTGTTAACCCTTGGAAAGGTTGCTGGGTTTATGTGAAAAAGTCAATTTTTTGTCAATTTTAAATGTTTATCACATGAAACATCTTCATATCAGTGTTTGTAATCATTTAATGGAATAACACTGTATATTTATGCTGTAATGCTGTTAACTTAAAGCTCTTAAAAAATGCTTTTCTCATCTTATTATATTTTGTAAATTGCAGGTGCTGTTCAAGGATGTCTCATGCCTACTGCACAGTGTCTTTTTACTCGTTTGGTTGGTGTTCTGAATGACAGTGTTCGACTGCTGGATTTGTATCATAACTATCCTACTGTTGTAGAAACAGTTTTGGAACTGTTTGTTGAGTGTGGGAGACGGATGTTGTGTTATCTTACCCCGGTAAGTGATTTATTCCTGCTTGATATGATAAAAGTTTGAATTTTTGATATGTGAAGAGTTGTGAATAGGTAGAATTTGTTAAGGACATTCATTGACTTCTTACAGCTGTATTCAGTATTACTGGCTTCAGTCAGAACGTAAACAAACTCTTGCTCTATCTTTATAAGAATATCAGTGCTTTACATTATGTTCAAAGTTTGTTTATAAGTTTGGGAATGGTTTCCACAAGTTGTAAATGTTTTCCTTTCTTGTGATCCCCATAAATGGTAGTGCTGCCAGTGCACCTCACGTGTTGCATTGTAGGCATTACTGAAGGGTGTTTGCAGTGTCCCATTGGCTTTTAGCTCTATCCAATTTTTAGCCTTTTACCCCATTCCCACTTCCTTTCTTGTTGTTACTTCTGAGTGCAATTGTGAAGTTTGGTTTTCATTTCCTTTATTTTCTGGATCTGTTAATTTCATTGTAATATGTGCTGAGTGGTTGAAAGAATCCCAGTGCTTGATTTGACAGCCTAAATTTCATAAATCGTAAATCTTTCTTGTTATGAACGTTTTGCTGATCAAACATTATGAAATTGTGAGCTGTGTTATCTTATTTGTAATTCTTTTTTTCCTTTATTTAAACTTTTACTAGTAAATTAAAACCAAAAAGTCAGAGTCTGAGTATGTGGTAAATTTTTTTTTTTTTTTTTTCAGAGTGCCAGTAAACAGCTGTATGAGGCATCTGTGCAGTTAGTTGGAACATATGCAAAGCACAACATTGGTCGGCGAACTGTAGAAGCTCGAGGAGAGGAAGACCAATGGAGAGATTTACAGTTGCTAATGGAATTATTAACATCACTTCTTTCCAAAGTAAGTCAACATCAGAATGGCTCTCGTCACTTGTCTGATGAACTCGGATAACTATTTTCAGTAATCTTACGACTGATCACTGTTTATTTTACACCTTTTAGTAGTTATTTACCATAAGCAACACCATAAGCAAACTGTACCACATCCCAGTGCTTTAATTCATACAAATAGACAGGTCACAAGTTAAAATTGTGTTTGGAGCTTTCTCCTTTGCCACCTGAAAGTTCAAATTTTGCTCTGTGCACCTATTCTGCTAGTAAGAACTTTTGCAAAGAACAGAAGAGCACGAAGAAGAACCTGTTCCATTAGCCCCTTTCCTGATTATTCAGTGTTCTTAAAATATGACTACTTAATTCTGTCTTACCGATTTAACTCATTCTTTGATACATTCTCATTTTTTAAATTTCTTCTCCCCCATAGGAAAAGTTTAGTATGTATTTTTGTCAATAGATGGCAGTGTGCATTGCTTCCATTGTGAACTTCCAATGTCAGAGAAAGTACTAAATTTTGAATGTTGCATGAATCCAAATTTTACTTTCTTCTTTTTACCTTTCTAACATACAAAGTAATTCTTTATAATACTGCATGATTTAAAGATACAGTGAAAATACTATAATCAGTGACTGCTGAGTTAACAGAGGAATGTAAACATCAACAAAAATTATGCACTACATATTAAAAACCAACTTACAAACAATTCAAGATACGAACAGCCGTCTGAAACATAACTTGTTCATAAGTTGGGTAGTGATGGTAAAGGGTTAGTACTTATGTTGAATGGCAAGAAAACATTCTTTGCATTGCATTGATTTAATGATTAAATTTATATTTTCCAGGATTTTATAGACTTGGCTCCCACTGGACATGGTGAAGATCATGAAGTTGTAGCAGCAGCTGATGTGTGTTTGTTTGGTCTTAACATCATTATGCCCCTCATGTCACATGAACTTTTAAGATTACCAACATTATGCTCTCAGTACTTCAAAATGGTCACATTTATTGCTGAGATATACCCAAGTAAAGTGTGCCAGTTACCTGAAGATCTTATGAAGGTAAGATATTTCTCCAAGTGCCATGCAAATTCAGTTATGAGGATTAGAAGTAAGGAAAAATTAATGTTTACCCAAAAGGAATCTTTTATGTAGCCTTGCATCTTTTTTTTTTTTACTTTTTTTTAATATTGTAACATGACCTCATGATATTAGTCCTGTGCTTTTGTCCTCTTAATGCTTACTTTTTATGAAATTTATTTAGAACTGCACAGCATGTTTAAAACATTGTTATTATATAACCTTAAAGACTCATGGCCTTACTTGTAGGTGTGGATCTTTTGAGAAACTATCTAGGTCAACTGCTCTTAACTTGGCCCTGTGGAATTGCTCTAAACTAAATTAAATAGGGCTCTCTTAGCACTTTCCCACTCCATTAGGCCCTATGTGGTTGCTACAACTAAACTAACGATAACTTTCTTACCTGTTTCTCACTCCATTCTTCTCTTCAGCAGCCATCCAAACTGAATTTTTGTTAAAAAAAAAAACTGTTTGAGGCTTTGAATGTGTAATTAATCAACCACATATAGAACTATAGTGTTCTGAAAAAAAAAAATGCCAGAAGAACACAAGATGAAGACCCAACTTTACTTCATATGGCTTCTTCTCAGTGAGTAAAAAAAAGTCAAAGATCTGCGCAGTTAAAACAGAAAGAGTGTTGCCAATAATAGATAACTGCCAAAAGAAAATCAGTATCACATGGAAAACTCTTCAATCTATCTGATGGAGAAATACTTGATTTTATGAAAATGTCAGAATTACACAGTTATGAAGACAGCAGAAATGCAGTTATGAATTCCCAACAAAAAATCATTTGAGAACATACAAAACTTCGAAATATACAGCATTCTAAGCAAGAAAAATAATAAATTAAGCACGAAAATATTCATATCTTATTGGAATATTAAATATTAAGTATATTGAATTTATTGCACAAAACTTGCCATAATAAAACAACTCATGCTGAGTACTCCAACTTTATACTCGATAGCTAAACCCCCCGAGTAGAATAATGTGTAAAATGTGGACGCAAAAGAAATGCCATAATTATCTTGGGTGTGCCTACAGGAAATTAGGAAATTAGATGGAATTGTGGAATACCAGATTATATCAGCTGCGGTCAAAGCCATCACTCATGGTTGAATGAATGTTTCAGTTTTTATTTCACATATATATAGCACCACATTCTAGATCTTCAGATGTCCCAAACACTGCAGACTTCATGTGTGACATAAAACAGAAGAGCAGTAGGACACCGCAGATTTTTCACTAGGATTGCACATAGCAATCACTAAATCATTACATTTTGAAATCATTCGATCCTTTGCTTATCTTTCCTTCTTTCACCTTGGTCATTTCCATAGAATTAGTAATAGCACTTTAGCAAGTGGAAATTATTTGCATGTTACAAGATCCTTTTGGCCGTTTGTTAAGAAGTTACTGTACTTTGAAATACCTGTTACTTATTTTTTTTTTAAAGAACACTGCCTTTTTGTACAAGTTAACAATGATTTCATTGCTTTTCTTCTGTATTTTCAGTTTTGATGTTTCATCCTTTGTAATGTATTTGTTATGATTCTTATCAGAAATTTTTAAAATAAGTATCAAATTGTTCATTAGTCATTTCGACATCTGCTTGTCTTGATAATGTATACAGTATTGAGGGGGGAAATAGTCATTTTGACTTAAGTCAGTCTGTCTTGATAATGCCTATGGTGTTGTTGGAGGGAGGGGAGGGATATTAGTAATATTGACATCAGTCTGTCTTGATAATGCCTGTGGTGTTGAGGGTGGGGAAATATTAGTAATTTTGACTTCAGTCTGTCTTGATAATGCCTGCGGTGTTGAGTGGGGGAGAAAATATTAGTAATTTTGACTTTGGAATTGGTAGTGGCAGTTGGAGTTGGTAGTCGCAGTAAAAAAATGGTGTGTTGCCTTGAGTTTTGCATTCTTGGTTCAAGTGACTACAATACTGAATACATTAAGTCTTTGTGTTCATCCAAAATTTTATTATTGGTAAAAAAGATAAAAGATTTTTTATAACAAGATAAAATATCTTACATATTGTATTATGTTATATAATTATATTTCAAGTTTTACATTTATATTGATTTAGAATGTAAACTTTCTAATAGATCTTTGAATTGCTATTTGTATGGACTGAGCTGCATAGGCTAACATTACCTAAACACAAAGTGATTTTGACAGAAATCATCTGTTTTAGGTAAAAAGTTTTTTTTTTTTTTCATAATTTTTTATTAGTTTATACCTGATGGTAGTGTATAACTGTTCTTCCCTAATGAATTATACACATACAATACATCAGCTATCTAGCCTAGCTAAGATAGCCTTGGGTATGAAACCAGACACTGAGCACACACAAGTTGGTCCAAGTAAATGGCAAGGTTAGGCTAAGGTTTACGATAGGCTACCTTAGGGTGCAGTAGTAGAACATTAACCATATCCACTTCAATCTTTTTCACCACCCATTTGGATCTATTATTATGGATTAGTTTGAGATGACCATTTTAGTCCTGTGGTGGTAGTACTATTAATTCACCCTCACTTTATCCCTCTTTTCTTTATGCAATAGGGCATTTTTTACAACATAAACTTCTGATATTGCTTCTGCATCAGCAGATGAATTAAGTTCTGTCTCTTACTATATTAGTTGCTCCCAGAAGAACCTTGAGGGAGTATAGGTCTTGTAACCCATGACATATCCTGTCTGGTCAGGAGTGGATGATGGTCATGTCTCTCAGAGGCTATATTGATAAAGCTATTACAGAGTTAGTTTTGTTCATCACAATTCCTTTCTCAAGCATACTTCCATGTGATTTATTAAGATACAATTTCCAGTGCTTAAGATCAGTTCCAAAAGTGCCTTCAGTTGAACCCTAATGTATCATAAGTAATGTGTTGTCATAACACTATTGTAATCTTTTAAAAGAAAATTAATTTCCATTGAATGCTAGCTCCCACTTCCCAGTCTAGCTATTTCTCACAGTTCATTGATCAAATGTCACAAATAATGACTTCTGGGTGCTTGGGACTGGAGGATCTGCCCAAGTAGGGACCTGGTGCTTGGGACTGGAGGCCAAGCAGGGACCTTATTACCAGCTACCTTTTTTTTTTTCTTCCTGAAGTACACTTATTGGCAGATTCTTGATATTGGGTTTTGTATGAGAACATAATTTTGTCAGAGTGTTAAATAAATTTTGAATGGCTTTCAGTGGCATGTTTGTTGCATTATAGTGTCAGGAGTCTGAGCATTTTCTGATGATCCAGTTATTTAAATGTTTTAAGGTACTGTAAATTGTTTAGTAAGGTATGGTATTTATAAAAACAACAGGTTGCCCACGAGGTAAGATTTGTTACTACTGCGGTCTAGGTAAATTAAGAATTAATAATAATAATAATTGTGGTGCAGTTGAGTTTGGAGGTTTTAGGATACTGTTCTGGAAAAATTATGATTAACAGCATGCTCAGAATTTTCTAATTGCTGAAAGATGTTAGGTACAGTACACATAATGTTCATGTCAGTTCTTATTTGTAACTCATGTATACAGTACACTATAATAATTCTGATACTTTTATTTTTTATTATTTCAGAACTTGCTAGCATCAATAGAATTGGGATTGACTAGTTTTGGACCTGATGTTGGTACCCTCTCCTTTGATTTCTTGGTTGTCCTTGGATCTTACATTCACAAAAATTGCAACATGGAATTTCCTGTACGGCAAGGTTTAAGGCCATTCTTGAAGGTAAGAAAATATTTTCCTACATTATGGTTAGAGTTTCACATAAAACATCAATAAAAGATTTGATGGAACTTGATTATTTGCAGTATTGTGCAATGAATTTAACTTTGGGTCAGTATGCATATATTGAACAATTATTTGGTGAATTATTTCTACAAAAGCTTTGTGAGTGGTTGTAGTTTCCACTTATGTCAGAATTTTGTTGCCAGTTTATCGTTTTAATGTTCATTATTAAAAGGGCAAACTTTTTTTGAAAAAAATGGTGCAAAAATTTTATTTTGATAGTGTAACCTCGACGCAAACAAGTTTTAGCTCGTGCGTTGAGTACCAAGAAAATGATAAGTACTGAGACAGTTTTTTCTCTTAAAAATGTGTCCAGTACTAAATTCGATGAGTACCAAGGTAATACTGTATCTAGAATAATAGTAAAAAAGTGGCTTCAGATTATTTTTTATCATAGTTTATTGCAATAAACTACACTAAAGCTTGGTCCATTTTTTCTCATTTTTCAGTTGCTATATGATAATGTAAATTATTGTACTATACTTTTGTTACATTCAGTGAATAATAAAATTATGGGAAAATGTAAGAAACTACATCTTCACAGTACCTAACTTGAAACTGGTGAAGCTGCAAAACAAATCTCAACAATGCCAGATCATCTTGAATTAATTTTGTTATACAATTGTGCACACTGCATTCTTTATGCTATACAGTATGTTACTGTGTAGTATTTCACAAGTATACCTTAAAATAGAACCATTACTACTATTTTTTTTTTCCATGTAGGAGATAAAAAGCAACAAAAAACTTGTAAAAACTGCTTGTCAAAGCATGGCATGTTTTCTGATCTCAGAGTTTATATGGTATAGAGTATTGTGCATATATGTACAAACAGACAATAAACAAAAGTTACAAGAATGAAATGCAATTTATCTAAACACTTTGCACCATTGCTGTACACAACTGTGACTATTGGAACTATGAAGTAAAATGTTGCCATATATTCTTGAGTAAATACTGTTTATACTGTTTATTATTTCCTTTAAATGCACATATAAATGTATGCACAGAAATCAGAATACCTGGGGTGATTGGTATTGCCAGAAAAAGATGTGGTCCACATTTGGACCATCCAATAGTTGAGTCTTGGATTTAAAGTGGTTACAGTGATCCCTGTTGGAGTTTAAATATTAAGCTTCTAGTTATAGCTTTCTGCTCTTATCTTCCAACAGCTTGTTCTCGATCTGATCCTGTCCCAACAAATCAATTCAGATCTTCTGCAGGCAGCATCAGCAGCCTTGTACACATTAATTTGCTGTTTCCAGGTAAGGTCATAAGTAAAATATATATGAAAGTTTATTACATTTTATTTACAGTTTGCTGATTTGAGAATTGTTTCATTGTTAATCTTAAACTAGTGCTACTGTTGTTTTCATTTTAGATTAAAATATGTATTCAGTAGAAGGTTATGCTACAGATCATCATCAAGTTGATCCAGTTTAAGTGTTGTTAATTACAGTATTGTGTGAAATTCACTTTTGTACAAACTTGGTAATCACAATTAGCTTTTACTTTATGGGAAATGGTCACAGCCACACTAACTTAACGAGAGTTGAATTAAGAAAAGCCATACCATTCTGTCTTGTTCCTCTTTGCCAACCTCCTTCTGGAGGAGAGGGGACCAGAAAGACTATGAATAATGGAGTGTTTTCGAATCCGACACACGTGATTCGTTGCACGTATGTATTAATTACAAGCGGACACAGATGTGGCATTGCATGTACATGTGTACATCTGTGTCACACGGCATGCACTTATAATTCTCCTCGGAGAACATAGTTTTGGAGGGCATTTGGAAACTGCAGCGACGTCGTTGCCAACACAGATGTGATTCGTTGCACGTACGTATAATCCTTCCAAACAGACACAGACGTGTCAATGCACTTATGTGTACGTCTGTGGTACACTGACAGGCATTGAACACAGCAACCTGGCATTGTTCCCGAAAGAACTGCCAGGGAAGAGAAGGCTCTACTTCCACTGCAAATCCAAAGGCGAAGAAACCCTGGCATCCGTGTGAGAACTAGTTGGGGGGGTGAAGTAGCTCTTGCGGCTATGACACACAGCTACAAAGAACTCAGTCCTGAAAGGAGGAGCAACATGGTATTCCTTCGAAGCAAGCAACAGATGTGTCATGTTGTACAGACGTGTTAAGCCAAGCATGGCTGCTCATCCTTCCTGGCTGATGAAGACAACCTAGCTATACTAATAGGAGACACAAATGACAAAGAGATGACATGACTTTTGCTGCAAATCCAACGATGAAAGGCACCCAGGAACTGTTCCCAAGGAAGATATCCGACTGTGGAAGGAACTTCCCTGACAGGGTAAGAGACACGAAGGGATGAAATCTTGTCCAATCTAAGAAAAGGCAAAGTTGTTAGAAACTCAAAAGGATCTACCAGTTGGAACAACATATGACGACGAATACTGTTTTGGGGGTTTCTTCATCGTCACAGGAACGAGCAAGGTCGGCTGATGCCTCCTCTCTCATCCGATTGCCCGAAACCCGTTGCCACCAATACCTTGTTCTACAATTATATATGTTTTTTACCGATTTCCAGCTGGCGCTAGATTTTATCCTCATGTTAAGACTGTAGGTTTGTTAGCTATGAAAAATACAAATTAGTTAAAAATTTGTTATTTAATGTAAAAAATAAAAATGGGGATTAGCCTGAATCACAATTTATGTAGAAGGACAAAGCAAATGAGGCTCTGGGAAGAATGGTTGGTTCCTATGCAGGAAATCCAGTCACCAGTGACCTTAGGGATGCAGGTAGCTTTATAAGTAGTGGATGTGGTGGTACAAGCACCTGAGGCATAAGGGCAAGTACTTCAGAAAAACCTCATTTCTGTGTATGCTAAAGAGGAGGGCAATTAGTTGTTTGAGCCATGGTTTCATCCAAAATTTCCAAGCCTGTTACACTGCCCAAACGATCAATTGTACAAGGCACAAGAGGAACTGAATGGAAGGTACCCCATAATGCAGCTCCATTAATTCCTGGGCAAAAGGTCCACTTATTAAAGTGTTTGTATCTGGTTTCTCAAAAAAATAAAAAAGACAACATTGGCTGCAAGGAGACCAAAGAAAAACAAGATTTAGGACCAAATCAAGGAGGGCTGAGAGAAAAAAAAGCCACATACAAGGAGCACTTGATGAAGGATGGGCGGGCAGTCAACATAAATGAGTAGGAGAGGAATCACGTGAGACATGTTAGAAGAGGAAACAAACAGGGACCACCACAATTCATGGTAACAGGTGTCAAAGAAAGCTGAATAGAAGTGGTAGAAGAACAATGAGATTACAAGGACTGAATAGACTCGGGGAGGCATTGTGAGGCACATCAATACTGAAGAGGTTGAGTGAGTTTTATTCCAAGACATGAGGAACTGAACCAACAGGAACAAAATGAAAGATACCCCACCCCATGATGCAGCTCCATGAACCAGGATAAAGCCCAGAATGAAGATTAAGGCCACCTCCATGGGTAATAATTAGGACACCAGTGCAGCAGAGTGCACTAAAGTATGTCAGAATTAAAAAATTATACCATGTCACCGTACCAAGCAGTGGCAGGCGTAAAAAAAACAAAAGGACATGGGCAGCTGAGCACCAAGGATCAGTTGAGAACAAATTGGTACATGAGCAAGGCTGAGTACACATATAGATGAGTGCATGCAAGTAATCAAGAAGCAGAACAATCATTAATGCCCATTGGGCTTAAGGACTTGTGAAGATGGAAGCAGGAGAAGTGGCAGACATTGAAAATCCAGTTATGGGGCCTCAAAACACATCAAAGAAGCAGTAATTACGGTCACTAGCTGCTAGACCGTAGATGGAGCAGGAGGAGTGCCCAGTTGCAAAGTTCCAGAGAGCAAAGAGAGAGAAGAGGTAACCTGGATGCCAAGCGTGTCTTGACAGAATGCCTACTGGCTTGAAAGGGAAAAAACTATGTTGAAAGGTGAAATGCATCCAGTAGTTTCAAGGTTGTTCAGTTTGGAGATTGATTGCTGGCCTAATATGTTATGGAGTAAACACATTGCCACTGTAAGAAACCAGAAAATCCTTCCCTGCCTTCCTACCCATGACAAGAAGATTCTAAGGAGGCAACATGTGAATGAAGGGTCAAGACTTGAAAGACAAAGATTACACCACTCCACTTCTGAAGAGCAAGAGGCCAGAAGTACCAAACATGAGGGTGCATGCAAAGGGAACCCAAAAGAAATTGAATCTTTTCTGCTAAATGAAACCATTGATGTGTGATTAAGGTAACATTATTCCCCGAAGGTTAGCACAAATGAGGGGAAAGTAAAAGCCAAAGTACTGTTTACAAGGCAACCATTCCTGTCAACTTTGCAAATTCAAAATACACTGAGTGATGCAACTCTTATTTAAAGACTAAGCATTGGCAAGAATTACTACACAGCAACAAACATGAATGTTTGTGTGCCCCTTAGTGACATGCTGGATTGCATGCTTTGTGAAAATAATTTTTTTGTTAATTTTAACTTCGTTGTTTGTTGTTAAAATACACCCAAAATCAATTTCAGAAAAGCAGTGACATTCTTACAAGAATTTTTTCTGACTTTCCGGTAATTTACAAAGAATTTTTTTACATATATGAGAAAGGAGTGCATGTTGATAGTGAAAAATGGTAAACAACAAGGTTGACTGACAGAAAACAGTTGAAAACCTCTCATTTGTTGGTTGTCTGTACAAATAGGAAGATGTGCATATTCTGAATGGCTCAGTAACAGTGAAGTATGAGATAAGTTGATGGAAAACAAGGGAAATAAAAAAAAAAGTTGTTTGTTAAAATGCATCCAAAATCAATAAAAAATACAATAACACTCAAAAGCATTATTTCTGTACAAATATATGTGTAAATGCTAGGGGTTGAGGATTTTGGGGAGGAAGATCGTCCGCTGGTGAAAGACAGTGACTGGCTGTTTCGGGAGATATACTGTAAACTTATATTTCCTGTATTTCATTGCCACTTTTCCAAAGAAGATAACAGAGTTTAGTTTATTTTATAAAATTATTTCTAATACAAAGACCAAATTGTCTTAATAAGAAAACTTTATTATCATTCTGTGCTATATGCTGTAAGCTAACTACAGTGCTGGACTGCACTTTATAACAAACTAAAGTTTAAGCTTTAGAACAGAACTAGTACTTCAGAATACTACTGAATGTAAATATGCACAATAAAATTACGTAAGAATGAAGTGAATGGCACAGCATGATAATAGAAAACTCTTGAATTTGGGAAGCTTAGGACACTTTCAGTTCCAAAGGGTTCTCAAAGAGGTATGAGAAGTGTCATTTTATTGGACATTGGACTTTTGTTCATTCAAATATTTTCAAGTTAGTACAATAGGGACTGTATCAAGTAAAGGAAAGTGTGTGCTAACAAATCATACTATGAAGTTTGGGTAGTCACATACCACGCAGATCTTAGGTTAGTAATTTTATACCAGTATTGATATATAGACAGGCATATAGTTACATGAATTACTTGTTGTTGCAGGTTGAATATCAAGAACTAGTGCAGGCATTGCTTCAGAGTCAGACAGATCAAACAATTGGTCAACGATTAGCTGAGTCATTTACTCAGCTGACCACCAATGTTGAATTATCTGCTGATCGAATCAACCGCATCAAGTTCAGAGATAATTTTGAAAAGTTTATTGCAAATGTCAGAGGGTTCTTACTTGTGAAGTAACGCTATTATTGAATGCACTGCACATGAATCCCATTTTGTACATAATCTCACAACTTCATTGGTCAGTCATCAAAGCCCATGACTTATTGTAAGTTTGTCATTTCTTTTATTTATATGTATGAGATGTGAATCTCAATTTTAAGCATTTACATTCAGAGCTGTGAAGGTAGTTCAAGTAACCTTTTTCTCTTAGTGAACATGTAGTATATGTAAATTTTTTTATTTTGATAGAATCCACACTTGGTTTTCATGCAGGTCATGTTTCAGACGTGTTTCAATTAATTCATATGGTAGCTAGAGTATGAGCCTTACTGTATTTAATTTAAGGTTGTTTGTGGTGTTGAGAAGTATTTTAAGAGTACAGTAGTTAATCACATTCAGAAAATTGCATATCTTGAAAACATGAAAAATTTTAAGTTAAATGTGTATACAAACCTCTTAATTTACCTTAGCTCAAGAAAGAAGTGAATGTTTCCGTCTAAATCAATATACTGAAGATATTTTTCTTACTAGGTGATTGGTAGCTACTGGTACTTGACTTTGTTTTCACTGTTCCTCGGCCTCGATACTGTATTCCTTACAGTTTTCTTGGTATGACTTTTGAGTGTTTTAAGCTATATCAATCTTTGGGTACCCAAAATGTTAATATACGTACACAGTTATATTACTTTTAGCTGTAGTTAAAGTATGCTGTTAGATAACACTCAGATGGTATCTGATTGAAGAGAAGACACAAAATAGTTATACTTATTTTATATGTGCTTGTGCAAGTGCTCTATTTGTTCATATAATTGAATTGTGTTGATATCCTAAGTTCATTCTTGCCAAAGGTAGGTGGTAATAATGCCATTAAAATTAATTGTGATGTCAGTCAGGTAGTTGAATACTGCACCTACCTAAATTGTTGAAGTGTGAATAACTTTATCATATAAAAAACTGAGAGGTTCATTTGGTTTACAATATGTAATATTTTCTTCTGCATATGGCACTCAGAGGTAATATAACTTTTTTCTGAGTATTTGAATTCAGCCCCATATTTGTATATTTCCGGTCATATTAATAGAAAAATTTGTTAAATAGTATACAAGGCCACTGATCAAATATATCAAGATTACTCTCTTGAAAATACTCCAAGTTGATTGGCACTAATACATTATTTGGAATATCAGTAAAGTGTACCATGATCAGCTTAAATGTATCCAGTGGAAGGGATACATTTGAAAAAACATTAAATGAATACTGTTCGTTGTTTAAGATTTTTGCTAGCGTGTGTGGCTTATGCTCGTTTTTCGTTGTTTGTAGTGCTTGAATATTAACATCCATGCATAACAAAAAAGTTTTGCAAATGTTTGTGCTCATTTGTTTTAAGTTTTGCTAAAGTAAAAGATAGATAAGGCTTTTTTCAATGGATATTTTGGGTGCTTCAGTTTTTTGGGAAATAATGTCTAAGGTAAGTTGTGCTAAAGTTTATTCTTGTTCAACAAATCATAATGTCAAGGAAAATAGAAATAAACTAATAAGAATAGTTAAGGGTCGAATACAGTAGTTCAGATTCATATTAATGTTAAAAGTACTAAGTATGTATGTAGATAATTTTTCCCATATATGACATTACTTTTCATCTTTGTATATAATAACTAGAAAGAACTTGTAGTGTCTGCATAATACATATGCATAGTTACTGGCGTGAACTGATCATGCTGGCTTACAAAATTGTTGTCAATTTTGCATTTGTACTTAGAAGTAGGCTATATAAAGCTTAGCATTTCTATACACTGAGGTTGAATTACTTTGTTGCTTAGTAATGTTTGAATCTATGTTATATTAGTAAAGGACCGTTGTGTATGTATTTCAAAGTTTAAGTTTCTTTAATTTTTTCACTTGTAAGTTGGACATGTAGGGGACTATTAGTATTTTCTAAACCAAAATTGAGAATATTGAAAACATGTTGATGTACATTCCCAGTGTGCATTGCAATCCAAAAATTCATGGGGCTTCTCTTCACTACAAACTTATGCATGTTATTAAAGGACACCTGCTTTAATTTAGCAAAGTAAGTTGTTATGGTACCAGTATTTTTATTTACATAAATGTAAGGCTCATTTATATAATGATTACTGTACAGTTTATATGGCATTGTAAACAAATGAACTGGAGATCTTAAAGCTGTTGAAGTGTCCATGATTGGAAGAGAATAGTGCTAAAAGTTATACAGGAAATTTGTTCACATTTACACAGCCTCCAAAGGAAATCAAGGTGAAGAAGGCAGGTGGGGAGAAATTTCAAAAACTCATAAGCTTAGGAAGTTCAGCCCATAATTATGAGACCACTCCCTCTTAGTCCAAAGAAAGATACAAAGTTTTGAGAATTAAACATTTTGTTAGGTAAAGGGTTTAATTGTGTTCCAGTTAATTCCTGATGCTGTTTGAATGCTATTTACGTCTGAGTTAAAAAGTGTTATTTCTTTACGGAAGACTTTCATATTGCCTGGACAGTGATGTTGCTTTTTATTTTGTGTTTCTGAGTAGGATTTTTACAGTGATAATGATTCTGAGAAAATACAATGTAGCCCATAATTTTTGTTGTATTGGTAGCATTATTTTTAAATAGTTTTAGAAATAACCCCATAAAAATTGGAATTATGGAACTGGATCATATTTTAATTTATGTATTATTTTGAAGTTGACTTGGGCAACTACAGAAACTCCTATCTCCCCAATGATTAGAGCCGAGTAAAAATGCCAACATATGACATTATCCAAAAAGTAGTCATGTAAAATGATAAAAAAAGGGAATTTTACATTATTGGCAGTAGAGAGCACAGTTAAGCTGTAATTAAGCAAATGTAACAACCAAAGAAAAATAAGTGTAGATCAAATTGAGTTTCAACAATCGGTTGCTGAAAAGTAAGAGAGTGGTAGAAGTTGGCTTAGACCTTGTGTGATTGTTATAATCTATATGCTGTAAATCTTGGATGCAGTTGTTACATGATACAAGGAAAAGTTAATTTGTCACTTAACCCCACACTGTATGTAGACCTCATATTTTCTGGGAAGGTACTTTTCCTTTTTACACTTTGTTCTGTGGGCTCTTTGAGTAACTCGCCTGAAAGAATTGGTAAGGGTCACTTTTTTTTATTTCCCTTGAAACTTACAGTCTTAATGTGGAGTTGATTAATTATCAAAACCATTAATTATTCTGTAATAGAAGGAAAATGTCTCATGATTTTTTTTTAGCAACTCTTCCAAACATGTGCACTTTATTGCTTAGGTCTTGATGAAAAGAAATTTAGCGTATGGGTTTGGTTGCACCGAGTATCGAGTATACAGTTTAGTAGTAGTTAGTAACATTAATTGCCTGCAGTTCAAATTGTTTAGATCTTTGAAAGTGTATAACCTTTGTTATGGATTGACCATTCTGAGTGATAAGCCATGTTATTTGTAGTGGAAGTAGTACATGTGCTTCGTCCAGGGCATTGGCCCAAGTTAAAATGAGCTTATACCGTAGTAATTTTCTATCTTTTGTTACATAAGTGATATTTAGCACATATAACTTTAATTGAAGGGATAAGGCATTTTGAAGTGGGTATTTTAAGTGTTGGCAAAGAGTTTACCAACTACCTGCATGTCTCATAGTTAATTTTAATTTTTAGGTTTTTTTCTCAAGGTAACAGTTTTTCTACCTTGAAATCATGAAATATATTTCATTTCTTTCACTGTGCATATCTTTATATTTTGAACTAATTAATGGAATGCTGTTTATTGAAACGTATTTTGAGTTCCTGCAGAACTTGAATTCCGCCATTTAGCATCAATAGTAATAAAAGCTTTTGATATACATTCACATAACTTGTAAATAGTTGATATTACATATCTTGTCTTTATATACAAGGTAATACGTCTCTTTGTAATGCATTATGTAAAACCAGAATAGCTGTAAATATGATAGATTATGTATCAACATTTCATTGTAGTCTCAGTAACTTTCAATTCTACTACTACTACTACTACTACTACTACTACTACTACTACTACTACTACTACTACTTGAAATCCACTGTCTAAATTTTCATTCTTTTAAGGTGCATTTGCAATCTATTGGTTATTTAATATTTCTTGAAGTTTTATTGATGGTATGAGGATTGTGTAAATGTTTGATGTAGTATTCATTCAGCTCCTTCATCCAATTTTTTTTTTTATTTATAAGAATGTCCTGCCAGTCTGAAGTATTTTTCCTGTAATATTTGGAATTTGGTTTTACAAGTCATGCTTTTTTTGTTGTCATTCCATTTTGTATGTGGGAAATATTTCTGCTTACACCTAAAACATGGTAAGGTTTTGCCTTGTTTTGATAGGGCAAAAGTGGACCAGTTGTATGTTAGCTTAAACCAAACTGGCAGGAAAGAGTTTAAAGTTTGATATATGACTAAAATGTTTAAGTATTCTATGCTTGCAGCAGAACTTAGTAGCTTCTTAGGTATTTCTTTTCCATTTTTATATCTCACCACAAGGATACAGTCAAAGTCAGAACTGAAGGGCTTTTAGCAAATGCCCTTTTGGCTTCCTAAAGTTGCATAGTGGTAGGATTGCATGTGCAAGTAATTGTCAATACTTCAGTGCTGTTTGTCTTTTCAACATGAAACTTTCTTTTTTTCCGTTTCCAAAAATTGTATTTCTACATAACTGTCCACTATCTTCTTGCTGTTGTCTTTTTCAAGTGCACTGAATATATGTAATCTAATGGTCCTGTGCACCAAACTCTCGATAAATCAGCCAATCTGTTACAAGCGTCCGTCCATCATCTTTAAAACTGTTGGGTGTTTTGGTAGGTAATGTTTTACATTTCAAAAGGTGAACTTTGTATACATAGGGTGGCTAAATTATATTTGGCTTTAACCTTTTTTTAATAGTTTGTTTTGTATCATTATTAGTTTATTCTTTTCCTTTTGTATGCTAAATTACATCATACAATTTGTACTCTATAGTATCCAATAGATTGGTAATTGTTGCTTTTATTTAATAGCAATTCATATTTTTTGTCCCTTTGGCTGTCTATTATAAATGTAATATCTTTTTTTTAAGTTAGTTCACGTTTGGAAAGTGTTATCTTGTAACTGTTTAATTTGTAGTGGCATAGGAAAGAAAGACCATGATTTATGCTAGGCAAGTATTTTATAAATTTGGGTCATAATTAGAAATTGTAAACTGGGTAATGGGTAGCCATTTTTGTCTGCAAGTAAGACTACTCTTTATAAGAGGATTTAAAATTGCAGCATAAGTTTTTATGACCTCCTGTTCCAAAAGTTTATAAGCCAGAGGATTCCATCTTTTTTTCCACAAGGTTATGAAAATCAGGAATTTATAAAATTTGATATTGTTTCCAGTAAAAAGGTTAATAAGAGATATCCAAAGTAAAGGTTGCCTTTTTACTTTGGAAATGAGTTACATTATCAGTCTCAAAGTTTCATTAAAGCTCATTAGAAGTAATTTAAATTTTATGCTCTTAATTA
Organism: Macrobrachium rosenbergii; assembly: GCA_039081455.1. Taxonomy (NCBI): domain Eukaryota; kingdom Metazoa; phylum Arthropoda; class Malacostraca; order Decapoda; family Palaemonidae; genus Macrobrachium; species Macrobrachium rosenbergii. The sequence continues at coordinate 6,370,879 of JANJGK010000006.1, forward strand.
TTTTATCCTAATTTATGCAAGTTCACGTAATTTCATATTATGAATACTTAATAGACTTCATAGAGGAGGCTTTATCAAGGTGAATAGTTTTTAATCTTGCAGTTACTTAGGTTTCTATTCTTTCTTTTTCCATGTGGTAAAAATATTCAATAAATGAAGACACAGAGTAGATACAGTGTTCCTCATTTTTGGCCTTTCGGCCAATTTAATTCTTACTTACTAACAGGAATAACATTGGGTCTGTGGTGTGGTACATAGTCAAGGTTAATCTCTTATTCCACTAATAAGCACTTGATGATTGGCAGTGCTAAATCATTTAAGTTCAATATAACTATTTTCTCCGAATAAAAAACTTGTGTTTCCATTCAGTCTGTATGATTGCTTGGATAGTACATGTTTTTTGGTTATTGTATTGTCTTCTTCCATACAGCATTTAAATATCTTGAACTCTGTGTTGAAGTTTAAATGTGAGGTTAAATTTTTCTTGATCAGTCATATAACTGACTGCCAGTGACACCTGCCTTATTCTAGGTTTTTACTTTTGTTATTTCTTTTCTGTATTCTTACTCATAGACACACAAACCCTGAACTTGAGCCTTTTTCTGAGCAGTCATGTGTAGATTTCTATGCTTTGCCATTTTAGAGCCCAAACTTCTTGTATTCATACTTGGAAATAAAATAAGGATCAGCACATTATTTTCCTATATGCAGTTGTTAGAGAAAGTAGAGCACTGTAATGATTTTATTGTAAATAATTAGGCAAAAATGTATTGTCATGTAGATGGATCACTTATGATGTACATTGCATTTGAAGTGGGGTATAGAAATTTTCTCAAGTTGTAGGCTCTTTAGCTTTTTTTTTTTCTGTATAAACAGGTTTCTTAAAGAGAAATTGGATATGAAGTCATGTATATATGGGGACAAAACCCATGAACAGTATAGTGTATTGTACTGTTGTCCTGATATTAACATTTTTTATGATTCAGAGAATTTTTTGCAAGAAATAGACTAAAAAAATTTAGCTTATCAGTCTATCCATTGCACAACTTGACTATGTTAATGTTTGTTAGAATATATATAAGGTTTTGTCTTACAATGTGCTTATTTTATTTGTGATCTGTGTTTTTTTTTATTGTCATGTTTATGATTTTGAGTTAAACATTTATTTTTATATATTTCCAATATGTAGTCCTGCACGGAAGATGAAGCAGCATTATGCAGTTATTTTGCCGAATAGTATTACCATAATTTGTGTTAATTGTAGATCTTGGTAACTTTCCTGTTGATTAATGCAGGTTAAGTGTGTTCATGTAGAAAGTCCTGGTAAGCTCAATGTATTAACTCTGTCACTAGCTTTCTTTTTGAATAATTTGAAGTAAAAGGTGCACAATGCTGATGATATACATGGAAATAAGGAGAAAAAGCTTGCTGATGCAAGATGAATAAAGTTTTCAGTGTGTGGTTTGGGTGCTTTGTCATTGTAGATGCTGTAGTGTAAAACAGCCAAGGGTCCATTTTCTTTCATTATATTATGAATATCTCTTGAATATGTTGGAAATGCTTCCAGTACTACTATGGCAGGACTAGTTCATAATGGTAACTATAGTTTTCTGTACACGGTAGGAAGAAAAGATTGAACAGAGCCGTTGTCTCTAACCGAATGGCTGTAGTAAGTGCTATCTCTTTGGCATAAATGTTGGTATAGAGCATATTCTATTTACAGTGCCACACTCTTGTCTTGTCCTTCATATTTCAAGCCACAGATAGAATCAAGTTATGAAACTGATAATTCATTTTTAAAATATTTTGGAATATGCATAAGGTAAGGTATAAAATGGTTTACAGGATGCTACTCAAGTATTTTCCACGTCAGATAATGAAAGTTCAAGGATAAACATTGTTATGGAAAAAATGGGATGTCTTTTGTATGTATTTTTATTTTATACAAGAGTAGAGCCTGGGATAAGGTAATATTTTTCAGTGAACATTTTGGAAAAGCAAGAAAATCATAATGGTCAAATTACATGGCAGTACTTAATTTGTTGACTAAAATTTCTGGAAAATTCACTTGGTACCATATCAGGTTCTATGCCAGCTATCTTAGTTGTTAGATAAAGACAGTGTGCTTCTTGTATGTTTGCAGGAAATGTTTCTCCTTGTAAGATCTGTATTTGGAAATAAGAATACCAGTATATTAATGTTGTTGCTATTAGTTAATAATGTTATTGCTCCTTACAAGGAGCTTATGAATTACTTTAACCAAATCATCAAATCAAAAGGTTGCTCTCATGATGCAGGTCCATTGTATTCTCTTATTAATTATGAACAAAAATTGGACCTAAATTGGGTTAATTCTTGCTTAGGTATTATGAAAGTTTGTTGCAGCATCTTTTTAAATCCTATATTCATTACTTTCTGTCTCTTACTTTCCATCCAATCTTGCCTGTGTTGTCAAGTACTTTGCAACCATTTGATTTACTGGTGTGCTTTTGGTGGAGTGACTTTCGGTCTTATTCTTCCAACTCCCCTAAGTACATATAGTTTTAATAAAAAGTAAAAAAACTATAAATTTAAAGAAATCTGAACCAGCATTTTATGTAAATATTACCCAGTAGGATATTACATATTGAACACAGGAGCTTGAGTACTGTAGTTCTTTACATAAAATATAACTACTCTCAACCTTTGTGTGTTTATGAAACCATTTTTTGATTGTAGCATCTGTTATATCATTTTGTTTATTAGCCTAGGGAAAGCACTGTAAAGAAGTTTATGCTGTAACATTTATGCTTTGTAGCTTTTTATCACTATGAATGGTGTTCTGAAAAGTTTTTGCGTGCTTTCATTACAGTCTCAAAGGATTAACCAATAGTGGGGATCAGAAAATCTAAATTGAATGTTTTCTCAGAAAATTTGGAACTATTGTTTGTATAGATTAATACCTGCAGATTGATAATGTGCAGTCTTGATTTAGGTTTAGTATGTCTGCATAGTCCAGCCATTCTGTAGGAAAATAGTTATTTTCAGATTTTTTAAGATTTCAAAGCCTGAATCAGAAGGTACTAGGTAGCAAATAGCATATACTTCTCATATTGCCTAAATGTACAAATTAAGGTGTTTACCTTGTTGATAAAGCTTTGCTTACTTGTATTGCTGAGCCAAAGAAATGAGGCAGTAGTTATCTTTGAAGGTACCACTAAAGATTTTAGTTTGTTAGTGTATTGTGATGCAAAAGTTCACTGATTGCTTTTACTTACAAAGTTTGTTGTATTGAGAAACATACTGTTTCCTTTTAATTTCTTAATTCATTATACCAGGTTGTGATTTGCTAATTAAACAGAATTTGCATCTTCATGGATCACTATTGCCTGAGTTTTTCATTCATTCCTGTGCTATTGATGTCATAGAAATATTTCTGTACGTTCATCCCAAAATACAGTAAATAGTAATGTGATGCATATCTTTGTGCACTCAACAAACTTGCTTGGCTATTATTGTATTTCATGTTTTTTCACTATGACCTCTAGTTCTAGTATATATATATTTTTTATGTCAAGATACAAAGACAAAAAATGGTTGAAGTCAGTGACTGTCTCTTGTAAGTATATGAGCTTTATCCAATAATTGTGTATATCAGAATTTAGGCATAAAAGTTTGTCAAAGTGTACAGGGGTTCGTGATTTTGATAATGACATATACAGTCCAGTTTTGTAAAACACTAGTACAGTGATTACCTACTTTTCTGAAATGGAATGTTTGTGATTTAAGCGGTAATATTTAAGATAAGTATGTTTTATTTTTTCTTTTATGTAGATTAAATGCTTTAATTGCTGTGCTCTTTACTCAGATGTGAATGAGTTTCAAACTATCCAAGTAAATTTGTTTACTTGCCTGAGAGCAATGGTTGCCCAAGTGTAACCAGGGGCTGTGATTTAACTGCTATAAAAGCAATATTGTGAATAAACTTGGCAATGTTGTGATTCACATTTCATTATTTTTATTCAACTCTTTTCGTTTTATTTTTCTCTACCAAGAGAAAGCAATCTTTCTTTAGAGGTGTGAAATGTGTACGGCATTTCCATCACTTTACATTGTTCTCTTTCCAATAAATGAATAAACTGAAATGTAATTTGAGCATTAGATTGTACCCATTATAATAGGGAAACCCAGTTCTTTAAAGCTTGAAAAGGCCCTTCGACAAAACCAGCTCTTGTACGCTTAATTTTGTCATCTCCGACCTGACTTAGCTGTTTAGGCACACTGTTGTTATTCAAGAATTGTGTGGGCTTGCAAGCAGAGTAAGGATGCAGACAAAGTTTATGCAAGCATGAAAGGTATACGTCTTCTTATTTTGATACTTATTTTGATAAAACTGAGGGATTTGAATAATAGCTGTCTTGAACTACTGTGAAGAGTTTAAGGTGTTGCGGTTATTACAATTACCTACATATCTGGTAAAAAGTGACCAATAGAAGCAGTTTAGAAGTCCCTCATATATTTGAGTTTGTTCTTTCCGATCTGGCTTCATGCAGTGTAAGGGTAATGTGTCCCCTTGAATAAGTAAGGTTTAATTTTGCTTGTTAAATTAGAAATTTACTACAGGGTTCACTCCAGCAGGTGTTGCCTCTTGAAGCACATTCCTTTAAATTATGATTACAGTGATGGTTTTTAAGCTAAGACACACTTAAGCCCATTATCATTCAAAGAAAGTGTATGTTAGCAATATTCACAAACTTAGTTTACACTGTTATTTCTTGTCTAAATATCTGCTCCAAACAGGTAAGGTAATGTTTTTGGAGCCATTCAGTTAATTTAATGTTTAAGGATTACCAGTAATTAAAAAAAACTCATAGTAGCATGAGTCTTGAAATGGAGAAACAAATTAACAGTTATATGTATATATATTTAAAGGTAAACTGTACAGAAGTTTTCTGTTAACTGTTCGATTCCCCTCTTCAATCTCTGAAAACGGGAATTGAATAGTTTCTGGAAAGCTTTCCGTACAGTTTTATCTTTAAATATATGTACATATACATAACTGGGGAACTGTTTCTTTAATACTGTAAAGTAATTTTAACCTGTATTTACTGTTTTTAAGTCAAAAAGTATTTTTTAGGAAGAGAGAAACTATCATAATATAAAAGTTTATTGATACAGTATATTACTACCGAAATATACATATATTTTATCACATTGTACATAAAGTATCCATCACAGGAGGGGTTTGAAAGGTGCAATTTACCGATTAAAAATTTCGTGCTCCAATTTTCCTTTATAAAGGTGTCCAATACTAGATATTCTTGTACTACTAGAACTTTTGCACTTTGCTTCAATTGTGACTTTCATAAGAAAGCATTTCAGTACTAAATACTAATACACTATAGTTTCACCTTTTCATATATATTTTTATATAAAAGCAAAACTGATACTTGCTTTTCAGTGTTCTAAATATATTGTTGGTCTTCAATTTGCGGATCAATTTCACATTGACCTGTTTGACATTAGTGTTTTTGGGTGTTTTATATATTTTTTTTTTACAAAAGAAGCAATCTAAAGGGAAAGGCACTTTTACAATTTAATCAATTATTTTTTAGTTAATCTCTCAAGCATTCTACTTACACTGCTTACAAGCTAGCTTAGCCAAGAGCGCTACTTCATCTACACTAAAGTAGGCTTTGCTGTAAAATGGTAAAGAAACTTTGTTTACATGAAGAACCTTATAAGCAACAAAACCTATAAAATAAAAATCAGATTACAGGGTTTGAGATTTTAAAGCAGGCAGAACATAAGAAAATGAAAATAATCCTAATGGGTTTACATTTCCACGGTTACATCTGGTAACCATGGAAATGAAAAATTTAGCAATCTGAGTAGAATCCTTTAAGGATTTTAGACTTCTTCAGTATCTGCACGCTGTAGTTTTGTGCTTACCTGATGACATCAGATACTATAACAATTACAATATCAATTTACTGTTTTTATAATGTTCCATACATGCTTTATTTGCAATTTAGTGCTTATTAATCTATAGGCAAACTTAAGTTGCTATTAATTTGAAAAAAAGTATGCATTACATAAGTCTAAGAAAAAATATAATTATTTTCTACAGGTTTTGCCACTCAAAATGCTCTATTCCATTTAAGTGCCTGAATGATATCCATGTAGTGCACTCTTGACAGGAACGTTGATACTAGTTCATACTCCAATTGTCCTCCTTGTCTGTCATTACCTCTTTTCACTTCAGTATGTTTTTTCCCTCCTTTGTGCTGAGGACGTGAAAGCCGAGCTTCACAAAGAACCTTTGTTGCAAGACACAGAAGCCACTGCATTATCTGGAAAGTGTAAGAAATTAGATATTGTGCTAATCTTAACAAATAAAATTACATGCCTTTGTCCCCATGCAAGAACTATATTTGCCAAATCTGATGCATTAAAATATACAAAAATGCAATACAGTGTAATTTACTGTACAGCTGTGCTCTAAGTCATGCTACATGGCTGCATAGGATTTCATTCAAAATTCACTTAACTGACAACCTAACATGCTGCACATTATTCTTTTATTTCAATGCGAAAACACAATTATTTTACAAAATAAGGCTATATGTTTCACAAGAGTAAAACCTGTCTGTATACCAAAACTGTAAGGAAATATTACATGTAGCCAAATTTTAGAAAAACTGTAATGGAACATTTCCAAAACTTTCATTCACTCAGCACCAAAGTGTTCGACAAAAAAATGTCTAACAAGCCTAGGTTCAAACGTTAAAATGATAAGAAAAATAAAAAAAAATTTACCATAACATTATGGTATTGGCTTTTAATGCAAAACCATGAAGTTTTTACTCCTCAATACTGAAAATACTATAAATAAATACAAAAGTATTACTGTAGCTAAAACTCATCCACCGAAATCAGTGGGTGGGCATGGCCTGTGCCATAACCAATAGGGGGCCAGCTACATGAACCAGTTGGAACATAGGTCTACAGTGTGTCAGGACAAATCTTTAAAATATTTATTCTATATTTGTTATAGGAATATTTGTATTTTCATAAAAAGATAAAATTGTTTGTTATACTTCTTAAGTACTTCAAAAATAATAGTTGACAAGCAAATATTCGCCTTAGAAAAGGGATTTTGACAAAGGAAAAATCTATTTCTGGGGGAAGACCTGTGTCACCCAGTGAAATGGTTCCATTTAGCACTCATCTCTAGGTATAAGTATTGCTACATATAGCAGAGAAAAAGCTATCTAGAATGCCAGGGTTACCACCCCCGGATCAAACACCTATAATCGGTGTCGGTATACACTAGAGGTGAGCGAATTCCACTATCACAGGCCTTCGTCCAATAGATCTCTCTATTCTCAAATTCCCAAATTGGGTGTGCCGTTACAAAGCCGTAACCAAGGACACCCACCCGCTCACCCACTAAGCATCATCACGAGACCGCAACGTCATCCCACACCAAGGTGTTGTTCCTAGGCCTAGGTTCATTAAATTTCTTTACTTGTTAAAAACACATTACTCGTAACATTTACATCTCTGTACTAAAAATTTGTGGTGGCAAAGCATAAGAAGTTACCTGCATATTCTCGCACTTCAAGCTGGACATTTAAGAAAATAACATTGTAAGTTTAAAAAAGAATCTGTTGCATAGGGCTTGATGTTAATACTAACAACTTTAAATCAATAACTATCTTTTGGATACAATTTAAAGAATCGTCATTCATTGCAAGAACAGGTGGTGTCTAGAAATAAATCCTTGTAAATTAGATTGCGTCTCAGAAGCCTTAGGTTTTTTTATTGCCTATACATCATCAGTGCAGCATATGGGCACTTTGAACATAGCCTGAGACTCCAAATTTCAAAGAGTTTTTCGTACTCCACATTTCTATTTCAAAAATTTTGTTACGACTGTTGAGCCTATTAGGTCTATCGATATATGCTGTAGAGGTAGTTATGATGGCTATTTCTTATAGAAAGTTGAGTGAGTTGGCTTTGGCAGCATTGCCAACCTTGTAACTGGTTTGAGCTAAGCAGTGGAAAAAAAAGTATACAGTATATATTTAATTAATTTCACATAAATTATGAATGATATTAGGGGGTAAAGGATATCCTATCTATTAATCCATAGGGAAGCTACTGGCTGTGAATTCACATATTTTTCAACATACATCACATTGGAATAATAAAGTTTACCACTACTTGGCTACCACACAGCATTTTCTGTTGCATCTGAGATTTTGGACAATACAAAAAGAATCATGTTGCATCACATCTGAGCATGGCTGTACAATACATAAATAATAACCTGACTCTTATTTCAACTAATGCTCAGTTAGACTGTGTGCTTACATCACATTTTGTTTAAATTAAAGTCCAGGTTTACCAAAAAAAATAAGTAGGCAGTTAAATATACCAGCATAATTATACAAATGCTGTCACCTTACCAACAATAAAAACTTGAATTGTGACTGAACTAACGTAACTAGCAGCTCACTCACCTCGAGCCAACAGAGTTAGCTATCTTGGAAATTGATATCCTCACTGTGCATATGAAACTCCATGGTCATGGGATTTTTCAATCTTTGGTAATTTAAATTGCAACGTCTAGTAAAACCACCTTTAGTAACACAAAAGAATGGTATATGTATTGAAGAGAGAAAGCAATTGTTCCTACTTGAATAACCATTGTACCACTTGGTAACCATTGTCATATTTCACAAATAGCTCAATAGCATAAGAGACAAGGAGATGCCTATTTATCTGTACCTTGCTAAGAAAGGAAACTCAAAATTCTCTGATATTTTCAAGTAACAACAGAAAGGCAAAGATGATATGTGTGCAGGGCAACTGTCATACCAAAAGGAGTGATAGAAAACAACGGTTAGGCATTACTGAAAATGGATGCTGACAGGATATAAGACTTTATGCAATTAGTACATAATTTTTCAACCATGTGATTGACAAGATAACTTACTTTTGCTCAAGTTAGCTAAAAGCACAAGTGTTTTGATGGCAGTCTGCCTAAGCAACTTATTAATAAACTTCAAAGTACATTAACAACAAGACAATACACTGGACTTCCTGTGATTAAGTATCTATGGGCCATGTTCCTCAGGTAACATGACAAAAATTGACATACAACTTTAACCCTAAACCTGGTAAAAGTATCTGTACTAGGACTCCTCTTTCAACCAAAGGAATCTGCAGATATATACGATTCCATTCTGAGATACAGCAGCACCATTGTGCTATTCAGTGGAACTTTATTACTATCACTATAGGATCAGCATCTCTAGTAAGAAATATAGTAGCATGAAAGTACTGAGAGTGGACAAAGCACGTACCATGTTCCACTACTCGGAAAGTTTTGCAAAGATTGTTGTCAAAGCACTAATAAATGACAGCTGATCTGTACCCTTTAAAGCGAAGAGAACTGCAGACAGTGATGGAAATGCCATGATTAAAGTTTTAATTATGTCTTGACCAACAGAGTATTACAATGATGGAAATGCAATGACTGAAGTACCAATTACATATTTACCAGTTTGAAAATGAAATCCACAGAAGAAAAGTAATAAAAATATATACACTTGGCAAAGCCATTAATAAGGCTAAAAAGGATAACCTATTAATTAGTACTCAGTGTGTTAAAGACAAAGGCAAAAAACTGTACTGTTTTAGCTTGTAACATTTTAGTTTGTGGCTGGTGTCCAAAGCAAAACAAAATTACAGCCTGTAATTAAAGTTGCCTGATACAAGAAACCACTTTGATTCTCTGCCTAATACAGTAACTTGAGATGCAGTATTTTACATTTTCTGGCATCTTGGTTTGCAGCATTGTCAATATTTTCTCCATCCTAAAGCAATGAATGGCTGAAATTACCCCAGTGCCTGACTTTATAGTTCAAATTTCTTACTAATTGTTCATTCGCCCCAGGACTGGTTACTGATTCTGGAGGCAGAGTAGCTTGGGTCACGTTTTGACTAGTTCAACAATACAAATAGAAGAGACACAGTATTGCCAGTTTTGTATCATGTCAAATGCAGCACATGAATCCAATGAAACTGACCACTATCTCTCTTATCCAACTGTTGCTCAGCTAATATCATATCTGAATCTCATCTCCACGCAACCTGATAACTAAACCACCTACTAAACATTTCGGAAATCTTGCTTTTAGAGTGTTACGCCAAAGGTAATCCACAATGATTACCATTACAGTATCTCATTTTCGGCCTTCATTACTGAGGTGGAGTCTCATTTGTTGCCAAGCTAACCTCAGTCCAAAGGAAAAACAATAATGAATTATTATAGTGTACAAATATCATATCTCTTTCTCTTGAATGTACTTCAGCAATTTGGACAGGTAGCTGTAGGACAATAAGATGCATCACTTGCCTGCTTTTCTTACCTTCAAAGTTCTTAACTTTGAATGGTATCAGTTACCATATTTATGAAATACAAGGTTAATACTTTAACAGCAATGCATCCATACTTACCTCAGAGTGAGAAGGAAGTGTCAGAGCATGTCTGCATAACCACTTGCTTGGTGCCCAAAGTACTAGCTGACATAAAGTTGCAGCCACATTTGCACTTGGCCGCTAGAAAGAAAGAAGAGGGATGTTAGGTTTTCTTTAGACAGTAAAAGGAAAATAACATTTACATGTACAATTTTGCCATGACTACAGTGTAAAAATAAGCATGATGGATGTATCATCAACAATGCAATAGTAGGTTTCCAATTCTCTGCACAAAAAACCACAGCAGTTATGTCCTATGAAAATATAGTTAAGAAAATGAAGAGACTGACTAAAGGATTAGAAATCGTCATATACCAATATTCAAACAGCAATGTTCTTAGGCTTAATCTTTGACACATCTGAACTGCAAAGCCCATTTAGCCTATAAACAAGCAAAATGCATTTAAATTCAATAAAGAAATTACAGTATCTCACAAACTGGGGAGTTGACAGAACAACCTTGGCACTGTTGTATAAAGCAAGATTATATCTATTCTAGGCTATGGATGTCAATTATACAGTTCATCAGCCTTACATACACCTGAAAAGTCTAGATCCAATTCCATAAATTTCCCCCAAACTCTTCTACCCAAGTTGAAAGTGGTGAACCACCTATAACTCATCATTGCATAGTGATGAAAACCACAAGAAAAGCAACTAATTCATCTACAAAGAAAATCTTTCTGATTAAAAAGATATATTTATAAACACGCACACTGCACCTTTCCCAATTACTGCCAACAGACTATATGAGTCAACAAATATAAACATGAAATTTCCTCCAATAAAATAACTACCTCCCCTTTTAACCACGCATAGGATAAGAACTTTGCACACTTAAAATATTTATGTAAACACTATTCATGTACCCCAGAACATCATAAACAACAAGCAGCAGAACATACCAGACATTAATGCAATGTACACTAATGATCTCAACCTTTGTCAGGCATGGGATTTACAGCCATAACACCCAAAAAAAGGCAAATTTTCCTTGCCTAACAACGATTCTGTTACCACCGTAAGTCCACATCAACGTTCAAATTTCAACCAACAGTGAACATCACATTTTGGAAATAAATCAATTATGGAAATTTTGTCTGAATATGCATCGTTTTCCGTTTATCCAATAATCTATTTTTTTTAAACAACTGTAAGTTAATTGATAATATTGCATTTACATTCTGTCATTACACCCATGTGCCAGCCTTATTAGGAGCATTTTGACTTAGTGGTCTGTTTGTTTAACAATGATAAAAATTTATTACATGATGTACCTATTTAGCGCATTATTTTACTGTGCCACTCTCCATTTCAGTGAGTAGGGAGGGAAAGAAGGCATGAGAGTTTATATTGGATGGCTTTGTATAAAAACTTCATTTATTGTAACCATAACACTGCCTGAATCATTATCCAGACATAGGGCGCTATTCCCAGATTCTAGATGTAAGTGCAGTTAAAAATGCCAACAAGAATACAAAGATAACTCCACACTATTAACATACTGCCTAACCATGTAATGCCTAGTGATCCATGCTAAAATAGCAGTACATTAGAAAACTGAAAAGTCCTGAAAACTCCAGGAGACTTACATTTCGTGGATTTCGGCGCAAGAGATCATGGATCAAATGCTTTACTGATGTTGGAACACTCTTGGGAAGACGTGGTAGCTGAGACTCTCTGTAAGAGGCTGAATCCAACAATTTTTGCTTCGTCCCTCTTTGAGATGGAAAAAATGGATTCTCTAAACCATATATCTCATATGCAATGGCACCTGCTGCCCATAGGTCAGACTGTGAATAGTTGATGTACCGTAAAAGCCCTGGTACAGCCAATTTTACCTGCAAGTATAGAGCATATGTAATAAAATACATATTACGTAGTTCAAATACGTAAGAAGAGACCTTAACCACACATTATCTCAAATAAAAGTCTCTTGATGCTAAGAACAGAACACATCATACAGCTTTACTACAGTGAAATTCTAGGATAGGCTATCAGCTTCAATTCTCCTTAGTACCTCCTGTTAGAAATTTCTCAGAACCTGACTCCAGTTACCAAATGTTTACAATGCAGTAATTCAATACAATGAAAAATATGTACAGTTTTTTCTGGACACTTCTTTAATACATAGACTTTGTACTAGCAATAAATGGATAATGTGGTTTTACTGTTTTCTATGCCATTACTTCAGCTTTAAAATCTAATACAACTCAACTTTATAGGCTGCTGCCAGTCAGCTGTAAAATGTAGTGACATCACCACATACATAAAGTCATCTGTCAAAATGCCAACCACCAACCTATTAACATTCCAACTTTCTTCCTACTCCTGTACCAAGAAATAAAATTACAGGATCTCTGTCAAAAATGACCCAAGCTGTTGCAAAACCAGTAAAATATATATAAAATGGAAGAAAATTAGAGTTAATGTTGTTAATGTTACAAAATTATGTACAGTACAACTAAGCACTTACCTGTTCCTTAATCACATATACTACATGATCACTGAAAGAACATGCCTAATCTAAACCATTTCAAGTCAAGCATATATAGATATTAAAGGAAAAGATAATACATATTTACCAACTCCAAAGAAATAATGACAAGATATTGCACTTTACATAAAAATGCTCCTAACAGCTCAATTAAAAAATGTACAAACAAATAATAGAATAAACACTACCATATAGCACATACAATTATTCCTGCTAAATACTGTACCTAGCTTCTTCTGCATTGCTTTGTCAATAAGAACTTCATTATGTCCAATAACAGTTGGGAAAACCTTTGTCAATTGTCAGTTTTCATAAATAGTCCTACTTTGAAATATTTTGGTTACCTGTGACAATTCTGGATTGTCTGCAATAAAGTTTTTTCCTGCTTCAACCAGTTCTGTTCTGCTCAGCTTGTGAGGAAATGCAAACAAGAAACCTCAGAAGATATGTCACAGAACAGAGGACTAGCTCCTGAAAAACACATTCATTTTCCAGCATCCCACTGATACATAACTTGGATGTATGGTCCTATCTTCAGTTAACTGGTAGATACAATGATCTCAATCATCAAGATGCGAGTATAGTGATTTTAAAACACTATTCGCAGTTGTTAAATGTAGCAGTTCCAATCATTTGCGAATTTTATTCATATATCTTCTGTTATCTTCATTGGGCAAAATTGCCCCTATTAATGGGAAAACTTTCCGTAAAGAGGTATCTTCATCGGGGATATCCCCCAAAAATACTGACAAATTCCAGTGTCTTCTCTTTGTTCCAAGTACTGTAATGTAAAAATCCTTATTCTAAAGGAAATTATAATGTATACTGTAATCTGCATTACTGTACATTAATCTATAAACTGAACCTAGAATAATCAATTTACCTCTGGGGCCATAAGGGCAGGATTCCCTTGCCTTGGATCTGCTTCTCTAGATGTAAAAGGAACGGTCATACTTGAATTCTCAGCCACCAAACTACATCCAAAGTCTGTCAAGACTAATAATGGATACTGCCATCCGTCATGAAGTGATATCAAAATGTTATCAGATTTCAGATCCCTGAAATAAAGAATAATCCATATCATAATAAGAAAAATTATGTAATCTCTATAATGACCAACAGCTTACAGTACAAGATTCAAAGTGTATAGTGCCTTGTATTTTTCATATGTTCCTTTTGGTGTCTGCCAACTTGACTGTTAAAAAAGTTTCACACTACTTTGCTTCAATTTTCACTTCTTAACAAAGCCATTGGGCAGGCTCTATGAATAACAGTAAATTTGATTCAGTGGTCTTGTTAAATTACTTTGACAGTAATAATAAAAGTTATCCAGACTTCCAAGTAAGCATATCAGTAGACAGGGATAACCTTTAAAAAGATGCTGGTAATATGAAACAAAAGCTTTCGTCCACAAAAAGATACTATTTAAAAAATTAACAAAATCTTGATATAGAACTTGCATATATGAACAATGCCCTGAATTCTTGAATGAGCTTTTAAATGTTTTAAAACATACAAACCTTTTTTTTTTTAAACTTCATCAGCAGTTTAAAGAAAATACAGGCTATGAAAGAGCAGTGTAAATAATGGACTGCCTTTTCATCTCCATGTATACTATCTGGTGAAATGTATTAACAATTATCAATAAATTCACAAACAACAAAATTCGTGAGTTTTTTCATTTGTAAACAATGAAGAATTTACCTGTGAACAACTTTATTTGAATTTATGTGAAGAATGGCTTCCAGCAACTGTGTCAGTAAGAGAAGGGAAGTGTGACTTGGCATCTCGTTCTTTTTGACATAATCCCTTAGGCTCGTGTCGTACCTAACATCACATCAAGGAACAAGAAAAATAAAAATTCAGTTCCAATGAATTAATAGTAAAAAATGATCCACACCACATTTTTATGTCAAACAGCAAACGTAATACCATTGGAACATTAGAATTCTTTATATGTAGTCTTATCACCTACTACAATCATTCATATCTGCCAAAAGGCTTTGGCCCACTTTTTTTTTTTTTTTGCAGTATACTTTATATACCTACCTCTTCATGACACAGAACATACTCATGTTTCTTCCATAGCCTCTGGGGTTCAGTCTAGAAGGCAATGCATCTGGATACAACTTCATTGAATCCTCTAAAAGAGGAATCCGATCAACAAAAACACACGGCATCTCTACGATGTTGGGATGGGTAGGTATCCTAATTACTTTGTTACAAAACCTAATAGCATGAAAAAAATGCAGATTAATATTCATATCCAAGAAGTTAAATATGTAATAATTAATTAACTAGGTCATATTGCAATACCCATAATATGCAGTTCATAGTAGATGGAAAACTAACATGAGGGATAAATCTCAATACTGTATTTAGTTCAAGAATGCTCTTTTTCTAATAAAAAAAAAAAAGATAAACCCTTGCATTTCAAGTTTCTAATTCTACCCAAAAATACAACTTTGGCAATAACACAAAATAAAAAATGTAAAAAATATGGAATCCAAATAACACGTAAAAACTGAAACAAGTGAAAATAAAATTTAAGAACTAAGCATTAAAATATGCTAAACAATATAAGTACTGAATATGAACATTTAATCCTTAGTAAACTATTGGGGACATGTCAACAAGGAAAAATTTCAAAGTAACGATCACCTTTCCTGAAGTTCAAGTTGTTCTTCATCCAACTGCAAATTCCTGGCTGGTAGCATTTCCTTGTACATTGCCCTCAATATTGCAGGTGCATTTGATTCAGCCTCATAATTAAACATCATTTTAACAGCTAAAGGATACTTCTCCATGTCCGTTAGGTCTCTGTCAGCATCGTCTGTAGTGCGGATAAGATAACCTTGATGAAACCATTCGTATTACCAAGAATGACACTGTACTGTATAAGCATACTTACCCAAATCTTCAACTAAAAGCAATACTTTTCTCATCACTAATACATTATATAATAAAAATTCTTTACCTTAATTCTCCTAGCATCTTCTATCTTAAAAGGTTTCATACTTAATATCAGCTCTTTTAAAATTCATGCTTTAGTATTTTAGATATATATTAATATGATTAACAAATTTTCCTACTGCCTAATACAGTATAAATGTATTTTAGGCCTAATTTCATTAAACTCAGCATTTGCAGCAAAATATTTTAAAGTACTAAATAAATAAAATACAGAATACAGAGTATTCCAAACATAAACAGTAATGTTACAAGTAGTTATATGAAAAATCCACCTAAAAAATGAGCTACAGCTGTTCACCAACTGGATACCTTACATCTGTACCCTTATTATGAAAAGTGAATGTGCATTCAATGCACCACTTCCACGATACACTGAAGACACTAGTAACACTTCCATAAGCATTCTGGACTTGAAAATATAAATGACTGAATGTCGGAAGAAACATGCTAAGTCAGATATGAACACCTAAACAATCCAAAAACCTTAATACTATAAATTAACTTAAAAGTACTTAAAGTATTCTTTTTACCATCATAATCTTGATCGGAAGCTTCGCTGCTCTCTTCACCTTCATCTTCAACCATCTGCAGAGGCCTTTTCATCCCAGCACTCTCTTTGTCTTCAACAACTTTGAATTTGACTCTCTTTGCATGTTGTGGCTGATCAAAGCCACTGCTCAACACCAACTTATCAACATCCAAACTCATTCTTGATCCACCCACATCATCTGGGGATTCTGAGGCTTGTGGACCAAACTCCCGAGTCATCTCCTCCAGGAACTCTGCAATGGGCTGTGATATTTCTTCATAGTCAACGTCTTCCCCAACTGTGGCCTGGTCCTCTAGAAGTCTTGGTTCCTCCTCTGACTGAACAGGAGATTCAGACCTCTGACGCTTCGAAGGTGGATCCTGGGATTCTTCTTTAACTGAAAAGCGTTTTTTCATTTGATGTTAAATGAGCAATCAAAATCACAAAAGTGTTTAATTCACAACTTTCAACATGTCTTATGAAATTACTTTAAAGACATGCAAAGTTTTGAAGTCAGCTCTTCTAAACAAGTACAGAAGCACTAGTAGTACAGTCAACGTATAATACTGGCCATAAAACCCATTTCCAAATCAGGCCTGAGAATCTACAATTCACAATTTTTCTCCAGGCCCTGATATACATGAAATGCACACATGACAGAAACAATGTGTAAAAACTTTCATTTCATTTTGCTAATTATAACTTACCTGTATTCCACTGGGCAGAATATACAACAGCATTACATCCTTTATCTATTATGGAGCCCAGTTTAAAGTCAGACAAGGAATAAATGTGTTCTTTTTCAATGATTTCAAAGTCATCATCCTCTTCCCCAAAGGACCTGTGCTGCCAAAATTCAGGATTATGCAGCCATCCAGCACGGGAAATGGCTTCCTGAAATAATAGAAAATGAAACAATCAAAGCCAAATAAGAATTATAATATTTCTTAATGAAACGTGGAGATATGTAATGAAGTTTTATTATTAGGGCACTTATAGTTTGAAGGTACTTATGCACATAGGTCATCAACAAAAATTCATTTCAACAAAATCAACAAACTAAGATCAAAAACAAAATACCGGAAACATTTATACACAAATCCACTAAGGCTAAATTTCAAGAGCACATACTGCCGAGAATGGCTCTTCTCAAATGCAAGATATCACAATGATTATGAAAAATTTAATTTTTAGAAAAATTAAAACCATGCAATTTTTCATTCCTAATGATATCTTTAAAAATCATACATTTGCATACAAATCTGGATCCTTTTAAATATCTAACTAACTCTTCCTTAGCCGAATGTCAACCTCTGCAAAGATTTCCTTGAAAGACTAAAGAAAAATCTTGGATCCTTAACCATATTTGCATTCAAAACTATTTAGCTGATTTGATGAACAAACAAAATATGGGGGAACAGATAACCTCCTACATTCATTGGCAGCAGTAAAAAGTAAATTAATATTTAATGGCTTTGTTCGGTTAAGTCTCAATCAATCTGTGGAATGCCTTGTAATGTAAACTGTACAGTTATGCAAACAAGTTAAAATATTCAATGCTGGTAAAACATATGGATAAATATTAATCTAACAACAATAAGGTAATATATTTACAGGTTTAAGTGGAAAATCTCTCTCTCTCTCTCTCTCTCAAAAATAATTCATACAAACTAACAAACTTTTTCTGCCGTAATTATTACCAAAACTTAACCTACATGCAAAAGACATCTGCATTTCAAGGGCCACAAAAATTTGGCTTTGTCAGACAGAACTGTGCCGTAATTCTTAGCTTTCTTTGAAAAATGAGAACCATGCGAATTTGATAATGAGCAAAATTAATTAACCTGAGAAATCCTAACCCACAAATTCCAGTCTACGGCAAAAAACAACACACCTTTTTGTGTTACTACAAACTCACTGGGATTGTCTCTACAAACTCACTAAAACTGTCTTTGAACTTATTGGGCTAATTAGGATATTTCTACAGCAATGGACAATACAATCCTCTCCAATAACCTAGCCTATGGCACATACTTTTAATGACGGGTTCTTGCAGGGTTGCTATAACTAGACTCAGTACTAAAATTCCTTACTGTACTTCACATGGCATAACACTGAAGGAATTTAAAATCTTGAAACTATCACTGTACCAGCGTCAGCATAAACAGCGTTTAACATAAACAATCACTTTACAAAGCGAGTGCATCTCTGGCAGAGTTACTCGAATAACGTTATGTTGGCATTTAAACTGCAGAAAATACTAATCTCTGCGCATGTGTTCAAGAGCAGGAAATCGTAGCTCAAACGTGGAAGATTTAATTAGCAGGGGATCTTTGGAGATATTAGCTTTGGGCTCACAAGGCTTCCATAGCAAACCAGAAAGAATTGCTTCCAAAAAATAATCATTTAAAGATTACCTAATGAATATACACGTCAATATTCACCTAGTTCGTCTCGTTTGATATTCATCATCCACAAAATAAAGAATGAAGATGGTGAGTGAATATCAAACTGGACGTCATGAACTTTTGTTCATTCATCATCAAAACCAGTGTGAAGGTGGTTTAAGGATCTTTTGGAAAATAATAATAGTTGTACATGTGACCAACCAAACAAAACCTTAATGTCAGACTTTCATTTCAGAACTAGGAAACAAAGAAAAACTACACCCTTTTTGGTTATTGAGTACAGTATGTTAATCCAGTTTAGGTAAGCAAGGATCATAATTTCAATATACACGGTAGAATAAATATTATTAAATGTAAACTTGAATTTTTCACGTCATATCAAGATGCTGTAAGATGAACACCTTCTTTACAGGCAAGTCTGCAAGTTTTGTAAATAGCGCACACTGTAAAACGGAAGGATTGCTGTAATAGTGTTATCAATAAAATTCTTAAAAATCTTTCAACACGTTCTTGAGATATATGCTAACAAATATGCAAACACAACCAAGGGTGAAAACATAAACATAGTTCCGGACACAGGGGTATAGAGATAACACCAATAACGACCATTTTAAAGGTAGCAAGACGTGAAGAAAGTTACACAACTTCTACTCCACGGTAAAATATATAGGCTTGCTTTCTTGCATAATCACGCTAAGCGACATAGCGACAAGAAAGTCGGACTAGAGTTGCAAATCAAAAATAAAACAATTCATTTTCAGGAATATATAATGCTAGAAACAACAATATAAAGGTACACATCCAATAAAACTTAAGATTCCCAGGAATTGCTATAAGGCTATCTCCGAGGGTACGACTATAGACATATATAATTTATAAATGCCACGCTGACTCAGGCTATTCTAGTACTGCTTGTAACTATGCGTGTGTCAACATCATCTTTTCTCCTCCACCGCCAACATTCCCACTTGTAAAAGTGCTTCCGTATCGGCCACTAACCGACTACCATTTTCTAAGGTTTCAACGTTGCTTAGCAAGAGAGTAAAAGAAAAAAAAATGACACCAAAGCTTTGTCCTTTCTCCGTGAAGCTTATCCACGTGAAGTAACCGGTTAACGACCAACAACCCCACCCGTTCTACCACCCCAGGGCCAGGACTGACCCAAGACCCGCCCTACCAACACATCGAACTACACCCCGAACACTACAGCACCTTTCCTGCCAACCAGCTGTGTTGGAGGTTACCGTCAGGCGATCGATAAAACGCCCGATACGACCTCAAAGAAGGATCGATGTGTCTATCTACCTATTCAAGACTTCCGTTGCCATTTAAACCAAGGAGACCTCGCCGGCAGAAAACGTCTTCAATGCGAAATGACTAGAAGGACCACGGGGGAGTGGTGAGGGGGGGTATAATCATCATCCACCTAATTTTTATCAGCACTGTTATTACTATATTATTTTTGTCAGTCTTCGTCCTTCATTACACTTTCCGAGATATTCTGATTATGCAAAGAAAAATGTGTGGAATCAATAAATGGCCTTGAAAACAACTGTAAGTACCTGACAACTAGTTTACACAAACTGAAATACAATTGTTTCGTGCACAATGTATATATAAGTATATATGTATGTGTATATATATATGTGTTTAAAAACATATAAACTGCAAGTAAGCATGTTAACCAATTTATAAATAACCAGTAATACATACTGATTCATATAAGCCTTTTCCGCAAAAGGCTTATATGAAATACTGCAAGATAACGAACAACAATTTTATTCAATTCATCATTTCATTCAAGTAAATATATATTGGGCACACCCATCCTCACGTTACAGGAGTGCCTATGAAGACAGTGTTTAATGGCATCTAAATGCCAAGCTTCCCCTACCATCACTACCATCACGTTTCTGCAATCTTGACTCAATGTTTAAGTTTACGAATACCAGTTACACTCATTTAAAAAAGTCAAGTGTTGTGACTCATGTTTTGAGGATCCACTGTGAGAACCGTATGAGAGATGACTTAGTATATGTAAAATCTGGGAATGATATAGAATATGTTAATAATAATTGTCCTAGCGTTTTGTGCGGATATAGGCCTAATCTAAGTTTCTTTTCCTCTCCTTTGGGATACGGATTCACCGAAGATATAAACCCAATAACATATATTTAAATGCATGCGTAACTCATTCCCTCAACTTCAGAAATAGAATTTTTAAAAAATACATGAAAATAACCGCAATTTCAATACGACGACTTCGAAAGCGAACCACACTTCCTAAGGAGACACCGCGATGCATATAACAATGAGCGGAAACAAGACGCTTTCACAAATTCCATGGTTTTAGTCTTTCACCTTGCGCGATGGAAAGCGCTTCCACGCCATGAAAACGCTGATGGCAATTATTCTAAATAGCGTTGGCTGTTGCTCTACGTTTTAAACTATTGACTGCAAATCGAAACTTACAAGAATAACGAAATATGCATTTTTCTTTAAATCAAAACACTTCCAGCACACGAAAGCAAGTTTACTACAGAAAACACTCCTTTTAATGATGTTGAAAATGAAATATATAAAATATCTTCTGATAAAAAAGACATTATTCCTTTTCAATGTGGAAAACCCAACCTAACTTCTGACAATATTCACAGGATAAAACCATCACTTTTCCCTAATATGTTAAGGATAACACCTGACCTTTTAATTGTTTTGTAATACTGTTTACTCAATTTAGAAAAGGCAATAACTTTTACCTGAAAATCTTGAAGGAAAATGTTCCTTTAATATATATACATACATACTGTATATATATCATACATATAACAAAGCTACAAAATATTTAAACTAAAGACCCCTCGCAAATATAACAAGAAACTTTTACGATATGCACTGACGCCTAAACGAATGTAATGAATGAATGGTTCCATCGAAGATTACTGCTCACGACGTGTGCATGTTTTGTCATGCTACACTCCCCCCCCCCCCAACCCCTCTACCTGTACCACTACTGCCACTTTTTTTCTCTTTCATTAGAGAAAATATACGATATTTTACATTTTTAATAGCATTACAATCAGAACTTAATCAAAGCTAACTTAACTTTACCAAAAACAAATATAATTTTATCGTAACATTTGGGTTGACAAATATTTATTTTTACAAATAATTTATGTATTTCACTGTTAACATTTTTTCTGTAGTTACCCATATAAAATTTTATTAGTACATATCTATTTTTTATTATCCTTGATTTTATAAACCGTCTAATACTACTGCCATTCCTCATCAACACAATGCCGTCTCTGAGCCCCCCCCCCCCCCCCCCGTCTCTGATCCTGTTTCCAGACATGCCGGTTCAGACCTCCCTGTCTCCCAAAGTCATTTATTTAACACTGATATTGATCTCACTGCACAGAGTCTAAGCAGTAGCACAAAAGAACGCTTTCAACTTTTCTCCTTCTTTTTATTCCCCCAAACTTCATTTACTTTGGAATTAGACAGTTATCCACTCTTTAAAACGGACCTACCCCACGAAGTCTCTTCCCATTCACATGAGAATAAATGGAGTTTGAATTTCCCTACGTATGTCCTGAGCTTGTTTATCTCTATGCCATCGCACAGAACCATAAAGAAGGCAGCGCAGATACTCGAGTTTTCCTTTTGGATTGTGAACATTCTGCTGAGCCAAATTCTCTTCGATAGCCTAAAACAACTGCTGCCAGCCTTAGCATAATAAACGGCACTGAATGAGGCCCGAATATTTCAGTATTACTTAAAAAGTAACATTATAAAAAAATAAACTTATAAACATGTTTAAGCTGCACACATTCAATCTGTAGATAAAAAAAACAGTATAAATGTGAAATTACCAAACCAAGCAAAGAGCCTACAAATGATCAAAATAGTAGCCATCTTTCTCTTCACTCACTAACCTTGAATTCGACTCTCGCCTTCGCTCTAAAATGTCATCAAGTAAAAATCAAACGATGATCCAACGTAACACGCAAAGTCATGGTAAAACACGAAACTTTCCAAATGGCAATAATATTCCTCTTGCATTATGGAATGGGTTTTGAAAGGTGCATCTCAGAGGTTGATAACAGAAAAGAGTTTCCTTTACGGCAGACCAAGCTACTGAATGTTCTTAGCTGGTATGACAGTAGAGTATAGCTCGTTGTTCTGACGGAACTTATAATAAATTTGTCAAAATACTAGACTGGAGACAAGACAAAATCTTGCAAAGCCTATACAAGCGACAAGACAAATATCCATTATGTAGGAAGCTAAATAACCGTAAATTACCAACTAACAGTAAATGTATAATTTATGTATAGGTTTCAAGAAACTTGAATCTTCCGCAAAGTTTTCAAAACTTCGAAAGACTCGATTAATCAGTCAAACAAAAGTCTAACTGTATGACGACTCTTAACAAAACGAAATTAATATATATATATATATATATATATATATATATATATATATATATATATATATATATATATATATACAAATTAAAAAATACGAAAGCCCATCGCAAAGATATCAGAAATGTCTCGAAAATCGAAATGAACTTTAAAAGTCACCTATAAAAAAAAAATCAAGGTATATGACAAATACAAATGTCATGAAACTACGCAAAAAAAGAAGCAACACGAAATAAGTATAAAATACACAATGAAAACTAATTTTACTGAGAGAAAGTCAACACTTGTAAAAATGACCTCCAAAAAGTTAAACAAACTCTTCTGCAAATTTAAGGGACACCAACAATAGCAACAAACTCATCCCAGATTCATTGAGGGACAGTTGGACACCACGAAGAAGGAGAGATGACAGTAGAATCAACACCAGGTCTGTCATTCATAAATGCAGGTCTGTCATACATAAATGATCTTCAAGTCTAGCCTAAACATGGCATCTCCGTGTGGAATAGAATGGAATCTAAAATTTAGGCCAAAGGCCAAGCGCTGAGCCCTATGAAGTCATTCAGTACCGAAGGAGAAATTGAGAGTAAAAGGGTTTGAAAAGTGTCATAGGAAGAAAACCTCGCAGTTGCACTAAGAAACAATTGTTAGGAGAGGGTGGAAAGTAAGATGGAGGAAAGAGAATATGAATGGAGGTACAGTGAAAGGAATGAAAGGGGTTACAGCTAGGGGCCGATGGGATGCTGCAAACAACCTTAAGTAATACCTACAGTGCACTGCGTGAGGTGCACTGACAGCACTACCCTACGGTGATCTTCATGTTAAGGTCGACAAAACGAGCCCAATAATAAACTTTAGGCCTTATCGAAACAAACAAACAAATGAAAACTGGTTGAAACAAGAGACTGCGATAGACCCAAATCGTAAAAAAAGAAAGAACGGTTACACTATTTCGACAAGTCATAACCACATATAAACCATCAGTTTTGCAACACCAGTAAATTGCAAAAGAATCTGGCTCTTAACATCATGAACAAGGATCCAAATGTGAGAATTACGTACGTCAGAAGAATGCCTGAACTTTCTCCGAGATAAGAATCAAGAGCAGTGACGTGTTTCCTTTTATCAAATCACTCCCAGCAGGTGTTATGATGGTATTAATGGCTTCCCGCAGGGTGAGTGAGTCATGCGTGTCTTCCTGATAAGATCAATCAGGCCTACGTTGCATGAGAACCCGTTTGCCAATAGAAATAATGCACGTGAGACATGATTTCCAGGCAACTTCTAGCAATGACATGGCTGCTGCGCAACCTTTGATCATGCAACTGTCGAATTTTATAAACGAATTATGAATTGTATTGTCAAGTGCATAACATTGTAGCCTACGATTACAAACACGATAATATGACTTCAAAACACAAAGATATTTCAAGCACTTTAATTTTACAAGTCAGGGAGAGAGAAATAAAAGTATATGTTGTTATGTAACAGCACTTGTTCAGGTACGGCAGCTTCTGCCAATGAAAATGGGTTTCTTGTGTCCTTGTCCCGCTTTACTGACAAGACTACCCACGATTCCAGGAAAAATATCACTGTGAGTAAATTTTCATCAATGAGGACTATTTATTAAATGAAAATTGTGACCACGAGTACGGATTAAGCTATGAAGAAGAAGAAGAAGAAGAAGAAGAAGAAGAAGAAGAAGAAGAAGAAGAAGAAGAAGAAGAAGAAGAAGAGGACTATTTATTGCATATAATACTTGGCAGTTTTGTGAACGTGGCTGCAATTTTGGACTAACAATCAAACATCACTGGCATCTGGAAAATCTACCGTCCTTAACCCATTACCTTAGTAAAGAAAACACACCTACCATGAATTACTGATTTATTGGTCATGCCAGTGTGCGTGCATAAGGCTTCATCAGGGCTACCTTCCCAATATACACTTCTACCTCAAAAATTGCGGAAGAGCTTAAGAATCATAACCTACACATCGCTGTTTACACAGAGGCCAATGTATTATACCGTGCTTGCAACGTAAATCTGGACTTCTAAACAAACAAAAGCACATGTTACCAGAGCCTTAACAAGCAGCAGATCAATAGGAGAACCGGATGTGCAGCCATGCAGCCATAATTGGGGTACGGACAATAACCATTAAGGTTTCCCACAGCAAGGATGGAAATTCTTTAACACAAGATTATGAAAGAAATTCTTATCTCAAGCAGCGACTACGCACCACTGCATATGGAGTCGCAAAAAAGAAAAAAAGCACACATGAAACCTAAAATTCCTTTTAAAAGAACAGCTTTACAAAACTGGCAGACATGCAATGTCAATTGAGTCCATTCACAGGGCATCATCACCAAGAAGGCAGAAATGTGAATTCTACATATTCTCTCTCTCTCTCTCTCTCTCTCTCTCTCTCTCTCTCTCTCTCTCTCTCTCTCTCTCTCTCTCTCTCTCTCTGTTAATTATCTAGTTTTATTACCGGGATCTAGATAAAAAAAAATAGTGTTCTATGTTGCAAGCGTATGTACATTGGGTCTGAACTTGAATGGCATGTCGAGCTTAATACCCGATTGATCTCCTGATGTTTGGTTGCCTATTTAAGAGCTGAGAGAGAGAGAGAGAGAGAGAGAGAGAGAGAGAGAGAAATATCCACAGCCTCCGGTAGCCGATTAAAGACTACGCCCGAGGACTGAGGATCCGTCTACATTATTTAAGGGTGACCTACCCGATTCGTATGAATGGACCATTCCACTTCACATTTTTCAAGAAGGCCTAACGAATGTTAACCAGGGATATATTAAGTGGAAGTGGGGGTGGGGGGTGGGGGTAAGAGAGCTGGAAGCACTTGCGGTATAAATAAAATAGGAACAGTCATAGAAGAGTATAGAATTGAAAAAATTATACATCTTGGTAAACGTAATAAGTAAATATTCTATTCGTAACACTGTGATAAAAAGTTATTACAATAAAATTATAGAATGAATTCACATATTCGCGCGCTCACTTACATACACTAAAACTAAAAATAAACAATCTAAATGACTAAAATATTTTTTCAAACAGGCTCTACTCTAACACGACTATGGACATAGGCGTCAAAAATACCCTTTTCGTCAAAAGAAATTTGTGGTAAAAATAGAAATTAATTCTAGAAAAATTTTATAGAAACATTCGCTCAACCCAAGAATATTCTACAGATACTTTTAAAACACGTTCTACACTAAAAATAAAAAAAAATAAAATTCTACCGCCAAGAGGCTTCGCACAAGCCAAAACCTGAACAGCAAACGTCTAAGCCCAATTGCAAAATGTTGAAAGTTCAGTGGTTACTGCATTCTAAGCAGGTGTCAAAATCACCGCCAACGAAGGAGCTCCCAAGACCCATCCCCTGAAAGAATACAGAAAGATAAGCTGTTCAACATTGACAACACGTGCCACCAACCCTAAGTAAATGCCTGATTCTAGGTCGGATAGACTGTGACTTGGGTCCTAGAATATAAGTAGACTGGCAAAACCTGTCTTACAGAATCGATCTGCTTTCATTCATAGACTATAATATAAACTGCTATGATAAAAAAAAGCATATACTGTTGACAGATCAAAAAAGCAACATAAATAACCTAACCAACCACTGAAAACATAAAAGCAGTTCTGACGTAACCTTATATTGTATCCCACTATTATTGGCAAACAACCCGATGCGATCCTAGTCACGCTGCATGGTCCTCTATTATTTGGCAATCCCTTGCCAACTAGACTTGATCTCCGTTGGCAATTAGACACCCCCACCCCTCCCCTTGTTACTCTCCCCAGTTCTTGGGGACGGGTTCGACCTGTAGAAAGGCGAAAGAGCATGCTCGATCTTGTTGCAAGCTGCTTGATATGACTTTGTCAAATACGAGTAAGCTGGTGCTTTTGTTTCCGGTAGTTTCTGGGTAGTTTTAGGCGTAAAATTAACAATAATTATCTGACACAACTTCAAAACTTGTCGTGTTATCTGCACCAGAAATCCTTTAAGATAATGAAAACAGGGGAGCTTGGACATAATGAGAATAAAATGATATAATTATTATTCAGCATGACAGAACACCATTCTATGAGCGAACATTCAAAATGGGACACGCCGAACAGGTCAATCACTTGCAAAGCAAGCTTCCACAGAATAAAATAGCTATATGTGAAGAGCAAAATAATAACAACAGAGACAAACTCAATAAAAACTAAGTATATATACAATATATAAAACAACAAACCCTTCCAAATACGCATTAAAATTAAATGACGAAGATGGACTCTCCATGACAATACATACTATCATTCTGATACCTTTCAATTATACGTCCACACCTGGAACGTTGCCAAAATATACATGGGCATGTCATGACAGTTTGAGAATAAGCGACGGTTCTCCAGAATGTATACACCCTTTAACTACTCCCCTTTGGTATGCCCAGGGTATGCTCTTCGCAAGATGCCAACTCTATAGTGTGATGGGAAAGGGCGCAGCAGCAGGTGTGAAGCCGAGATTTGTCTCGTTGATCAAAGAACATGAAGCATTTAGTTCTATTCTTTTCGGTACATAACTGTTTTGTAAAGCTAAGAATATTCTGTCGTCAACATTAAACTATGGAATTTATTTTGAAAAGTTCCTTTTAGACATTTTTAAAAAGAAGTTTATTTCTACGCTGTCAAAACCTCAATATAAAAAATATAAAATATTCTGACACGTAATCTAATATTAATATCAGATGCAGTGCGCAGAAACGAAATGTAAAAATCTTTAGGAAATCAGTCTGAGAGATAAACCATTATTCACAGACATGAGACATTGGATTCTGATCTGTAGCCATTAACACTTACAACATCCATGATAAAACAAAACATGGCACCACCCATAACCATATTGAACAAGTAAAAAATGCGCCGAAGTTTCTTCGGCGCAATCGAGTTTTCTGTACAGCCGCTATAGCGTACAATCAAGGCCACCGAAAACAGATCTATCTTTCGGTGATCTCTGTATAATGCTGCATGAGCAGCGGCCCATGACTCTTTAGCCACGGCCCAGTGGTGGCCTAAGCTACATGGTTGCCAAAAGCACGATTATGACTAACTTCAACCTTAAATAAAGTAAAAACTACTGAGGTTAGAGGGCTGCAATTTGGTACGTTTGATGATTGGAGGGTGGATGATCAACACCAATTTGCAGCCCTCTGGCCTCAGTAGTTTTTAAGATCTGAGGGCGAACAGAAAAAAGTGCGGACGGACAGACAAAGCCGGCACAATAGTTTTCTTTTACAGAAAACTAAAAAAAAAAAAAAATAAAAAGCTTAGTATACTGACAATATATAACAATTACAACATCATCAACGAGGAACATGTTCCATATAGTTAGGTACCCAACGAACTGCCAGAGACATGAGTGTAATTAAACGCTACAATATAGATCGACAGCCTGACTGCACAAGCAATGTCGTCTTCCTGCACTTGTTATTCATCCAAAGCACAGCTGCTTTTTACTGAATGACAGCCTTCAGGCATCAAGATGTAAAGAAGCCTTTGTTAATGCCAAACCTGGCTTCCTCCTACTGTTCAAAACGTGAGAGATCGGGCTCTTGATCATTGTGTAAATATATATATATATATATATATATATATATATATATATATATATATATATATATATATATATATATATATATATATATGTGTGTGTGTGTGTGTGTGTGTGTGTGTGTATATATATATTGTAAGGTCAAGTGAAAGAACAATGCAGTAAATAAATTACATAATTAATAGAGGAAACGAAAATCAAAATACATCCTGATCACTAAATAAATCCTCTTTGGACTAAAGAAATCAACGTATTTATGGAATCACAATACATGCACGCACAAAGTCAACATGTACAAACGGCGAGACTTACTGCCAATACAAATATTCACATCAAATTATTTTCCTCCGAGCCATTATCACAACCACAGATATTCTGATTTTCCTATCTTAAGTTAATATTGTTCAAGTTCATCTAAACTCATTTCTCCCTTTTGACTGATTGATAAATTCGTCACGGTTTTAAGACCAAACCGTTTCTCCTCCTGTCTCGAATGCTTATAACACTCCGCATCAGCCTTTCTTATCACAGCTTTTGATACGTGACCTATTAAGCTTTCTTCTCATTCATGTCATTCAAAACTCTGTCTTGTCTTTCTCAATCATATTACTGTATACATTATAATGCACCACATTAACGCAGCTGACCGTTCCCAACGGAGAGAGAGAGAGAGAGAGAGAGAGAGAGAGAGAGAGAGAGAGAGAGAGAGAGAGAGAGAGAGAGAGAGAGAGAGAGAGAGAGAGAGATTCTCAAAACGCTTGAATTATTCCCCCTGGAAGCCATAAAAAAAAATAACTTTCGTGACAGCATTTTCTAGGAGTTGAAAATCCTATTTAACCCGATAATCGTTATCCAAGGGCAAAACAGAACTTATTCTACCTTAGTAATCCTTAGTAACGGAATAATCTTCGATGAGAGAGAGAGAGAGAGAGAGAGAGAGAGAGAGAGAGAGAGAGAGAGAGAGAGAGAGAGAGAGAGAGAGAGAGACTTGCCGCACAAAGTTCATCCAGTTCTCTTTTCCAGCATGAGAAAGGTCAAATCTTTTCTACAATACTTATAAAACTGACCAGAGGGTTATTTTCAAAATCATGACGAAATCTAATAGTGCAACCTTCATGAACTCAAGAAGTTTATAACAGTATTTTTCTGTACTATTTCCCGCCCACAAATAATGCGGGCATTAATTCAAATACTTTAATGTTACTATTACACACTAAATAATTTATATATACACATACATACATACATACATATATATATATATATATATATATATATATATATACACACATACATACGGATTTGTGTGGGGACTATGTGTACAAAAGTGACCAGGCAATGACTGCAAAAGATATTCTGAAGCCTGACGTCATGTATACAAGCAACACTTCCCTAGCAGTGCAAATATCCATGCACAACATTCGTCTTTAATACCAAAATGCGTAATTTTTATTATTAAATTCTAAAGACAGTAACACCATCTCAACTTCTCTCTTATGAAGGGGAAAATAAAATTAGGTTACTCTGAACGTTGGTTAACTTTTAATGTAACTCAAAAACTTGGAAACATAAAATTTAATAAATGAGACAATCAGCAACACCCGGTAAAAGTAACGAGATATACACAATTCTCATTTCCTTAGTGACCATGTCATATCAGGAATACCACGATAAAGTTGGCAGGTCGCACAAAGGTTATCCCGTAGCAGGGACAACAGGAACCGGGAGAGAGGGGGGGTGGGGTGTGGGTATGCCACAAGACCCATGGAAGAAGGGAACATGACGACACCGCCACAAATACCCCCAAAAACCCGATGAGCGCCGCACGAAGCTGCGAATCATGGGAGGGAAAGATGCCAAGTACTGCTTTTACATCCAATTCCGTCACTATTTCCAATTTAGGCCCACAACAAACTGACCAGTAATCCTTCTTGGGTGAAGAGGCACGTGGCCTAAGGCACGATCAGCCTTGCACCCGACAGTAAACAAAGTAAGCAAAGGGATTGTGTGCACGCCACTTGGCCGGTTTTACGAGCTAAAAACAGACTTTTAGAAACTCTCATGCACCTGACAAGACTTCCGCCAGGGGCGTTTCTCCTTTGGGACGAACTTGACAGCTAGAGAGATTTACGTTAGCCCTACTAAAATACTTTACAGCTACTGAATGAAACAAATCCTCAAATACATTTGATAACAACTGACGTAAAATGTGATAAAGCTTGGCTACATTACACTTTAAAAAAGAGCAATTTCCCACAATGCTGCATAACATATTCGTAAAAAAAATACATAAAATATAATTATACTGTTTTAATGCAAATTCATAAAATAAGCGGTAATTCTAAGCCGGCTGTCCGCGGTGAGCTAGACTATAGCAATTGACGTTTTCCTGTGTTATTTTACTTCCTTTAGAAGAATTTAAAGTAATATTTTGTCGGCCGGCTGTAACTAAGCTGTCATTGACCTTTGAAGACTACACGACTTGTATTACCTAACGTGGGGTAGGTCTAAGCCGGCATTCCGCGGCAAGCCCCCCGACCTCCATAGCTAATACGGCAAAATTGTAACCAGTAAACCCCCCTAAAAATACCAACCTAACGTACCCTAGAGGTGTTTACTGGTTACAATTTTGCCGTATTAGTTATGGAGGGGAGGTGGGGGGGCTTGTCACGGAATGCCGGCTTAGACCTACCCCGCGTTAGGTACTTAAGTCGTGTAGTCTTCAAAGGTCAATTACGGTATATTTACAGCCGGCCGACAAAATATGACTTTAGATTCTTGTAAAGCAAGTAAAATAACATAGAAAAACGCCAATTGCCACAGTCTAGCTCACCGCGGACAGCCGGCTTAGAATTACCAAATAAGCAAAATGTTTATCCATATCCGAGACAGAAAAGGATAATGATAAACAAAATTATGGAATTGCCAAACGCCTAGCAATAAGAACAAGCAATGAACGGACAACTTTTAACGATTATATAACGAATCTTACAGAGCATCATACATACATAAAATGACTATAACTAATCAAAGAACAGAGACCCCCAGGGTGTGCAGCTAACAAAAGATATTTAATGATTTCACCTTCC
Organism: Macrobrachium rosenbergii; assembly: GCA_039081455.1. Taxonomy (NCBI): domain Eukaryota; kingdom Metazoa; phylum Arthropoda; class Malacostraca; order Decapoda; family Palaemonidae; genus Macrobrachium; species Macrobrachium rosenbergii. The sequence goes on from JANJGK010000006.1 coordinate 6,402,957, forward strand.
TGAAAGGACTGGAAAGGCATGTAACCTAATTTGTCTGCAGCACTAAATATGATAGTGATTACCATTTAAGGAGTGTACTTAGTCCTACTCAGACATCGGCTGAGATTTGATACCGATAATTTGCTGTATTGTACATTGTTACCTAAGCGATTAAAAGATAGGTCTTATCAGTTATATAAAACACACCAACTGCATGTAAGTGTTTAAGTATATACAGTACATAACTTTGTGGTACTGTTCCTGCAGTTAAGTAGATACTGTATATCAGTGATATCTAGAAATATCTATTGTAAATCTAGAGCACTTCAGTTTTTGTAAGCAAGCCAGAATAAACTGCTGACATCTTTCCACAATAAAGTCCTTAGACAATTATTTAAAAACAGTAAATTTTGAAGATAATTTCCATTTTTTCCGGATATACAAATGCCTTTATATACATATACATACATACATACAAACAAAATTATATATATTTGTATATGATATTTATATATTTTTTTCCAAGGAAGGTTAAAGTAAAACACGATAACATCCCACAAGAAGTTGCTAAGGGTCCCGAACCAGCAGTGGTGAGTGAATGAGTGACGCTTTCACATAGGCTAATCACGGAAGATATCTCCCCCAGCCCCACTCAAACCCCACTCCCAGGTTGGATGGTTGAGAATAGACTGCCTTATGACAGCCCAAAGGTGGCCATTAAGAATGGTAAAGTGCCCTGGGCACTTGAGACACCAACAACTGCAAAATACGTTGGCTCTGATACCCGTTGTTAAATACAATAGCTAACCTACCTTTGGACTCGAGCTTCTGGCCAGAAACTCAGCCCTTGGATTCAAGATCACGCTCTCAATGATGTTCAATTGCACAAATTCAAGTAGAAAAAAAATGTGCAGGAAAAGTGAATTTCTGTAAAATCCAATATACATGGAAATATTCCCATATTACTATAAATGAGATTCTCTGTAAATCCGATATTATTCCAGTTTATTAGTTGAAAATTAGTATCTAGCTTCATAGATCATTCAGCGTAAACGAACGATACAGGTTTTGTTGTCTTCTTTGTTAATACATTAAAATCTCTGAGTTAGGGAAATTTGTGTGTAAATTCCATGTTTTAAATAATTCTGCATAAATGGAATGACATTTAACAAATAACATTTACCTTTGTAAAGGTTAAACTTCAATTACCATCTATAATTATTAGAAAGAAATTTTCAAATATAAACAACATACGATATGTATGGAAAACATAGCACACAACAGACTAAAAAAACTGTACATTATATTCTTACGATAAGACTGGCGCCGGTTTTATCACATAATTCCATTGTAAATGCGTACTTAGCACTCGTATTTATTAATTTGTAACTTTGTAAATACACATTACACGCCCTGTATATGCCTTTAAGTATAAGTTTTACATGTCTTTCCATAGACAATACCGCAAAATTTCGATTCAAACACAGTACCACAACAATACACGATTTCAGGAATGCTGTACAGGTTATAAAGAACTATCTACCGAATTTATCACTGTTGTTTAAACATAACCATACAATGCTGTTTAACATATGTAGCGGAAGTAAGGTAGCAAAAATGGAACAAGGCCTACAACTAAATCCAAACACACTACCACTTGCCAGTATAAGCCTAAACAGACTATTACACATTCCTTTGGCACAGCAGCTACAAGTGCTGCCTAGGCCATTATGTTCTCACTCAAACTCTGCCTCAGCTGTTGTTTTTACAGACTTCAACCTAACCCAAGTAGATGGAGAGAGCTACACAGTACTGCAACTGTTTTATGACTACTAGTTTTTCCAAAACACCCATTTTTATGAAAGGCGTGGCTTCTGAAAAAAAAATCGAGCTACATAAAAGATTTTTTTATTCCAACAGTACATATGAACCCTGTACCTGTCGTTTTTTACTGAATCTTCAATTTTACAAATATTTCAGAATCATTCCTGAGAAAAAAGTAACTTTAGATATAAAAATCCAGTCCACGGTGGAAGGCAATACCTTTCAATTCACCAGTGTTGTCAGAAAAAACTGCGTGGAAAAGAAATCATCCATAACATCAAGCTAAATTTGCACAATTCTTGTGATCTGGGTCTAAATGAAAAGCACCAGTTTTGGTCCAGCTTCTTTTTCTGATCACAAGAATGGCAAAGGAATTATAATTTCTACACGTCAAAAATTATCACCAACATACCATATTCATAAATTCAAAGGAATAAACATTATTGAATATAACATGTTCCTGACCAATCCCCTCAAAGTGTGGCAATATAAAAGACTAACAGGCTAATTCGATAGATATTGCGGCTATTTAACATGATTAATAATCAATGGTTTCTAGTGTACATACGAAATCTGCTCATGATACGTAAACGGAATATATCTTAGCATAGACTATAACTAAAAATTTTCATTACATAAATGAAACATTTTAATTATTATAAATTATACTGGTACACCTATACACTCCCACAGTGACTAATCCTAATTTTAGGATAACGTAAAAGATATTTACTGTCAAATAGAGAATATCCGATACTTCTTTAAGGTTCTTTTTTTTTTTGTTTACCACACATTACTCTTTTTAAAAATTCATGTATAGAACCATACACTTCGGATAATTTTCCGGCTGGAAATTCCACACAAACCGAATATACGTACACACACACACACACACACACACACACACACACACATATATATATATATATATATATATATATATATATATATATATATATATATATATACATATATATATATATATATATATATATATATATATATATATATATATATTCACCTGAGTAACAGCCTGAGAACAAACAATGCTGGAACTCTTTTCTCAACACTTATTTCCCATGATTCCGGGTCTATTGTTCTCACTGAAGTTGGGCCCGATCTTTTTTCCTTCCAATTTCTTTAATTGCCAGACCCATCAGACTGCGCCAAAGAACAAATAAAAAAAAAAAAACTCGCTAATCAAAAAATTGCTCTGAATAGGCCAACGTAACTGCTTACACACTACAAGGAAACGCTTCGACACACTGTAGGCTGGTGCATTCTCTAAGAAAAAGTTCACACACAAACTTTTCTCAAATTATTAAGAGAATCACCTAAGGATAATGTTCACTGAAAGTCCCAACAAACGTATCCATACAAACTACAGGCCCCAAGACCGGTGACAAGAAGATAGAACCTACTCTTAACGCCCTTGCATATGAAAATACCAGGCTTCACAATGATGATGCAATAACGTGCTTGAGATATGCAATCTTCCTCGAGACTTTCCCAAGACACATTTCATCATCATAATCGTTATTCGGATATTTTTGGAAGCCATATTTTCAGTTCTATTTCAAATTCCTCTCGTTTACCGTAATTCTTCATCGCTGGTTGAACTGTCAGTGAAATGGTGAGCATAACACACCGCAAGAAGAATTTCCTCATTGACCTAGTGACTAAAGTCTGCTGTTAATCTTTTTTATAAAGGAGAACGCAATCACATAAGTTATCACGTACGAATTGTTAATGGGAAGGTATGTATATATATATATATATATATATATATATATATATATATATATATATATATATATATATATATATGTATATATATATATATATATATATATATATATATGTATGTTGCACTACATGAACATTTACTACCTCTTGAACAATAACCCTCTTCTTCAATGTTAACTTTTAAAGCAAAGATCAAACTGTAAAGTCTCCGTGATAAACAACAAGAAAGTTTAATATCGAATTTGGAGAGAGAGAGAGAGAGAGAGAGAGAGAGAGAGAGAGAGAGAGAGAGAGAGAGAGAGAGAGAGAGAGAGAGAGAGAGAGAGAGAGAGATAACGGCGCATAACGTATTTGTCCCTCATGTGTCCTGCATGATGAAAAGGAAGCGGAGCTAAGTGGCCACCGGACCGCTGACTAAAGGTGCAAATCCTCAATCACAATCTACATGGGTATTTACAAAAGTAAAAAAAAATCAGTAGTAGCAAAATTGTATTACAAAATGTTATTCAAGTACACCTCACTCCACCTTTCATGCTACAAAAAAAGTTTTTTTTCTTATCTTCATGAAGTTACAAACAAAAAATCTTGGGAGCTCCATGAACAACCTTGAGCACACCTATTCATTAGCACAATAATACGTGCATTCTCAGAATACATCGGGCAAGTATATCTCTCCGGCTTCTCTGGATCTTGCGGTGTTTCATATGAAGGTCACAGTGACTCTGGGGATGTTACGATAACTGTTCGGTTTCAAATATAGGGACGATTACGAAAGACGTTCTATTTGAATATAAATTATCCTGTGCCTTACACAAGAGCATGAAGCACGCTACGATATGTTAACTACAAAACCAAAATAACCAGGAAATGACGTCATCTCACTAACGCTAAGTCCAAAATGGGACGTGGTGTAATATTCAACCTATTCGTTTAACGTGAACAGCATCCCCCCAACCCCCCCCCCCCCCCGCCCGCCAAAATATTATAACAGTAACTATACCAAGGAACAAATTAAATTCAGCAGCAACTCTGACTATCAGTGACTACTTTGAGGCTTCAGGAAATCCTCACCTTACGTAAACTTCAAATACCGTAATACATACCACTAAGATTTAGACCATTTCCAGCCTAGATCCCAACAAACGTTAGCAAAATCGGTACAAAAAATTAGTTTTACTGTTGTAAATTGACGCTCGGCGGCCACAGCTTTGCAAAGTGAACACGTGACCTTCGATCGGCAACATCGCGACCAAGCCCTTCTGAGCTTGGTTCTTTGAATCCTGATATCGATAAGGAGAGCAGAATACGTGATAGCAATGTTTTTGTATGCGTTAAAACAATTAGGTCATTTATAAATGACTACAAATGATAGAGGAAAAGTGAGATTGATTCCCAGACGAATTGAGTTCATCCAGTCCGCTTTCCAAACACGCTGTCACAAAAGGTCAAATATCATGAACATACAAAATGTGAAAATATATCCCTCCATTAATCAATTATATTACTGATACCCAAATGCAAGCATCCTGTAGGGAATTAACAATTGACACGCCTTCAGACTAATATCGTATATCCCTAGCCTTGAATATGTCTCAGTTTCCATGCTGAAGAATTGCAATCTGAGGGTTTTCAACCACACGATAGCTCAACGTAGTTCATTACCGCGCTTGCGGTTTATGGCTACCTGATATCTCGAGAAAATCCTGGTCGCTATTCCGGGGATCTAGTTCGCACCTCAAGTCAAAAGGAGCACAGGTCCCCTAGTAGGATCAACCAGACTTCATTACAAAGTATTGCAGCTATCTACATCTTTATATAGAAAGATATTTGTTCTAAAATAAAATTTCACTAATATTTAACTACAGCTGCGCACCAACTTCACACACACACACACACACCTTAAGAAAGTCGCAGGATACAGCTGTAACAAGATCGATAATGAGGGCAAAATATATAAAATCGATACTGAGGGCCAATTAATATTATCTCGAGTTATATATTCCTGGAGCATTTGCTCACTCACATTTACTTACTTTTAATTCACTTATTGCAGGCTGGTGTAATAAATCTAGCAAATCAACAGATGTACACGAGGAAAATAAGGAAACATGAAGCAATGATAAATAATGGCTGAATGGCACAAGAAGGTGGCACACTGCCAGTCTATTTTTATTTCACCGAAACACTCGCACACATGCACAGAAGCAACAGAGCCTTTATTTCTTTCCTCTTCCTTTTCTAAGCGACTGAATACCCTACAGTTTATCTTTGGCTGGCAACATCAATCATGAACAACAAAAAGGTTTAGATTATGGAGTGTTTTTAGTAAAAACTGGCACTGTAAACTTTTCAATATCCACACTGTGCGTTAAGAAGAATTACGGGCCTCTGAAATTCTCTCTCTCCCTCTTTCTCTCTCTCTCTCTACACTGAGTCTACCAGTGAAGTTCCAACTACATTTAAATGAAGTCATAATCAGCAACCTCTATGGTAACATAAGGTAGAAGCATAAAGTAAGTAAATTAAGAATGAAAACAAAACGTAACGCATGGCCACCCCGAATTGACAATTGGCCTCTTAATTTCTTTTTGAGAAAAAGAATCACAGATTATCAGTACCTACTCTGAAGTTGCCAACCTTAAAAGTTAACAAAATTGCGGAAGGAAAATTAGCTAACATTCTCCAGTGCCTGCATGCTGACATAATTATACCATTAAAATCACTGACAGAAAAAGAGAACAACAATCCACTAGGTACTTGCAGTTTCGAAATAGGCAGAGGTAAACTATTATTGGATCAGAAGGACATTATAGTGTGAAACTACTAACAGCAAACAGAAGAGTTTACCAAGGATTTGTACTTTCTTATGCCTTGAATTAACAATTTAATATCATACGTATATGAACAAGCACTTTCTGACAGCATCTGATATAAATTCAGTAATGACATGAATTTTGTAAGAGGTACGACATTCAACTCGGATTTAACACTTTTTCTAACTTCTCACACCAAGATTATCAAGGCAGCGGATTTGAAGTTCCTTATTGAGACAAGAAATTAATCAGCAAGTAACTGAAGTAACCAGGTACAGCAGGCTACAAGAAATGATATGCTCACTTATCAGATAAATGTGTAATAAGTGATAAATGTGCCCAGTTAGTATGATTATTCTGACAAAATATCTTGGGTGATAAGAAACAAAATATCCATCAATTAAAATCCAGCTGTCTTTTAATATCTACCTGCAGCACTGTCTCCCACAAAGAAAGAATGCGATGTTTGAAAAGGGATGTGAGTATATGCAATTTCTGCCAAGGGTGGATCCTCCATCAAAACATGAACAGACATTACTAGTTCAAGTTTAATTGGTAACCAATACCCCCAAGATACCACAATCTCTAAAATGAAACTCACTGAGTTCTAATTTCATTCATATTGCATTAGTTTACCATCTATTGACAATGCTAGTAAAAATATGATTTCAAAGTACTTTTACTAGCATTTTTCACTAGTATTTTTACTAATACTGTACTGTACATGAAAAGCAATACATACTGTAAGGAAATTACTCATTCATTTAACTATAATAAGCAACTTTAAGCAAAAACAACACATGCATTTACAGCCTTCCAAAACTTCTATGTGCATATAAGAAAACGTAGAGTATGTACTCACCCTGATATTGCAGCACAGGGACTCCAATTCATCTTCTTTGGTAACAAGTCCCTGTTGTGATCCAGACACCAAGGTCACCCCCACTAAGGCAAAATAGGGGGCAGACTCACCAAACACAAGACGTTTGGTTGCCCGTTTCTTAGCTTCAGTCCAAAGTGGAGATGAAACTTTACGGACCAACCCCTGAACTAATCGAGTAGTTGCTGGACGAAGGCGATTCACAACACCACTTGCTCCTAATGAAGAACTACTGCTCAGATCCCCACAACTCTGACTGCCATTCCCTGCCCCCTGAGCACCCACCCCAGGACCCCCTTCACTCTGCCACTGCAAAAGTAACAAACAGAACATTAAAATTTGAGAAGGATGCACTGAAAAGGAAATGATTCATTATAAAAAATGTTCTACAACGCAAAGTGGTTTTATCATCTACCTAACATGAATCTGGGTAGCAGAAATTTAAAGGGATCCATTACTCCACTACCATAGCTTAAATTCTTTGAGCTTAACATTAAAAATTCACTAAAGCTCATTCCAAAATTTCTCCTATCAACTTGCTCCTAACAAGGGGAATAGAGATTAAAAGCACTGGGCAAGAACCTGTCATAATACAAAGACACATCAAGGATGCAACTACAATGAATCTAAAAAAAATTCAAGTAATGATACCTTTTTAGGTCACAGGCTTATTTTGAGACAGTGTTAAATTAGAGGAGAGTAGCTATAACAAGGACCTAATGTATTTAAATAGTCAACTGACAGCCCTTCAGTTATAGAATCCTGCTGCTAAATGCTTACATATATTACATGAACCAGATTATTTTAAACTCTAAGCCACCAAGAACAATGTTTACAGTGACTGCAAAGGATACAAAGGAAGAAGTATGGTTAGGAAAGAAGAACGTGTATGCTGCAGGGAAAGGTATTGAGGTAAACTCTAAACTGTGCAAAGAATGTTGTAGATGGCGTCACAAGATTAACTAAGAACTGAAGAACATATATGGACCAAGATTTTTTTATAACCAAAATGTATGAAAAAATGAGGAAGCGAGGGAGATGGAGCACAATGATGTAGGGGGGGAGATAGTCTTAGAAGAGGTAAAACCTTATTATACAACTTGGGGACACACTGGATTTTTGAAGAAGTAACTGTGAGGGCTGTAAGAAAGAGTAACATCAACCAAGATGAAGCAGAAAGAGACATGGGTACTGACACAGAAAACAGAAGATATTCTGATAAGGTATGACTACAGAATGCTAAGTATCATGATTAAAGTGTGGTGAGAAGATCATGTTACGAATGAGGAAGTTGCAATGAAATGTGGTGTCCAGAGACTGTTACACAGAGTTACCTCAAAAGACTGTGATCATTTCAGTATGTGAAAGGGGATGATTTAAAGTTAGCAAGAAAACTTGTAGATATGGAAATATGTAACAAAAACTAGTACAAAGGCCTAAACAAACTTGGAAAAAGACATAAATGAAGACCTGAAAATTGAGGCAGAAAATGTACAAGACAAAAAAAAGTAGAGAACTAATTTTATGTCCAACCTTGCAAAGGGAAAACCTATATACATAACCTGGCCTTGGGTTGCTATAAGGCTACATATACACATTTACATAAAGTCCCTAAGTAAGCTTGTTTAAGACAAATGTGTGTAGTAACAACAAAAAAGAAAATCACTCACATAACCTGACGCAAAGTCAATGATTACAAAATCACTGACTTTGCGTCAGGTTATGTGAGAATCGTTTGAGTGACATTACGACAAGGTCATTAATTTTATTCTTTTATACACTTCGACTGAACACTTCCAAAATAAGCTAACCTTCCCACAGAAAATCAATTCCTGTCTCAGCCCTGAAAGAGTACGGTAGCTATAGACACAAAATGGCACAGGCAATATATTATCTCCATTTCCTTATTTGTAAATATTTTTGACTGCATTTTCCACATTTTAAAGCATTACATTATCCTTTGAGAACTCTACCATTCAACCATTGCAACTAACTGTTTAATATACTCCAAACATCTAACAGCACTATTACGTTAAAAAACTGCCAAATTTTATTAAAACATTAGCTTTTTTCACTAGTGCTTATTAACAGAATAATGAGTTTACTTATTCAGTAGTTTATTTTTCATTAGGAAGTTCCATTTTTATAGTCTGCAACAATCTGATTACTTTCATAAATACTATGGTACTATGTAGATGTCAAAGACAATTCCAATCAAATCACATCTCCCAGACTAAATATGGAAAATTCTCCTAAACACACTATTGCCTATGCTTGCTTCTTAGGTGCAAACTTTCACAGGAGTGCAGTTTATTCTAGGGATCCTGTTTGTTAGTAGCCTCTCTTTTGAGATCTTAAGCCTCACCATGACTGGAGATTTTCAATAGAGCGGTTGTCTTCCTTTGTATTCTTTACAAATTCAGTGTTCAGTCTGATAGATTTTTGGTAATGATTAAGGCATCTTAACACAGATTAGGCATACAATACAAACTTCTTACAGGCTATAAGTATAGGTTGGCTATCTAACACATGATCTAGTTCAGTAGTTCTATGGATATTTAATTTTAAAAAAATAATGCCTAATTAGGCCTATCAACATTTTAAATTAAGGTACACATGCAAGTTACCTCGACACACAATAGGATATGCAAAACTGTTGAATTAAAATGACATAACTTGATATTGAAATTTCTTAAAATCTCAAATTTTACCTTTACAGTAAAACTTTCAAAATCTCAAAATTCCCTACCTGATGATACCCTTTCTTATAAAGGGTGACCTATACAGGCTAAACCTACCAGAAAATACACTTCAAGGGTAACAAAGTTACGTAATGCTTAGCTCCGCTTAGAAGGAACCAGCCTGCATTTACCTTTCAACTAATACCTAAAGTTTCATAAAATAACCTGCCATGCTTTTCCGTCCTCCACACATGATTTAAGCTGGGCATGCATCAATTAAACGACAACTGACGAGAAACCTGTGACATGTCTTTGAGAAACAAAGCATAAGCTAGTTCGCTATCCTCTGGCTCATTACCAATCAATAACAATTAGGCGTATGGGTAAATTTAAAGATGATAGTAGCACGAATTCGTCTATCTGGCTAAATATAGGCTAATTTCTTGACCGAAGAATAGGCCTATAATAAGGGTGTACATAACCCAGGACTGGTGAGATAATCTGGGAAATTTTCTGAGATAGCAGGAAATTTGGTGTCTGTTGTTTTTGTGTTCATACCCGCGGGGCTGGTATTGAACACTGTGACCCGCAGAGCTATTTTCATATCCAGTACCAGCCCCTCAGGGATGAACACAGAAAAAATAAACAAAAAACAATATATTTCTCATTACCTCATAAAATTTCTCAAATTACCTCACATGTATTATATTCAGTACACTTTTCTATACTGTTTAGTAAAAAAAAATTACAATAATAAATGATTGCTTTGTGCAGCTGTCTCCTTGATATTTACCGGGCATATGCTAGATTCTAAGTCTTAGTTTACTTTTAACTGATAATCTAAGATTAGGCTAACAAGTCTAGGCCTGGCCTTGTTGCTGGTGGTAGGATACAATGATTTAAATGCAACTTTGGTCAGCCCCATGAAATTAAGGTATATTGTTAACCTTAGACAGGCAAAGTTAGAGCTAGTCTGAAGGACTTGGGTTGCACAACAAATATTATAGACCTAAATTAATTACTGAAATAAAATTAGGGTAGGACCCACCTTGCTCAGCTTGTGTCGGGCCTCAGGGGCTCGAGCCTCTTGCTGCACTAGGGTTACTTTGCGCCTTTGGGCGTGTTGAAGGGCTCTCCGCCCGTGCTCCACAGCGCTCTCGACGACCGCCCGCAAACTCCACATTTTCCCTTCGGCTTCAGCCCGCGCCGCCGCCCACAAACGGGCGCCGCCGCCTACGTGAACCCAAACACCCACTTCGGCACCCCAGAATTTCTGTCAGTAAAAACAAAGTCACATCTTTTCCTGTCGGCTTTAGCCGACAGGCTCGTTTACCAACGTATTCCACCCCTAGGCCAGAGCAATCCTCGCCCGGAAACCTTCCTGAAGGTCAAAATAAACCTGCGCAGCAGAGGCAAATAAAGTCTGGTAGGAGAAACCTGCACGGGATATCAACAACGCAACAACTCAGAACTCACTGTATAGTATCACTCTCCTCGCCCAGATCGCGCTCAGCTGACTGACGTCAACATTCCCACATGTGCCACATCTCATCCCCGTTCCACATGTGCCAATTCTCAATCAAAATTATAGGTTTATCGTTGAGGTTCGACCTTTTCTCTGTCATTCTGTAACATCTAATCAAAAGCTTCATGCTGTCCAGCAAGTTCCACTGAATAGATCAAAAAATGAATCTCGATCTCTTATCATATTCATTATTCAATGGCAAAGAAGAAGAAAGTTCTCGTATACATCATGGACACCACTGAGTTGACGTAATTTCGGTTCCTTTAAAACACCCTATGGAAAGTATGTTAACGTTAATCATCTCATCATTTATATATATCTGAAACACACAAATAATAATAAAAAGGAGAATCAAATGGAATCCACCGGAGAAGAAACCGGCTGCAATAAAAAATTGAAACAAAAAGACCAACCACATCATTCAAGTCAAAAAGATTCACCTAGAAAAAATGGACGTCCGATTAGGCCTACATCAAGGTTCTTGAGAAGTAGCCAACTGAATAGCAAGGCTTGAAAGAGGCAACAAGAAAGAAATTAAGTTACACGATTATTATTATTATTATTATTATTATTATTATTATTATTATTATTATTATTATTATTATTCAAATGTGTAAATATTGGTAAGGAACGATCCTGAAAGGTTGCAAAGCATTAGTCTCCAAAAAGCATAATTCCGAGGCAGTGGAAAAAGAAAAATAAACAAAGAAAATATATTGCCTAATCTGCTGTAAACACAAAGCTCAGAAAATAAACAGGAAACGGGCCAGAACTTACGAAAGCCTTGGTACTGTTTTTCCCTTTTAAAGTGAAACCCGCCCTGACCATTACTACAACGCTAGAAAGTACTGTACAACGGAAATTTTTTAACCAAAAACAGCTGAGAAGTGATTAATAAAGGTGGATATAATACTCGAGAGAAAAAAAGCTGTAAACAAGTAAGAATTTTCATGGTTGTTGTCGTTTGAAAATGAAAAAGTATCATTATTATTGACTGCAGCATTATTGGCAATAGCAGCAGTGAAAGCCAAGCCGCAAACCTGGTTGGAAAAGCAGAATGCTACAAGCCCCAGGGTCCCCAACATGGAAAGCAGCCCAGTATCTGCGAGTTAAATATGAAGCCATGAAAGAGAAATAGCAAACAAAAAGAAATGAGAGGAATAACAAAATGAAATAAATAAGACAAATAACAAATAAACTATTAAGTGAGAGTCGCGACTGTATGCTTAACAAAAAGGTATTTATGCCAAGTTTTTAGTCTAACAGTTTAAGATGGGAGTCATTTGCTCAAGACCAAATAGTGGAATAATATAAAAACAACGAATAATTACTTAAAACATTTCCTTAGGATAGAATGGTTTCCAAAATACTTCGAAGGATTTCTCAGGATACCGATTTTTTTTTAGATGAAGAGTTAAATTACTGGACAGGTTTTTCATACCACTGAAAATGAACCTATAAGATCGAAATTTCTGGATTCAATTGAATAAAAATCTATTCAAATTGTTATGGTGTACTTTGGTTTCATCCTCAAATCACGATGAGGATTTCCAAGAACTAGATATAATATATATTTATTTAATATATATATATATATATATATATATATATATATATATATATATATATATATATATATATATATATATATATATATATATATATATTGTTTTTCATTTTGCCCATGGCGGAGTCCTAGAGTTAGCAAGGAGTGTTTGTGGGTATAGGAGGGTAGGAAGACAAAATAAAAACATTAATCGGTTGGGTAAAGATATGAGACATTTAGTGAAGAAAAGATTAACTTAGGTGCGGTTCCATAGTAGAAGAAATTATGTACAGGTATACAGGGCGGAAGATAGACAGGTAAACAAAAAGCATATGAGAGAGAAGAAGAGGGAAAGTAATAAACATAGAGGGAAGAAGGTGAGCAAGAGCTTTAGGGAGGCTAAAGAGTTAAGCTACACTGAAGTAGCCTAAATGTAGAGAGAAAGGGCAACGAACTGAATATGTGGCACATACAGAGTAATGCCTCTAAAGTGAACGCAGACCTTCGCGATGACGGACAAAGTATTTTACGAATTTTTAAAAGACAGGAAAAGTTGAATGACACAAGAGTGGAAAGGAAAAGTGTCAAGTTTTGAATGATGGTTAGGATAAAAGGAAGGCACTTAAGAAATAAAAAATAGAAAGACGTCAGGATTTGAAGGAATTACAAGAGACATATGCGATACCTCGATGATAGCGTGACTGAGTAGCTGAGCAGGGTCTGCAAAGGGAAAGGTTCCAAAAGAATGGATGACAGGAATAAGTGCTTTCATTGTATAAAAGTAATTATGATGGAGGCGATTGTGAGAATAACTCCATAAACCAGTCTGCTGTGAATAACCAGTACAGAGGATAAGTTTTTGAGAGTAGTCAGAAGAGGTATGGTATAGGAGATAAGTAGCTGAAAGCACTTAAAAGTTTTCATGGCGGGAGCGGAACGTGTGTTAGAGTGGGTCTGAGTCTAGGGCCTCTTATGTTTCAATACCTGTTTGATATCTTTGTAGATGGAGTGATGCGTGAAATCAGAGACAGTTGTGGGATGAGCAAATGTGTCGTGAAAGGAGTGTAGATACGAAGGTACATGGAAATCAGGAAGGATGAGCCATGAATGTTAACATGAATGGAAGAGGGCTGCAAGAAGTGTATTCTTAGAAGTACTTGGGTGTACTTATAAAGAATGATAGTAGAATGAGAAAAGAAGTAAATTACACAACGGGTAAAGCAAGGAAGGTAGCAGGGTGTGTGCATAAGACTGGGAAGAGACTTGAAACGCCTCCGAAAGCTATGGTGGAATTGTATGAAGGAGTTGTTAAGCTAACTTCCATTTAAGGTTGTGAAATTTGTTTGTTAAACGAGAATGGTTGAAAATGGTTGGAGGTGATGAGACGAATTGTTTGCTTAGTATATGCAGAGTAAGAAGAAAAGAAAGGGGCACGAAATGTTGAGATAAGTACCGGAAAAGGAAAGTGGAAAAAAGTGAAGAAGATAGGCTAGTGAAAAGACTGTATAATTCAGAAATTTGGAGGGAGGAGGAGAAGAAGGCCTGGGCATATGCAAAGAGGCATTGAAAAGGAAGGATCTCAAAATCCAGGAAGCTATAGAGTACGTGCAAGCTAGGGATTAGTGGCGTAGTGTGTGTGTGTGTGTGTGTAAGAGGGTTCGGTGCACTGCTGATGAGCTTTCTGTGTATGCATATGAAGAAGCTAATATTGTGGAAGTTTTCTGCACAGCGATCTGATGGGCTTGAAAGAAATGCGTCCTCGCCAAGGAATCGGACCGTAGTGGTTATCATGACCTAATATGTATGAATGACAATAGTTCATACTGTTTCATTCACTAGGTCACGACAGAGAAATGGCATACTTAGCAATAAATAATTTAAACTTTAAAAATCAAGTGAATATTTTCTAATCGAGGAACAAAGTAAAGAATTAGATAGAATCTAAAAGGCTACTGAGACCAGAGTTAATAAGTTATTGTTAATCACGGAAGTAAAACATTTGACTAAACGCAGCTTTATCAAACAACTGATGGGAAAAAAATATCTAGAACAACACGCAGTCCTATATATATGGTTCTAAAAACCTAGAGAAGGCATAGGACAAAGTGCCACGGCATGAAGTTTTGAGAAAAAGATGTGTATTCAAGAAGCATAGGTTATAAGTCATACTGGCATGGCCAGACAAATTCACAGAGGATGCTGGATTGATCCTCGATGAGAACCTTTGCCTATTTCGTCTGGTCACGGATGGGATGTCCCGTGGGACGGAAGATGAGATTCCCTGGTGCATGACGCTGTGCTTTGCTGCACCAGTTGAGAGGAAGTGGGGAGGAAATCAGAGGAGCGGGAAAATGGTTGTGGAGGACAGTGGGCTGAAGAAGATCAATATCAGAAACATCGGGATGACCAAGTTAGTTTGGAGGAAGAAGTGAATATGGATACGTACAAATAGCTGGGATCAACTTCCACAGAGGATGGTAACTTATATGCAGAAATGACAAAAAGTTCATGACAGAAAATTATGAATAGCATTTATCTGGGGTCCTGCATGGTCAAATAATAAATGCAAAGGTTAGAATTAGATTTATAACATACAGACAATAGAGAATTCACAGGTTTGTGACTGAGATAAGGATACTGAGGTAGTGTACTGATCAACAAAGAGACTGGGCACTGCGAGAATTGGTGGAACAACAGTAATGAAAAATATAAACAAAAGATAAAGCAAGAGGGGCTGACGAGGAATGTTCATATCATGAAAACAGATGAAGAATATGTGAGAAGGTGTGATGTAGACAGAGGTGCAAGGGAGAGGAGAGAGGAAGCCCCAAACAGAGGTGGATGAACTGTGTCAGGAGCAATTTGAGGGAGAAAAAATTACAGGAGAGGAGGTACATGACCGAATGTGAGGAAGGAAGCTGCTAAGAAACATCCACACTGCGTAAAAAACGAACCGAAAGATGGCTACTTACATTGTAAGATACTACAGAAGCCAAAAAGATACCAGACAGCTGAGTGAATTCAAGTGAGTTGAGGTTTTGCACAGTGTAGAATGTTTGGTCAGTATTTAGACTGATGACTACCAAAGAATACCAAACAACACTAACCCATTAACTCCTGTGACCTTAGGCAAGGGCAGAAGCATGGGACTAGCAATCTCATCCCAGACATCAAGGGTTGAAATTTACAACTGACCTGGGATGTCTGGTGTGAGAGGCAGTGGGTCACAGTGGGGCCCTCGAAGCCACAGGAGTCAGTTAGTCAGAGTATACAGGAGTCGTTGTTTTCAGCCTCTCCTACAGTTCGGTGAGGTTCTCATTAAAGCTGAACGGTTGTGCACGAGGAACCACGATGTTAAATTTTACAGAAGACATTTTACCTTCTGCAATGAAACTTCAAAAGACATCAGTTCATAAGAGAGAATAAAACAAGAACTGTCCAAAACAACTGCTGCAGTTTTAAATAAAAAAACTACTCCCCTCCTCCAGCCCAAATAAAAAAAAATCCTAAGTAGTTATAATGTCCAGTAAAAGTCATGGGGAAACGAAAACAACTTTAAATTCTATATAAGACAGACAAAATGCATACCCAACAGCAGATCAACTAAATACCTAGTTTCCTATTAACAATCGATATGGTTTTGACCCCTGAGAATAAGAAAGTTTAAAGTCAAATATAACTCCAAATTTTGCCAAATATTCAGAACTGTTAAAATTGCATTGTCAAAGTACACTGAATAATGGAGTGGTGGCGTGGTAGGAGATCGGCTAACCAATAACGTTTTCTTCATACCCAGCGACTACACCTATTAGTGATTAGCAGGGTTTGTCGCTAAGCCTAGAAGTCCCTTCTTTTGCATTATTTTCCAGTCGCAAAATCATCTTTCCAAAGATGCCAAAGACTAGACAACAGCAGAGTTCCAGAACAGCATCCCGAAATAATAGATGCAGTTCATATGCTGCTCACTTGGAAATTCTGAGAAAGAGATAATGTGCGATTACATACGGATTAGTAAGATTCGTAGTGTGCATGCAAAAGTTATTTTCAGCCCAGCAAGACACTAATAAATTGGATATTAATAAGCTGACTGACACCCATAGTAAAGTTGCATTAGACGTATTTGGTTAGAACTACAGAGTGTTTGGCAAGTAACCTACCCAATTTTATCTTGTATGAACTCGGTTTATCATGAGCATGCAAGATTCTATAAATTCAAGACACAATATCTATAGTACCTTATGAATTAACTTTCAGCACTCTCAGAGAACAATGATCCGTAATTATTGTTATTTGCACTCATACAATTTGAAACAGTTATATTACTCTACCTTTGAAATAGGCTTAGTATATTACTATTTTCACCAGTCTGCAACTTTTCAAAATCAAAACCAATCACTATACTAATTTCAATATAAAATGCTCAAGAAATTATTATAAAAAAAATTAGCAAAAGCGATCTAGATCTTTAATGACCCTTCTATGTACAGTTTACTTGGATATCTTTTTTTTTTTTTTTTTGTCCTTAGGTTAAATAGGGAATTTGGTGGTGAACGGTAATCTAATAGAGCACGGCTGATTAGACTTAGGGTAAGGTGAAATAGCTGTGGCTGGAATACGAGCCGCGTTGCTGATATATGAACGGATTTTAACTCACCTCTACAAGAACAGCGAAATTAAAGGTTACTTCACTTATGGTGACAACACTTCACACTAGGATGAGTAACTAGCATTCAGCTTTGAGGGGATGCTTAGAAATTATTTAATCAACAAGCAACCTTTCCAAACATGTTATTAGTAACTTCTCAGATCTGAAGGAATGATTTCCATAGGGTTCTAATAATAACGCAACGTTCTGGGGGTTTTTGGGCTGGGATTTGAAGGATACTCTCTCTCTCTCTCTCTCCCTGTAAGCAAAGAACCAAACTAAAATCGTTGCACCAACTGTAACGCTGGCAAGATTCGCCTCACTGTCTTTGGACAGGGAGATAAGCTTCAAGCAGAGAAAAGGCAAGAAGAAGATTTGTTGACAAAAGAAACTGATGCAAAGCCATAAAACATCCCCGCCAAAAACGGAGAAAACCCGAAATGCGACTAGAGTGACCTACGCCTTTGCTGCTTGGAGAAAAGAAATGAAGAATACAAGAGACGTTTCTAGGGAGAGAGTTAACTTATCAAATCGTCACTAGAGATCTCAGGCGACACTTTGATGCATTATGGACGTATCTAATGGAGTGATAGATAAGCGAAAATTCTTCCTACTCGTTTGAGAAAAGGACTAAAAGTACTAAAGTAGGTCAGAGTTGAAGTTAACGGATATTAATACGTACTAACCTTGAACTAACCTGGATAATATAGTCTTATTTGTGATAAGACTGACACCTGTCGATAAAGAGCAAGTTTTGCGCGCTAGTTATGGAATAGACTCAGACCTGATGGTTTGTTCTTTATTCCCAGTTTATCGATTTCCTTCCGTTATTGTTTTGACTAGATTTACTATGGCATTATCCCTGTGTACAGTTCTCATTAACATAACTGGGCGTGAGCTTAATGCAGTACTATACAATACAATAATTGCTGTCATAATATCGATAAATTCCTGTTATTATTCCACGTGTTTCGTCGATTCAATTGCGCGCGCACATACACATATACATACATACACTCATATATATGTGTGTGTATATATATATATATATATATATATATATATATATATATATATATATATATATAGAGAGAGAGAGAGAGAGAGAGAGAGAGAGAGAGAGAGAGAGAGAGAGAGAGAGAGAGAGAGAGAGAGAGAGAGAGAGAGAGAGGGCTGACAATGGTTTAAGAACTGCTCATATTTCCGTTCTGATTTCCAGTTCAATTAGTCAATGTATCTCATCCGCAAGTTTTCCTCTCTTTCTTGCTAATTGTCGTTTGTTCCATTTGATAATTTAATTTTTAATTAGCAATGATAACAAATGATAAGAAGATAAAATCCTAAAGAAATAGATGAATATAACTGATATACACGTGACGTCATAAGCCTTAGACTTAGCAAAAAGAAAAAAGAAAAATGAATAAACTTAAGACTGCTCAGACATACGTGTATTCATTCATAAACTTCATGTAGTACTGACCAACTGCTCAATTACTAAAGTTTGAGAATAAACAAAAAGAAAACAGTAGAATTTTTATACTTCAGATTGCCATGAAAGTTCCGGAAGCTCTCGCTCAGTGTCTGTAATAAGGAAGTTACTTTGATTAACTTTATAGTCTAAAACCACAGACGCCCAACGTATTCATCTACTAAGAGACATACCGTAAGAAAAGTTCTTAACATAACCAAAAATGGGAAAATAGTACTCAAAAGAAAACATGTATATATAAACAAACATAGAAGCAAAGAGGAAACTCAATATGAAACTGGTGGAAGTCAGAGCCAAGTAACTTGGACAGCGGGACATTGGTGTTAAGGGACGACCAACGGTTAGATGAAAACTAAAACGTAAGTGGGTGCTCAAAGGACCAGGCAGAGAACCTTGGTATATCTGCAGTGCCCCACACAAGGCACACAAAGAACAGAAGCCTCCTGCTGGGAAAAAGGGACTCACGCAGTGGTCCAGTATATAAAGTAAAGAACATCTTTATTATGAAATAATACTAAAATATTTATTGTACAGCCTTGAATGCAACACAGCGCCTCACCAACTCATCTATTCTAAAGAGATCAATAACTAGGGCGATTTTGATTTATCAAAATACGTAAAACGATACTGTAAGTACAAATACAACTATGGAGACACATGCAAGCCTTTATGTCACAGATTCACTTAGTTCATTCAACATAAATTATTGCAAGTACAGGCGTTTAATCTATTAAACAGTAGTCGAGGCATTTTCTTTTTAAATTGCGATAGCTATCCACATCATCATTAACGCAAACCTTGTATAGACGCTGGTTAAGATGCTGTATAAAGTGTTCTACTAAAACCAAATGTAGCAAAGAAAATATTTCTTATATCACCTCGATTGTGATAATAATGTTCACTTTAATACCTTATCCTGGAACTCTTTACACACACAACTTTCAACATTTATCATCCGTTTTCCCCTCAAATGCTCTCCTTACTTCCTCTCTATCAAATTAATTTGTCTAGATTACGCTCACCCCAACATTTTTACCTCTTCCTCTACAACCTCAATTTCCATCCACCCGAACTTTCGCTTCAACCTAATGACGATCAGATACATTTCCAGCCACCCCCGTTCTCACAATTACATCCGTTTTATATTCCCCTCCTAAATCTTTCATAATCGGTTCCCATCACCTCTTTCTCTCTCTTTAATATATTTCTTCCGATCTATTTGAATATATTTCACTTATTAGGCAGCCTAATCCATTTATTGTTGACATCTACCAATGTGTAATTAAATAATCACTTTTAAATCAAATAATCTCTTTCTCCTGACCTTTTCGATCCCTCTGACTCTTGGAAATGCGTATATTCTTTCTGTTGATTATAAAGATGTACTGGCAAAATTTTCTCACTTCTAGTTATAGAAGTAATATTTGTAATTAACTTACGCATTTGATGCAATCTACTTCTTGGCAACTACAACTAACTGAGAATTAGTAAGACATGCTTATCTCACACTACTGTTTGTTTCGTATTTTACTGTTCAATTCCCTGGTCTCGATTACTATTTGATGTGGATTAAACCTATCTGTTCTTGGTTTCAATAAATAAGTTTTAAAAATATTCTTTTCTATATTGAACCTTCAGCTTGCATTTCCACCTTAAATGACGATTAAAATAAGTAACGAGTGAAAAAAAAATCGAGAGCGTCATATCTTTTTAAGGTAATTTTTTTCTGTACTAAGCATCAGACTGGTTGGCAAATAAGTGCACCGTGTGATATGGAAATAGTTAAACATGATATCTCGAGCCGGTTTTTGCCAGTACGAAACAGAACAACTGGAAACCTCTGGGTTCTTTTGCGCTCTAGGGTCTTGTATATATAAGGCACCGGGCAAGTCCTTTACTTCAAGCGTTACCGAGCCACTTACGAGTTTGAAAATCGGCTTTCCGTTTCCTGGGTACGCAGCCGTGTTAACTCGGCGTCAAGTCTCCACAATGAAGGTAGGATAAGTTGCGGTTTGTCTGCTTGTTTTACTTGGCTAATGTAAAATCTTGTTTCACTAATTACATTTCTTGGTTACTTGTTCTTCTGGCTAAGATTTTCAGTCTTTCTCTCTCTCGGAATATATGTTACTTATGCCAAGGCCTGGACTCTGCCATTCAATGTACAAGACAAAAAAAAAAAAAAAGACTAATTTACAAATAACTTACAAACTCTCATTTGACGCAAGTAGGTCTGCATGAGAATCGGTGCAAACCTCATTCTCCCTTTCAGAGACGCCTCTGAGGGAGGCTTGAAAGTAAGTATACCTTAGTTTTACCAGACCACTGAGCTGATTAACAGCTCTCCTAGGGCTGGCCCGAAGGATTAGACTTATTTTACGTGGCTAAGAACCAACTGGTTACCTAGCAACGGGACCTACAGCTTATTGTGGAATCCGAACCACAGTATAGCGAGAAATGAATTTTTGCGTCCCCATAAGTGGCCTTCATGGTGCATACAGTATATCCAGAAGCAGTCAGGTAGGCCATACATAGGCAGCGGTCAACACTTACTGTTAATTCTTGTAAACCAATACTTATAGAAAGTATCTGGTTCATAGTTTGTTGGTTGAGCCCAACTTTATGAGCCGAAATCTGGTAGGCAAGCAATAAAACCCTCTCTCAAGTGAAATGGCTTCTGTCTCGGGCTGTGCTTAGCGTTCATCTAGACAAGACCAAACAAAAGTGAATGTCACTGTAACGAGATATGCCATGCAACATGAGAATAGTAAAATAAAACTTTGAAACTTTTAAAAAGTTGACCATCAATTATATGTAGCATTATTTTTGAATGCATTTCTCTCTCATTTTCATAGTACTGACTTCAAGGGGCCTACAATGGCTCCAAATATACTGTTATCTTCAATAATTTAAAACTAGATTGTTGAGTATTTTTTTTTGCTAGGCTACTGTTCTTTCCCATAAGTATTTTAAAATGCACGAACTAGTTCAGCAATATTACTCATTACTTAATGATAGTATAATAAATATGGCTCACAACAATCGAAGTTTCACAAAATTGCCTATAAATTACTTCACTTCACTAATTAGATGAGGCACCTTTATACTACTACTAAAGAATGTGAAAAAATTATGTTCAGTATTATAATGTAGCGACTTTGTTGCACTGAGTCGTACTATCCATTCAATCTATTATAGTATTATCTACATGGTTCTTTTCTCCAAGTTCACTGCTTCCTGGGTAGGTTATCATAAAATGAATTATTGCTAGTTATTAATTTAAGTGGACCAACTGGGAAATGGCTATGAAATTCTTAACACAGAAATTAAGGGACGTTTTATATACCAAATTTAGCTCAAAAATCCATTCTGCGACCTTTCATTAAATGCTCTATGTGACACTGATATGGTACAGTACAAGGTGTGAGGGCGTTAAATCGCCTCTACATTCTTGTTTCGCTCCTCATATGTACATTAATCACATCATATATGTTCCTTGTTATTATTTCAGATTCTTTATGTATCTCATTGTATGCATCACTGTACGGTCTTTCCGCCGATATATATGTCTTTACATGTTCTGTAACGCATTATAAGTCTTTTTATGCCTGTAAACAAACACAAATTCTGTATGGAAGCAGCCGGGAGCCGCAGGTCGTCTGCTACCTTTCCGTCCGCTTTCCGCATTATAAACACCTGTCGAGAACAATAAAAGTTACGGGCTGCTCTAGGAGCAAGAGCCCGTGCTGGCACAAGGCCAGCTAAATCTGAAACAGCATCACAATAAAGGATTACGGGCTGCTCTGGAAGCAAGAGCCCGTGCCAGCGTGCTGCTGGCTGAATCTAAATCCATCCACAATAAAGGATCAGTCTTTCACTTCTGACATTTCTTGAACCTCACAAAGGACATAATTTATATCTTCTGAAAAGCAGACTAAACCTTGGTTGCATTTATTGGTTTGGGAAATATGGATATTTGAATTTTCAGTTTCCTTGCTGTCCCTCAAACTCGCATTAAAAATCGGCTAAAAATTCGCATGCTCTTCTTCCTTTACCACTTTTCTTCAGTTTTATTCTCCATTTCTTCAAATTTCATCATCATGCTTATCTTTCATTCTAATGCCCTTTCATTTCTCACTTATCCTCCTTTTTCTCATTCTGCTTTCTTCCTCCATCTTTGCATTTTCCTTCTCTACCCTTTTCTCCTGTGCCTCCCATCTCATAATTGCCCATTCTTCCTCTTCATTTGCCACGTCTTCCTCAGTATCGCAATGCCTGCATTTTTCCTTGTCTCCACGTTTCTCTCTTCTCATGATCCATTCCATCATTATCTAAGTTCGCCCTTTTGTTTTTCTTCTTGATACTTCCTTTTCCCCTTCTTATATCCCTTTTCACTTTACTACTTCCCCCTCCACGTTCGTTTCCCCCCTCTCATCTTTCTTGTTTCTCCCCTACTGCCTTTACTCTTGTTTCATCGCATTTTACCTTTCCTGATCACGTCTCAGTCATAAAGACAGTAAATTCTGATTTATTTCTCTAGAATATCCTCATTACCTGTAATGCAGCATAATAACTTCTTTTATCAGTGTCATTAAACATGATTAAAAATAACAAGACCGGAGTCTTGTTATTCCATATTTACATACACTAATTATACATGTCCAAGTAAACAGGGCAATAGCCCCTTGAAACTAAGTTACCCCAAAGGTGATCCCTATAGTACGTAATATAGCCTATCATATGTTACGTCAGTAGTCTCTTTTGCAATAACCTAACATATTCTTGTGTCATTGCTACATACATACAGAATTATCTTAATGTTGACCCAACGTCCCATTATTATTCTAATTTAACCAGGTTAAAGAATCATTTTGCAGACATTAATGGGGCTAATGCGAAGGATTCGTTCTAAAATTTGAAGTGAACACTGAAACAACAAACAATTTCAATTTGGGAAGCTTAGTGAGAGAAGAGCAAACTGCGGAATAGTTGTGAACACGTTCTGCTATGCACGATGTAACGTTGAGGGGTATGTCATGGAGGCAAACACTCCACCCTCCCTACCAACACGGGCACGATGCACTAAGATAGGTTAGATTAGTGGAAGGTTAGGTTAGAATGCATCCCTCTAGAAGTACCTATGATTTGTTTTTAGGCAAAGCGCGACCGGCGGTAACAGGACCGAAGGGACTTTGAAAATAACCACTGAATACAGGAAGCCAGGCAATGCCCATGGTAAGCTGAACAATCCCATGGCGAACGCAATGCCCCCACGGTTCTCTCTAGTCTCATACGTACAGCATAAAATACATTTTTCTATGTTATTTTTGTTTTCAAAGATAACACGATGGTTCCACAACTCTATCGACTTTCCTTTTCCATTCTTTTTTGAAAATTAAAGTAGGCGGCCTAATTCACTTGATAATTTGCTGTTACTTACCTTTGACTGCCACAGGAGCACAGACCTGTCACTTGTCCTGTAGTATGCTCAACGAAGTAAACATCTAAACTTTGGAACTAATAACAACCAGTACCAAAAAATTGTTTTCTAATTACGAAGGAACACGATTCCGACTGAGTTCATCATAGAGTTTCGAAGGTCCATAATGTTGCAATGTAAGAAGTTAAAATTGATGACTAAAATAATTTGAGATTATAACCTACCAAACGTTGATTGTAGACGTGATATAACCTTTGCTCCCAAGAGAACTTATACGATCACTGTATAATTCTAGGACATGTCACGGTCGACGCCTGTTAATAATAAGTATAAAATTATACAATTTCTTAGCCGAGCATTCTGAACTCGTCTGAGAATCAGTACTGAATTGCTTGTTATTAATCGGTGAAGTAGTTCGGCCTTTTTATGTACAGAATTCCAAAGTGGACAGTCTACGCTACTGGATATATTACAGGTATTTGTATTTTTTTTTACGTATCACATATAAAATAAAATACAGGCCATTGTGTGAAAATAGCTACATTATCTGAGAGATTGACGATTTTCTCAAAATTCTTTGGGTCCGTATCCCCTTTGTGTGTCGTTGGGTCACGTTTCAGTGCCTACCAATTTGCTCGTGTTGTGTGGATGACCTGTCAAAGATGTTATATTAGGTACTAAAATTAAGCAGACTATAGTTAAATACATAAATACATAAATTTACGGTTAGCCGCATAGTGTTAGTGTGTGTGCACTATAATGATTTGTTTCAAGATGTGTGCTAGCCGGGTATAACCTAGGCAACGGTGTTTAGGTACCCAATGCAGTAGCCGGACGTAGGATAGTTTTTATTTAATAGTCTGTTTAGCATATTTTAGTCATATTTCAAAGATCTTTTACAGTTCTGTATGGAATTCTGTATTAAAATGAGGTTAGGCTAATGCAAGACAAAATTTCTGCCAAGCACAGAAGCATGTACTTTTCCAATTCTACTTGCTGGCCCATGCATATCATCCATTGGGTTTACCATAATGTCCTAATAATTACAACAATGTGCATATCTCTTTTGGCATATTACATGGTGGATAGACTTCAAGCTTGGATGTATTTTAGACCCAAGTGAATTTCCATAAATACCCCATAAGAAATTATTTTAAATGTGTATGAGCCTTTGGTCTTGTACAATGAAATGAAATGGGTGACGTTTATTTTCAAGCCTACCAACAAGTACAAATGTATAATATATTTCATTGATAGTGTTTTTGCATGATTTTTACAAAAAAGACACCCATTGTCAAAAATGGTCGGGCAACACATGCCATTACAACTCCCCCTCCCCCCCTCCTGCACTCTGTAAATCTAACATTAATAAGGACCACATTGGGAAATTAGGTTTTATGTGGGGAATGGAAAAACAAGCGAAAGAATTGGATGCTCCTAACCTGCCCTCACCAAGGGGACACTGTCATACCTGATAGGACCAGGGACTTTTCCTTCATTGCAGGTTAGTGTTGCAGGGTATTTTGATTATTATGACATGACTTTTAAAGCAGCCAGTAGTTTAAATCTGCTGGTACTGTTTTAAATTAAAAATTAGACATATGAGAATTACAGACCATGATATAATCCAGGGTAATTCTAAGCCGGCTGTCCGCGGTGAGCTAGACTATGGCAATTGACGTTGTCCTATGTTATTTTACTTGCTTTACAAGAATTTAAAGTAACATTTTGTCGGCCGGCTGTAACTAAGCTGTAATCGACCTTTGAAGACTACACTACCGACAGGGTAGATCTAAGCCGGCATTCCGCTGCGAGCCCCCCACCCCCCTCCATAGCTAATATGGCAAAATTGTAACCAGTAAACACCCCTAAAAATACCAACCCAACGTACCCTAGGGGTGTTTACTGGTTACAATTTTGCTGTATTAACTATGGAGAAGGGTGGGGGGCTCGCCAGGGGATGCCGCTTAGACCTACTCCGCGTTAGGTAATTAAAGTCGTGTAGGCTTCAAAGGTCAATTACAGTTTAGTTACAGCCAGCCGACAAAATATTACTTTAAATTCTTGTAAAGCAAGTAAAATAACATAGGAAAACGTCAATTGCCATAGTCTAGCTCACCGCGGACAGCCGGCCTAGAATTACCTAATCCAGTAACATTTTAATTCACTATGCCATTGGTTATGCAGTCACTGATGTTCTGTACATCAGGTCTGGTCTTTATGTGGCTGAATGACTGTCTTGCAAAGCCAGATACATTAAGCATATAATCTGTACTGTGCAGTAAATTAGCCTAAGGACAGGGCTAGAAACCTCATCTTTTGTATATATGGTATGGTTAAAAACAGGAAGGAATCACAGTTTTTGAGCCACTCCCTCTTTGTGGGTAAAAGTTTTAACTGAAAAAATTACTTTATTATTATAAGCTGAACTACAAGGCTTGTAATAAGGTGGAATAATATTGAGTCTGGTCTATACAGTGTGCAGTAACTAACAGAAAATTACTTCTAGCTTTCACAAAATCAATTTGTTGCCAGGAATGAATCAGGAGATAAAGGAAAATTAGATATCTGTGAAATTGATGACAAATTAGTGGATAAATATTGTGTAAAGATGATGTAGGTAAGTGAACGCTTAAAAAATTGTTGTATGTTCAAATTATCTGAAAAGGGCTATTTTTATAAAAGATACACAACAGTTCAAAAGCATTCTGACTGTACCCCTTGAGAAGAACTTATTTTGATGGCTTTCAGTTCTGTTAACAAAAAGGGGAGTTTGAGTGTTACCAGATAGAGATGTTTGAATTATATTAGGAATAGAGACTGCAATACTGTTGCTTCAGTTAAGAAGTGGAAGGAAAATTGCAACCGAAGTCCATTGTCATATGTTGACTTGACCAAAAAGTAGTTATCATGGTGGTTACAGTACTTTGCTAGCAAAGCATCAACCATGCAGTCTGACAGGAGTAGGGGAATTTAAATTCTCAAAGTGATTGCTAGTGAGAAACTGCTGTTTGTAGTTGTCTGAAAGCACTGTCAGTGACTCATGGAGAAAACCATATGTAATGTAGTCACAATTGTTAAGGAACCAAGGAATTACAGCAGGCACCCATTTTTTATATTATTAGACAAACATATCACCTGAGAACATGAATCCATAATAGGCTGGGATGAGAACAGTGTTAACATTATTGAATAAAGAAAATGGTCTTTACAGAAGGAATTCTAAGCTCTTTGTAGCAGATCTGTTATTTTTTCATGATCTCAGGGTATTTAAACAAGAAATCTAATGAAGAAATGAGTATTTGGTGGAAAATCATTGCTGCGCTTAGTTGAGAAACTTGTTCAGTCAAGATTTGAAGCAGAACGGAACATAATGGAGATGTCAAGTTAACAGTGAAGTCAGCCCTAAAATCTGCTGTCATTAGTTACATGACAGTATTCAATTAATAACACCAACCATTTGATGGTGGCTTGCCTTCTCGATTTAAGCAAGAAGACTTAAGAGGTTCTCTTAGGTATGTTATAGCATAACAGTAAGAAAAGGGCGCTGGCTCGCTAACACCTTTCATTTAGAGATCATTGGTCAATTGTTTGTTGTTTTTTGAGCAGGAAAATGATCCATACAATTCAAATCATGCATTATTTGAGAGTTGTATGGAACAGATGTCTTTCAAACTTTCTTCCTTATGGCTGCATGACCCTTGTAGGCAAGGCACTCACTTTATGGATTTCTCAGCTTTTGACTGCTGTGTTCAGTGGGTTAATATTGTCCTTTTTTCTTTTTTTTTAATAGACAGAGCTAAAATCTAATACAGGATCTGGTTTTGTAGAAGGATGTTAAACTCCAAGTTATATGTGATTTTGGCATGTTCTTACTCTCTCTGTTATCAAGGGAAACTATTTGATCATGTACTACTAGTGTTACACTAAATATTAATGTAAGTAATTGAATTTTGAAAAATTACTCTTTTGTATTCAACAGTGAATACAGGCACTAGCAATATAGTCCAAAGAAAAAGCTATTCAGGGTAATTTTTTTCTCTGGCCAAGTACAGTATTAGTAATTAGTCTGAATACTATATGTTTGATAATAATGTTTAGAATTTCATTAGAAGTAAGACTCATAAATTTTTGGTGCATTGGAACACTGTTTAACAAAGAATTGCACTTTGGTCAAGTTAGACAATTATTCTTACTTTTGGTTGAAGGTTCACAGACCCTATACCAGTTTTTTTCATTAAGAAAATTAATTTTTTTTATAAGAAGTCAGTGATCAAGGCCAACACCACCCAGAAACAAATTGACTTTCACCAAATGAAAATAAACTGATTAGATGTAACCATGACTTGCAAAGTGCAATAGTATTAAGTAGGGCTTCATCAATAAAAAAACCCTATTATTCAGAACATAAGTTACCGTAATTGAAGCATTACTACAGGTACATATATCACATACCACAGAAAGAACTTATTTTCACTTACTGTGCTGGAACAGGTAAATTGTACTGCTTTTGTGTGCTGTTATTGTTTTTCATAGAAATTATTTGCATATTTCCTAATTGTAAAATGAGATATTTTATATAATGATTTCTAGTGGGAAATGTCTCATTAGTCTTGTGGAAAACCCTCAAGGCCACTAACTTCCAAACCAAATTTATAGAAGAGAAAAAGGAAAGTCAAGAATGAAAAGAAACATAGGACGGAACAACTAAGGTAACATCAGAGTAAGTTTTACAATAAAGTGTTGCATTGTTGCTTGTATTGTAGAATACAGTGTCTACTTTAAAAGAACAAAGTTACAATTGCCCAACATAGATGATGCTACTTGTTGGGTATTAGAAAATTAGTACTGTAGTATTGTGGATTATTCAGTGTTTTGTTCAGTACACATACTAGCTATTACTGTTTTGACATGAACCACTAAACTCCTTTATTCAAACTGTACTTTTCTGCCTGCCTTTGATTGCTGTATACTCAGGTTATTTTTTATATCGTACGTTTTCCTAAAGAATTGAGGTTATACTTTCCAGATCCAAATGCATTATTAATTATGTATGCAAACTCTTGGTAATACTGCTCCCAGTACTGTACAGAATTGACTGGTAAACTCTGTCGCTTTTCTGCATTTCAGGTTGCTTTGCTTATCGTCACTTTATTGATGACGCGATATGGAAAAGCAGATAAACTCAAAGGAATTGTAGATCTAGTGAAGGAAAAAGGAGATAAAGTGGTATCAGGTATATCCTCTGGAATTGCTAGTGTTATAGATGATGTAGCTCCTTATTTTACAACTCCATCACATCTCTTCACTCATACAATTCAGGTGAGTTGAGAAGGGACCCTTTCGGAATTAGAGGGAATTATTTCATGCTTAGTATGTGTGTTAATTTGAAAACATATTTGTACTTCAGACTTTTTATTTGTAAACCTTAAATAATATTTGTGGACATTACAGGTAACCAGGACACACATATCAAATGGACTGTGCTATGTTCCTGAAAATGAAAACCTTCCAGTATGTATTGAACAAGGGAGAGCTGTTGTGGAAAGTCAACCGGCAAGAACATCTGAAATGGCTTTGACACATACAAGTTTACTTCTGTCAGAGTATTTTCAAGGACAGTAAGTAATGTTTTCTTACCTAGTGCTGTATCTGTCCAGCATTTTGAACATTTCTTTGTGTTACTGTTTCAAAAAATATCCACATAGAGGAAAGAAGGAATTGGAGCATGAGTTCATGTGCTGGAGGATGACATGACTTTATTGTCTGGTCATATGAACGAAAGGGATTGATGTTTATGCTCAGAAGTGGGAACTGGACGGTCTTGTGTTCCTACATGTATCTTTAAACTGTGGTAATAATAGTTTAATTTTCAGTTCATATACAAAAACTAATGTTTTACCTAAACCTTAGGTATACTGTTAGTACCATAGCAAGATCATAAACCAAGTTATAGAAATGGGAAATGGAGCTAGCGTCAGTGTTTTCTGGTAACTCATGGATAGTAATGAAACTGTCATAGCATCACTTAATTTTGTTTGCACTGTGCAGATGAATCAATTACATACATCCCTTCCTTTCACTCTTTATTACCATTGGATTATTTCATTAGATATTGTTTTCGGTGTTATATTTTCCCAAATAATTTTACCTTCAAGATTCAAAGGTATTTTAAAAGTTTAAAATTAAAAAGATATTTTTCCTTTGTATTGCAGAAACTATGATACAGGCCCATGGTTTTTAGTTCAGTACTGAAAATTGACGGTTTAGGTACTTTGACACTGGCCTGTTTTTCAAGAGTAGTGGGCATTTAAAGGCTGCATTTAAATTTCTCTAATTTTGATTAAATGGTAGGCAGGTATCTTGGAGATTGTTGATTAATTTTCCGAATTCTTCTTGACTTTATTTTTCAAGG
The DNA here is from genome assembly GCA_039081455.1 of Macrobrachium rosenbergii. NCBI lineage: Eukaryota > Metazoa > Arthropoda > Malacostraca > Decapoda > Palaemonidae > Macrobrachium > Macrobrachium rosenbergii. The sequence goes on from JANJGK010000006.1 coordinate 6,433,937, forward strand.
TTACAGGTCATTTTAAAGGCCAAACTTATTTCTCAGTCTTTTATTTCTCTCAGAGTTTGATGAAACTTTCCAAGTAGGTTGATTTATTTGCCCGGATTATTCTCTACCCTGGACTTCTGCTTGGTCACAGGTCTGTTTGAAGATAAAGTTTTGTATTTATCTGAATTTGATGAAACTTCTACCTTTTCCAAGGTACAGGTCAATTTAAAGCTCCCCCCAAACTTTTTTTCTCTTTAATGAAACATTGTAAATCATATGCTGCAATGATCTAGTTGTGTTGGCGGAGGATGTTCTCAGAATAGATACAGTTGAAATCTAGTTAACAGTAATTTCTGAATTCTTTTGTCTGCAGAGTAAACTTGTAATTTAAAGCACCCTGATGTATCTGCACTCAGTGCACAGAATTTGGTGAGCCGTTTTTCTTGATTTTGTCAAGAAGTAAAGCAGCACAAGTAAAGGCAGGGATATTATAGTGTTCAAATATGTGTGGAATTTGCATATGTATTGGAACATACATAAGAGAAGTTCACTATCAGTAGGTGTTTCATTCCGTTTTGGGAAACGTGCACAAATTAAGGAATGTATAATATAGCACAAGTAGGAAAATAATATTCATATCATTAGATGTTAGATTTAGGTATGGTTAAAATATTTTGCGATCATAAGACCATATCTTGGTTATACAAATACCTTTGGTTTAGTTTCCCATGGTTCTCCAGTTCATGGTTTTCGTGGTCTTCCATGTTTTGTTATCTGGCAGTGGATTATCTGGTGTTTGAACTCCCATCTATTCAACACACTCCATATTTTCCTTCCTTCTGCTCTACTGCACTATTCATCGTATTATGAAATATGATTGTTTTTCCATTGGAATGGCTGTCTCCTGAAGTGCCAGGTAATTTTATATTTTGAGGCTTTCTTACCCTCATACTTGAACAGCCCTTTGAACTGTATTTGCTATGAAATACTGTACAGTACTTTTGGAGCATTGGTGACCTGATAGCATCACTAACGTTGCTGCGCAACTCTTGGATTGTATATGTGTAGCCTAGCCTTATTTTAGATGGTTTATTCCTTTCATTATGCTGTTTATAGAATCATGCTTGTGGGAAACATTGATTTGTATGTCAGGAACTATCAACATAGATTTTAGAGTAGGTGATATACCCTACAGTATTTTTATTAAAATTATTTTGCATAGCTTCACTAAAACATTAGGAATATTGCTAAATCTACATTAAGGAACTATGTGAAGGGATAAACATGGTACTACTATTACACTAAGTTTGGGAAAAACAAAATTTCTTGAAAGGTAACAGATGTTAAGAACCCTTTACTTTTAAGTTGGAAAGTAAGAAAGTTCAAGAAAGGCTCGAGATATCACAAGAAAATGTTTAGATTTATTAAAATTACAATAAAGGGTATTCTTACTGAAGAGGGAATGTAGTTAGCTGACACCTCTGAGACAAAGGTGTTTATTTAGGGAAAATTTTGTCAACACAAATAAAATCTGTATTCGCGGGGGATGCGCACGGCACCCCCCTGTATGCATTGGGGGCCCTAAATGATTGTATACAGTATCATATTCTTAATAGAAAAAATGGGTTTTGGAATGGTGCTTAATATTTGCTATAGGTTTTTCATTTGCCTTATTTTGTTTGCTATACTGTTCAGCATGACATTGCTTTTAATTTTCAGGCGTAATGTTGATATGAATGAGAAAGTATTGTTCACACCAGCCTTGCAGTTACCAGGAAACAGTGTAGATGCAAAATTGGAAGGTATGTGTTAGCCTTAAGTACAATAAGGAAGCACCCTGTGCTACTCATGAGTTTTAGTATTATTGTTTTAATAATTGAATTTTTCTTAACATGCAGTATCTAATGCAGTCAGAATATAGTGCGGTGATGCATTGTTTTGTAGTCTTGGAGTTTGTGGAATGGCTTTCTAATGTTAAATGCTTTTAGCTTTAGGTTTAGCTGTATTTTATTAAAGTTTCAAGTGACTGCATTCACTGGACCTTTTTTATATGAATTTTTAGGGGGATTTAAATGGAACAATTTCAAAAAACTATTGAATTGTTAAGCGAGTTCCCACAGGAGAGACTACTCAGTAGATAGCATTTAGGCTTCTCTTACACAAGCAGTTTTTACACTTGGATATGAGGGGAAACATTCGCTTAGTCCAGTTAATTTAAGAAACCTATGGTAGCTTTCACACAAAGTGGTAAGCAAAGGTAAGTGATTTTCGATGCAGGTGTCACTGCTTTGCTTTAGCAGTGCCCCACTGGACTTGAGTGGAACGCTAGATTTATATTTTTTCTTGTGACTTTAGTAAGTGGGACAGTGGAGGACTGCTTAGCCCGTTATTCCATTATCAACCATATGATTTTCCTGAATAGAATCTCATCAAATTTCATGTGAAATTTTGTTTTTGTATAGAGTGATCTTCTGGTCATTTGAAAAATAGTGAAAGGAAATATACCGATATGAACCTATATGTGTGCCTTTACACACACGCTGTAGTGAACACTTCTTTGAAATACGTCAGTGATAAAATTATGTCAATTTTTAAAAACCATCATTCTTTAAGAAACAGTCCAGTTTCACCAAGGAAAACAAAACAAAACAAAGAAGTTGATGGCCCACAAGTACTGCTTCATGTCAAAGTCAGAAGATGAAATTTCAGTTGCTGTCAAAGGGAAATGAAGGAAAATTGATGACATTGAAAAAATGATAATTGATGACTTAGGCAGGTGACGATCCTCTGTAGTCTCTTTCTTTAAAGATATTCTCCTGACAATACGATATTTCAGGGAGGAGCAGCACTTCATTTTCAAGGCGGCGTGATAAACTTAGTTCGGAGATAAGTATATAATTATCTGTGGCAACAAATAATCATCTGTTTCTATTTTAACAGCCAGGCCTACAGTCTGTATTGTCCTACAGACAGAACAGCAGTTCATCAAATGTGGACAAAGGCTAAAAAAAACTGAAAAATATCATGTCATCCTTTCGTGGGTTATAGAAAAGCTAATACCTCCTCTTGTGTTTTATTGGCTGGAACCAGTTAAATATATTTACTGATTTCCTTTTTCGTGCTCGTACAGAAACAACACTTCCTCTCCAGTGTTCTTTCTGAAACTGCAGCTGAAGTAGATTCATAATGATTATTGTCTTGTACATCCATTGCCAAACCACTTGTTAATCAGGAGAAACTGCCTTGTATGTAAGCAGTCCAGTGAATCGCTTAGCTTGTGATTTTGCCTACCCTCATTCGTTGATCAAAACCACATCAAGTGGGAGGGATTATAGTTTTAATATAGCCCTTAGCTCTGTTGCTTTCTGCCTTTGCTGAAAGGTGCTAAATGAGTCCTTAGCCTGCTTTCTGTGACAAGTGGATGCAGAAAGGAGGAACTTGAGGATTGATGTTTGGGAGGAAAGCTTGCATGGGAATCATACAAGAACAACCCTTTCAGGTATTTTGGCATTGTTTTATATCTTGGACTTATGTGTCTGCACATTCATTAAACAAAGCAGCATACCATTCATGATTAAAGTGCCATTGGACTTTGTTCGATAGTCAGGGCCAAAACAGATGTGAGAAATTGTTTTAACTTTGGTCCATATTTTCAGATACACAGTTTTCAGATCTTTCCAAGTCCCTGCTTGGTATAGTCCTTCTTTGACAGGTAAGCTAGTTGAAAGCTTTGTAAGTTTCTCCTGAACTGTGAATTACCTTCACATAGGAAATTATGGATTTATTTTTACTTAGAGAGACCTCCGCTGAAATATAGTTCTCAGCTGCAAAATATAGGCATTGCAAATGACGGTGGTTTAGAAAAAGTGGTGCTGACTAATAGTATGTGGGTTGTTACCCACAATGTCTGCTGCCTGACCAGCTGTTACCAGAGATATCCATATAGAAGACTGAGTTCTTATATCCATAAAAAATACAAACCTTTGTGAAAATATATCTATTTGGTTGAGAGTGGTGATTTTAGATGCATACAGGAACACTCCTAGACCCAGGCATCTAAGATTACAAGCTGGGATCATGATATTTGGCCTATTTTGTCTTCCATAGCCTTTAAGAGAAGCACTGATATAAAAGCTGTTGTAAATTTTTTGTGGAGGTATTCAACAGCTCTTGTTGAATAACCCCCCTTAGTCTCCATCATTTTATTTATAACTCTTATCCTTGTGTATCAGGGTCACTTGGAGCTGCACTAAGAAAAGGGTGAGTTTATTATATTGTTTGCCCAGGTCTTAGAGAGAGAGAGAGAGAGAGAAAAAAAAAATATAGCTTTATTAACAAGAAACCAGTCCAGCTGCATGATTCCTTTTAAGCCTCAAGAAATTCCAGGTCCCATTAACTTTGCAGTTTGCCATTCTGCATCCCACTTGCAAAAGTTAGTTATCCACAAGAGTCCTGCTCATGTTCATTTAAACTACATGATACCTTTTAAGTTTCAAGAACTTATGTTTTTGTATCATATTAACCGAGCAGTTTGACAATGTGGAATGATGAACAGTCACTGGTAATGTCAAGATTCCAATGTGTACAGAAAGAAAAGTTAGTTTTTTATAAATATAAATTAGCAACATATTCTTGACATCAGAGGTATACTTCGGATTATTTTGTTCAATAAATTATCCAGGGAGAAGAGAATAATTCCCTCCTGAGATATCGTTGCTGTTAGAGCATCAGTATATGGAGATTGTAGTTTTAAGTCCATGTACATTTTGTAATTTTAAATCCATGTACACTTTTTGCAGGATCTCTTCATAGCCCGAGGCCAATTCGTTTATTGACTTTTGTAACAAAAACTGTGGGTGTCACGGTTGCTGGTACTAATCCAACTGCAACAGTATTCAAAATTTGTAGACCATCTAACATAGTCATATGTTCAGTACCTCTGGCATCTAGCTTTGGTACCACAGATGCATCAGATTCCACAAAAATGCAGACCACCAATACCCTTCAGCCTACTACTTTTGCCACCGTTGATGCACCCGAGTCTACTGCCTTTGCTACCACAAACACACCTGAGTCTACTATCTTTGCTACCACTGAATCCAACAGCTTTACTAGCACCACTGATGCACCTGAGTCCACTACCTTTTCTACCTCTGATGCACATGAGCCCACTAGCTTTGCCACCACCACTGATGCAAATGAGTCCAGCACCTTTGCTGCCACCACTGACTCACCTGAGTCCACTGTCATTGCTGTCACTGACACATCTGCACACATCAACTTTGCTACCACTACTGTTGCAACAGATTCCACCAGCTTTCCAACTGCCACTAGCACACCAGAATCCACTACCATTGCTACCACCAGTGCACCTGAGTACACCAGCTTTGCCACCATTGACACACCTGAGTCTACCAGTTCTGCGGCCACCAACGCACCCGAGTCCACCAGCATTGCTACCACCAACACATCTAAGTACACCAGCTTTGCTACCACAGACACACCGAAGTCCACCAGATTTTCTACCACCAGCACACCTGAGTACACCAGCTTTCCTACCACAGACACACCTACTGAGTCCACCAGCTTTGCTACCACCAACACACCTGAGAACACCAGCTTTGCCACCACTGATACACCTGAGTCTACCACCTTTGCTACCACCAACGCACCTGTGTACACCAGCTTTGTTGCCACAAGCACACCTGGTTCCAGCTTTGCTACCACCAACACACCTAAGTATACCAGCATTGCTACCACCAACACACCTGAGTACACCAGCTTTGCTACCACAGACACACCTGAGTCCACTAGCTCTGCTACCACAGACACACCTGATTCCACTAGCTTTTCTACCTCCAACACACCTGAGCACACCAGCTTTGCTACCATAGACACACCTGAATTCACTAGCTTTGCTACCACAGACACACTTGCATCCACCAGCTTTGCTATCACCAACACACCTGAGTATACCAGCTTTGTTACCACAGACACATCTGAGTCCACCAGCTTTGTTACCACTAACACACCTGAGTACACCAGCTTTGTTACCATAGACATATCCAAGTCCACCAGCTTTGTTACCACCAACACACCTGAGTACACCAGCATTGTTACCACAGACACACCTGAGTCCACCAGCTTTGCTACCACCAACACACCTGAGTACACTAGCTTTGTTACCACAGACACATCTGAGTCCACCAGCTTTGTTACCACCAACACACCCGAGTACATCAGCTTTGTTACCACAGACACACCTGAGTCCACCAGCTTTGCTACCACCAGCACACCTGAGTCCACCAGCTTTGCTACCACCAGCACACCTGAGTCCACCAGCTTTGCTACCACCAACACACCTGAGTCCACCAGCTTTGCTACCACCAGCACACCTGAGTCCACCAGCTTTGCTACCATCAACACATCTGAGTCCACCAGCTTTGCTACCACCAGCACACCTGAGTCCACCAGCTTTGCTACCACCAGCACACCTGAGTCCACCAGCTTTGCTACCATCAACACATCTGAGTCCACCAGCTTTGCTACCACTAGCACACCTGAGTCCACCAGCTTTGCTACCGCCAATACACCTAAGTACACCAGTTTTGTCACCACCAACACACCTGCAGCCACCAGCTTTGTTACCACTGATACACCTGAGTCCATCAGCTTTGTTACCACCAATGATGCACTTCAGTTCAGTACCTCTGTTACTACTAGTGTGCCCAGTTACACCAGCTTAGCTATCACCGACACACACGAGTCCACCAGCCATGCTACCATCTCTGATTCATCAGAGTCCACCAGCTTTGCTACCATCACCAATGCACTTGAGTCCACCAGCTTGGCTACCATTGAATCGCCCGAGTTCACCAGCATTGCTATCACCAACACATCCAAGTTCACCAGCCTGGCTACCACTGGTGCATCGAAGTCAACCCTCTTTGCTATGACCAATGTATTAGAGTCCACTAGCTTTGCTACCACAGACTTATCTAAATTCACAAGTTTTGCTACCACTGACACACCCGAGTCCACCAGCTTGGCTACCACTGATGCACCAGAGTTCATCAGCATTGCTATCACTAACACACCCAAGTTCACTAGCCTGGCTACCACTGATGCATCAGAATCAACCCTCTTTGCTATCACCAATGTATCAGAGTCCACCAGCTTTGCTACCACTGACTCGTCTAAATTTGTCAGTTTTTCTACCACTGACTCACCCAAGTTCACAAGCGTTGCTATAACTGATTCATCTAAATTCACTAGCTTTGCTACCACTGACTCACCTAAATTCACCAGTTTTGCTACCACTGACTCACTCAAGTTCACCAGCTTTGCTACTATCAAACCTGAGTCCGCCAACTTTGCTACTACTGACTTGCCCAAGTCCACCGGCTCTGCTGCCATCAATACACCTGAGCCCAATCGCTTCACTATCTTCAGTGAACCAGTGTTCACCACCTCACCCGAATCCTCCCTCATTTTTACTGCCATCAACACACGTGTGTCTTCCATCTTTGCTACTGTCAGTACACCTGTGTCCTCCGTTGTTGCTGCCATCAATACACCGGTGTCCACCAACTTTGCTACCACTGAAGTTTCAAAGTCCTCTAGCTTTGCTACCATTGATGCACCAAAGTTCTCCGGCTTTGCTCCTACCTATTAACCCAAGTCTACTAGGTTTGTTACCATAACAAGATCCACCTAACATTTCCATCTATGATAACATAATGTTTGTCCACAAGCCTTGATGCCTCTCAGATGACTAGCTTTGGCTCCAGATGCACTTCATTATATAAGCTTTGATACCACGGGTACCACTCAGACTGCTTTAGCATTGATGCCTCAGAAATTGCTCAGACCTTTAGCTTTGATATCAGAGGCATCTCTGTCCATTATCTCTCATACCACAGATGATCTTCATTCTATTAGATAAGACACCATTGATTTTCCTCCACCCACTGGTTGTCGCTGTTATCATTTGCCACCTGCTTTTCAGCTTTGTATCGTTTTAGGCTGGTTGAGTTTCTTGGTAAGGGCATATTGAACTTAAAAATATAACACCTATATAGACTCATTTAATATAACACCTATATAGACTTGAATGAGTTTTAAAAAATGAATCCATGCTTTCCTCGTCTCTTCAGTTGCCTTGTGTATTCATTGCATCAGTCTCTCTCTCTCTCCCTCTGCACCCCTTCTCAGATGGCCTTATGGATACTTTTACAGCAACATTTTGTATGCTTTTTTCAGCGATTGCCACCGACCACTTCTTGAGGCTTAATTTGCTGTTGGTTGTGTTTTATTCCTTTTTGATTTTCCATGTTTTCATTCTTTTGACTAGCTCTCTTTCATAACTTTCTATCCCTCACTATCACTTTAGCTTGCAGCAATCTGTTTTGTTAGGCAAGCTTCACCCAATATAATAGCCCTATGTTTTCTTTGTTGCTTATCATGTTTCACCATAAGTTGGCTTCTTGGCTTTTTAAATAGTTAAGGAACTTCCCTGCCCCCTTCCCTTTTCTTCTTCTAGGCTATGTGTATGTTGCATCGTAAAAAGCATGTATGTCAATTCTTGGCAATGTTCTGATGCAGCCTATCTTTCCAATGAAGCTGTTTTGTACTCATTAAGCCTCTCTTTCCAGTTAACCTGTTTCTACTCTGTACCTCCTCAAAACCAAGTGTGGCAATTCAGATCTCTTCCCATCAGCATGTGATCTGACTACACCATTTTAGCCCTTCATCTGATAGTGTTTCCCAGAAAGTCATGCTTTTCCTCTAGTGTTTCCCAGAGTCATGCTTTTCCTCCTCAGATTGTAACCGGTTAAACCAAAAATAAATGCATTACCTTCTTGTATAAGGCAATCTTAAAACATTGTATTTATTTATTAGGCCAACTTGTATCTTCAGCCATATAATCCTTGACAGTATTTATTAGGCCAACTTGTATCTTCAGCCATATAATCCTTGACAATATGCTTATCTATTTTGCTTGTCTCGCTGCCATTCCCCCAGAATTCAACTTTCTCTGTCAGTACCCATGGATTATTTTTTAGGCCAACTACTGTCTTCAGCCATATACTCCTTGACAATATGCTCACCTTTTTGCTCGTTTCACTGGCATTCCCCCCAGAATTCAACTTCTCTGTCGGTACCCATGGATTGTGTGCCAGCTACCTAAAAACAGCTGCTTAACACAACAAATAACATGTCATCTATCATTTTCACCATGTGCTTTTCCCCATCTTTTGTTTCACAGTTCTATTGCTCATTTGTTGTAATGAGCTTATATTTTAATCTTTCTTGGGATTCTTTTAAAAGACCTCAGTGCTTAAAGGCTGCTAAGTATCTTGGAGCCATATTTTTGCTTTCAACTCATTCAGTCTTGGAGCTGGAGATGTTTTTTTTTTCCCATGTTTTGTATACTCTTAATGACAAACTCAACCCACCCAATTATAGCCAGGCTTGGTACCTACTGTTGACTGATCATTGAGTCCAATAAACCTACAGGATTGGAATGTTGATGAGGATGGAGAAAGGAGCAGAGTACATTCAGTATTGTTTACAATTATACCAGTTATCTTACTATTCATTGTTAGTTTTGGCTCCAAATTACCAGGTTTAGTCTTCAAAATTTAACAGTAAATTTGTATTTCTGTGTAGTAGAGTATTTGGCATAAATATGTATTTCTGTGTAGTAGAGTATGCTGCACAGGCAACTGAAAAGCTTAACATATAATATTAGTTACATTTCATGAACTTTTGCATTGTATAGTGACTTAAGGATATTACAGTATTTTAAAATTATGTGGGACAACCACATTTGCTTTAAACAATACATGTCAGTACAAGAGCACCTGCAAGCACAGGTTGAGATTGCAATGAATGTGATTGATGTCCAGTGAGCTATACTTTTAAAGGCAATAAATGAACACATTAGATGCACACATGCTTGCTTTATTATGTACTCCTGGTAAAATATCAGTTTACAGAGTTAAATTTTGCTGAAAATCTTTATGACCCCTGTTTTTAGTTATGCAGAACATAAAAAAAAATATTTTTAAGGAGACTTTGAAATAAATTAACCACCATACACAAAAATTTCCAAATTGAACTTGCATTGGAATATTGCAGGTCAAAACAAACTAAACTGAATTTCTAAATGCAACTTGTCAATTTATTTTTGTATGTCAAGAGTTACAACGTCAATGTTCCCAGTGAATAGAAACTTGAATCATACTGTCCACCTGTGGCTCTTATGAGTTTAATTTCAAAAGCTACCACTGCTAGTATGAAGAAGAAAAAAAAAAAAAACAGGTTATGATAAAGTTTGCTAGAGCATAAAGTTCTACCTATATCTTAAATCTTAGTCCAAAAATGTTGTGTAAACATGAGTTTACATGTCAGATATTTGAATTATTGTATGGGAAAATAAAATTGTTTCATGAAGATTCAAGATTAAAAAAAAAAAATATATTTTTGATGTTCAAAGATCCTTTGGGGGTGGAGAGAGCCCCATCTTTCCCTTCCAATACACACACATTCACAGCTCTAGTTGAGGACTAGGCTATACCACACAATCCATGACTGCTGGCTTGTCCAGTCACTTCATGACCAGTAAGATAGTTCTCCATCTTCACTGCCACTGAGCTGTAGATAGTGTGTGGTTTCCTGTCATGCACACTGTCAATTCATACACTTGAAACGACTGAACAGGAGGCGCTGGTAGACGCATAAGCCAATGAAGTGCGCCCAGGGCCTTTTTTTTATTGATGTGGAACATTCAGGGGGTGACTGAATTAGGAGTAGTCCTGAAACAAAAGGATTGCAGTCAATTTTAAAATGTCTCCTAAAGTATAAAATTGAATAACAGAGATCAAATAAAGCCTAATTTCTTATCATACTGAAAAGACCAGATTACATTTTGGCAAAAGAAAAAGTAAACAGGAAAACTCATGAAAGTTTTCAGTAATAACAAAACACCAGAGGTAAGAATGGGGGGACAATTCATATTTTAGTTTCTTTCCATAAAACAGAATATGCAAAATTACTGTTAAAAAACTGATTTAGCAAGTACCATGTTTACACAACTTTTAGGGGCATAAATATACTACTCACAAACTAATATATGGAAGTTATGTTAAAGAGTTAATACACCAAGCAAGTCAAACTGCCTGATATAAGGGGAAGCCAGTCTACCTCACAGGTGCTTAAAACCATAAAATGTATCAACTTGGCTACAAGCTATGAACTAAGTAATGCTTATCAACTTCCAAATTTAGCAATTCACCTCATTCCAGAAAAACCTAACATTTATACACAGTTCATTTTTATTAAAGGGCAAGATAAATTTAAGCCTAAACCTTGGAAAACATGACACACACACTAATCTGTTCATCTTGCTTTGCAACTCACACAGGAATAGAAAAAGGATTAAGGTGTAATGTATGTATATATATATATATATATATCTTCTTTTTTTTTTTTTTTTTTTTAAGGGGTGCCCATTCCTTTTGGAGAGTATAACCAAACAATGTTTCTCTTGTGATTTATAAGCCAAGTTATGTTGCAAGGGGACAACAGTGTGGTAGGCTGCAGCAATCTGGTTAAGGTTTAGTGAGCACCCCTATAATCGACAAATGTTCATTTTTGCCCCAACCCAAAAACTGTTTCCCATTTTTCTCCTCTATTATTAAACAATGTGGACTGTAATGGGTTAACCACTGTCTACTGGATACATGAGAAATAAACCTACATACATAAACAGCTCCCTAACCGATTTTGATGTGAATGTTTCTGGTGTTAGTTTTAATTTTTGTAATACAGTATAACTTCCAAACCCTTTTAGTATTTGGCTACTTGGGAAATAATTGTTTAACGTCTAACTCAAAAGTAAAAAAAATTTGCATTAATTTTCAAATGCTAAGGGGGAAAAAAAAAAAAGTGAAACTCTCATCAACTAGAAATGTGTGTATATATACAGTAGTACTGTACTTCTTTCCAATCATTACAGCTATGCTTTGAAAAGAGAGTTGCAACATAATGTAAATTTCCCCGAAACCCATAGAAATACTTTCATTACAGTCATGCTGAAAAATAACCAGCTAGTGGCATTCATTTTATAGCATGAATACTCAACAAAATGACCAGACCTTTAGACATGTTAAGTTCTACAGGACCAAAAATCATAAATTTTCAAAGTAATTTGCATTTTTCATAAACAAACCTGCAGTCTTAACATTAGGATAAATCTGCTAGTGCCAGCTGGAACTGGTAAAAAACTCAATAGAATTGTATATTCAAGAAACTGGTGGCATCTGTCCTGTCATGAGTTAGGTGGAACAACCACTGACCCAAGCTGGGAAGTACCAGTATTCTTCCAACCCATGTTAAACTGTCAGAGGGGTGGTTAGAGGTGGGCCTTGAATGTTAAGACCACAGGTTTGTTAGTTAAGAAAAATACAAATTATTTTTAAAATCTGTGCTTTGATCATGCATGGAACAAACCTGGGGTCTCTCATGTCAAATGACCTGATGACCGGGAAACCCTGGTTCCTCACAGATACAGCAGCAACACATACAGTATCTGAGATGTATAGCTTATAAACTACCTAGCATCAGTTTACTTCTGTATGCAAGTGTGATTTCCTTTGATTTATATATATTTGTGTGTAAGAAAGACTGTATAGTTCTTTAACAAGTGTTATATTTTTTTTGGCTTCATTTCCTAATCCTTTTACTAATTCATTCTTCTTTCCCTTGTATTTTCTCTCTATCTACAGAAATAATGCTGTTACTGTACTACATTGTAAACTGATTATTCAATGTACTTACCTTTCATTTCAACTGTTGACTTCAGCTGTGCCCTTTTGTAGAATTTTGCCACTTGCGCATAAACTCCTCAATGTTTTCTAAAACTGCACCTGGAAATAATACAACACAATATAATTTAAATATACTGTATGTGCTAACACTGTAGATTAGTGTAAAAATGTTAGTAGTTTTGTTGCACAGTTTACTCAGTGCTTTTAAAGTTACCGCATTGCAAACCTCAAAATAAAAAATGTTAACAGTGTTACTTTGCAGAACTTTTAGAGTACACTTCTTATAAAGAAGTAAGAACTTACCAGCAGCATTAGCAAGACCCGAATGGGAGAAGTTGGTGGTTGGAGTCTGGCTTTCTCCTGTCAGGAGGGTAACGGTTGCAGACTTGACATTTGAATTCTGTTGTACTTGAGCACTTAAGTAATGGCAACACTCTAAAATTTGATACCATTCCCTGTATCAGAAGATAGTTATATAACATAAGATTTTCTGAAAATACATCTCTTGAATATATAAATATATTATGGAAAGAGGAAAAAATGCAAGCAAGTATACTAAAATGAATGACAATATATTACAAAACTCAAGTAAAATGTACAAAAGAATGAAAAAAAAAAAAAGTCCTGAAAATTATGAATACTGTATAAGTAGGCTGAGATTAGGACCAAGTAGTGGGTTGGAAGACTAAGGCTGAGCAATTTTCCCTGCTACAACCTCTCTTACCCTGTAATATTTGAGAGTATATTAAAAAAGTTCATGAGGGACTACTATATGCAAGAAAGATGGGCATGTAATTGTATATAATTCCTTTCCCACTCTTACAGACACTGGGCTTAACCTAGGAACCAAATTCATGTAAGATGGCCGAACAGTGCCATGGGAGTGCATTGGCATCCAATCGAGCATTCCTCTCTCTCAATTACTCCTCCTTCTACCCAATCTCTGTGCTGCCATATCTCTGCTTTTCGGATTATGGGTGCAGCCGGTGCCATCTTTTGAAGGAGTGATAATTTTTTATACCCAGGGTGAGTCTAAAACTTACACAGGGATTCAACAGTCCATTTTCCTTACTTTTTATCAAGAAAACTTAACATATTGCCTCGTGGCCTCTCATATGTATCTCTCTCTCCCTTGTCACCGTATGTCCCACTTTAGACCCTATACCTCTCTTCAACGCCAAAGCCTCCTCCCACTCCTGGCATGCTCAGTTGTTTCAGATAAGGACCGTTCTAAAGTGTCTTTTGACTGGCTGTGACATCCATGTACCACCTGATTGGTTACAGCAATCTTCACGCATTCGGGCGTGATACTGTAGTGAGCTAGGATAGCTCGATGATATATATTTAGGGCCTTAATTCATGCTTTTCATATAGTTAATAATTCGCCACCTCTCTTTTAGAGGGATGTTTTTATTGTGTGTGGCATGGGATCACCTCAGCTCGTGCGCTGTCACCCTCTGTGCTCCACGTGTGATGAGACAAGGTATTTTTACCTCTACGGCACCGCTGAATATTAAAAATTTCATTTCATATATTGTATTAACATGTGCCAATTGCATAACTCTTTTGTGAATTATTGTTATTATTTGTCAAGTAAATGTAGTTAATTGTTAACCGAGTATTATTATGCCTCACAGTAACTTGACAAAGGGAAAAATCAAGGTTAGTATTCCCTTTCTTTTCATTCCTCTCAGTTTTTTGTATTACTGTCAGCCATTTTATAGTATTCCATTATCAAGACCATGGCTGGCAAGTAAAACCATCCATCAAAATGCCTACTTTTAATGCCCAGAGGTTCATTTAGGTGGTACCTGGAAGACTGAAGCAAAATATTTCTAAACCTGACAATCTAGTAAATATTTAACTGAATAAATAAATCAATCAAATTATGAAACATTTAAAAACATGCATATATAAATCAGGAGTTTTCTTTTATACATGTTTGTCAAAAATTAATTATTTTTAACTTCTACATTAATATCTAAAAATGAGCCCTCTTTAGTGTTTTAGAGATTTCAAGAACTCTACACCATGCAGCATAGAATAACTCAACATCTACCAACCCAACTGATAAGACACTCCTCTACTTACGAACTTTCAGTTACGAACAAACGTGATATTAAAATTGTATTTTACTGTATTATCATAATTTGCTTAATGTAGTTAATGTATGTATTTACGTTTTAAATATCATTTGTATTAATAAAATACTGTATAAAATACAGTACAACATAAATAGCACTGTACGTATTGACTGAGTATGTCAAACTGGACTAACGAACAGATCAAGATATGAAAAGCCACTCAGAACGTAACTCGTTCGTAAGTAGAGGAGTGTCTACACAAAAAATAAGTCTAAAGTTGTAACTACTGTACCATGTTATAATAATCTATTATTAGTTAAACATCTACTTTATGTAATAAAAGATGTCTCATCTTTAGGTACGTGCATAAATTTTTAACTAAAGATGAAAGATAAGACTGTAATTTTGATACTCTAGGATTTCCTGGCCTTCCTCTTTTAAAGCACCAACAGTCATGACTTTTGAGTGATCTGCTCACAGTTCTGTAGATTGTCAGTGTATATAGATGGCAGCAACTTTTATTACTATTCTCCACAATTGATTTCCAACTTCAATGCTCAACAAATTACTGAATGAATTTAAACAAAAAATTTACATTCTTGACGCTGAACTTTGATATGGAAGTGAAACTTTTGGTTAATAATTTTCTAATACTTTCATTCATTTAATGTGGTTATGTATGGTAATGTAAAGTTGACATTATATTTGATGTTTTGCAATTTTCTTTAAGCTACCAATATGGAAGTATGTAATTACCGTTAGCTGTAGGCAATCCTATCTGAATGTTACTGTAGTCTGTTACTCTGATGTTGGAAGTAGTGGGGTGGTCAAGTCTGTGTAACTATCTGGTAAATTAATATACTCCTTTATTACATGATAAAACTTTAAAGATCCATATTATGTGGAGAAGGCAGGGGTGGCATTCATGAAAAAACAGAATAATGTGGAGGGGATTGGAGGAGGTGGTATTCATTCATGAATGCTTTAGTTGCGCAAGTGCAGTGCATGGAACTCCCCAGTCTGAATAAGCAAGGTAAAAAAAAAGGGGTTTACTTAATGTGAATTTTTCTAATATGTACTTATCAAAGTTCTTATCTTCCAATAATGACTCTGAGTATCCATTTCAGTTTTACTATGATAATGAACAGTGTTGCCTTAATATATTTTATACATTATTTACGATTCAACTTTGTAAATTCTTTGACTGTCTCAGACAATTTTCTTCAAGATTTTGGTTAACAAGTTCATGCTTATTTTAGGGAGGAGTAAGAGGTTCCCAGGCTATGTGCACTTGGAAAAAATAAAAATTGAGACTAGTTTACTATGTGCAGTTGATGGAGAGATATTATTACATCCAATGCAACTATGCACTGTTGTCTCTGTTTCTCACTACTACATTCTCTTTACTCTAACTACACACCAGTGTGAGTTATTGTACCAAAATCATCACTACTAACAAACTCGATAAACAAAACTGACACTCTACTCATAAGGAGCTATGCAAGTACAACCAATACACTTACCATGCCTCCTTATCTTTACGTTTAGGATATTTGATAAGTGGTAAATGAGTCCGTTCGTGTGGCCGTTGAGCTCTTATAAATCTTGATCCATGGCGAAATTTTATCTCCAGCCAACGAATGGCATCTCGAGCACCAAGACTTTCCCTTTTTTGTTGATCTAGCAGGTCAATGACTGAGGAAAAATAATGGTAAGTATTTACTACATAAATTTTGGTTTTATCCTCTTTTGTCAAAATTCTGCATATACAGTCCTTTCCCGAGGATTTACTGACCCCATAATAACATACACCTTTCAAGAAATACTTTTCATAATATTTTAAAAATAAAAAATGGCAGTGATACCTGTTTGAGGAATGATAATCATATGGGTAGGTTTTGAGAGCAACATCTTAATAGCAGTCAGGTGGTTAATGAGAACTGTAGCATCTGGTACCAGATACAACCCAAGAGTGGCTCTGCGGGCTGTACGTTCTTCCAAGTTCCGCACCTCGTGCTGCAACCATTGAGCAGTAAGAGACTGCATACCAGCCAAACGTCTAGATTCTTTCTTTGCTGGAGGAACAGACAGTAACTCTTCTTCTGTTGGTGATGCTGAGGATTCACGACTTGTTCCTTCCTAGAGAGAGAGAGAGAGAGAGAGATCAATAAAAACTGAAACAACTGTTTCCACCACTGTTTAAAATGAAAAAACTGAAACTCAAGCACTTGTTAACTTCAATTCTGAACCAAAGATAAAAGTCAGATCTCAAAATTTTGAGAATTATTCACATTCCTAGTCTAAAAAGCAATTTTGTTCTAACAGAGTGTAAACCAAATTCTTACCTGATCATTTTCTTTGTTCTTGATTTTATCATTATCAACTCCTTCCATGGAAAAACTGTATACACCAGCATCATCACACCACAAAGGAGTGTCTGATCGAATGCTCATCTCTTTCCCAAACTTGCAAAGCCTCTCTACTCGTAGGAGTACCTGTTAATGATGGATAATTTAAGACAACGATACAAAGATAATGCAAAAAAATACAGCAGAAGTGCAGATGTTAAAGATAAGATAGATTGATTTATCACAAGTGAGTTTAATATGACTCAATACAAATTTCCCGACTCATGACTTAGATGAAGAAAGTAAATAAATTAAGGGGAGGAAATCTGGCTAAAAACTGTTTCTGTTTAATAAGATTATATTCATTCAATGATTTGTGGCTTTCCATATCAAACACTTATTAAAAGTATCGAGCTCAGTTATACTAGTAATACAAAAAAAAAAATGTGATGAGGAAAATGAACAGTTTGTCTGAGAAGTAGAAATATGGGAGGAGCAGGATGAACAATAGGAGGGCAGCCCAAACAACTACAGAAAGGACAAAGAGGAATCCAGTTTAAAAGTCCAGAAGACAAAAGAGAAAGGAAAGAACTTATACATCTAACCTTTTACTGTGTAAAGAACTTGACCAGGCTTGACAAGATGGGAGGGTAGCATACTGTTTAACCAAACCACTAAGTTAACATTCCTAACTCTCATGGGATGTGACAAAGGTTTTTGTCGAAATATATCAAGATGTTACTTCCGGTATTGCAACCCATTATTATTATTATTTCATTAAAGAGATGGCCATCTGGATGCCGTTGAATCTGTACTGCAGCTTCTCAATCCCTCAAATGAGTGTCTTGTGGCAGCAGGTAAATCATATATAACAACTGTCCAAAGTCAATTTATTCCTTGATGTTTTGGTAGTACTTTCTACCATTTATCATAAGGCAAATGATGTCAGGGAAACACTTATGCTATATTTATACCTGTAAGCAGGCTTACAGAAATTTTTGGCAATTTTTGATTGGCTGTCAAAATGATATCAATGAGAGAGAGAGAGAGAGAGAGAGAGAGAGAGAGAGAGAGAGAGAGAGAGAGAGAGAGAGAGAGAGAGAGAGAGAGAGAGAGAGAGAGAGAGAGAGAGAGAGAATGTCTTACACCAGAAACTCAATGTTTCTAAATAGTGTATCCTCACTCCCACCACCTTTTGTTGCTGGTCATAAACATACTAAGCTACTACAGTATTTACACAGACAGAGAGAGATATTTCTTACCAATTCTGAAGATTTCAAATTTAGAGACTTGTGTGTGCTGGCATGGTAAGTAGGAATCAGTGTATGCAGTAAGAGATCTTCTGGTAATGGTGTACTTTCCATGCACTCCACCATAGCATCTGGACACTTGGTCTTCCCTTCAACTGAATGTTGAACTATATCAATCACTTCTTCACGAACACCCTGTGAATCTGAAATGTTAGACCCATGAAATACTAGAATTTATCAAACATGGACATTAGAAAAAAATTAGCATGGCAGTAGTCAATGACCCTAATACATAACAAAATTATGAAAATAAAAGCATTGAATAGTGCATGGTTCCATGAAAATCCTGCTGGACTGATAAATATCCTATAATCTGTACGCAGCTTTTAACAGCTTTTTGAAACTGAAAAGTATAGCTGTACTCAAACCTATTAGGCATGGCAAGGTGAACTGTCTTCAGTGTCAAATACTGTTCCAAATGGTTTAACTGTCTTCAGTGTCATCTACTGTTCCAAATGACAACAGTATTTCGAGTGCAAGAACAGAAAACATTAAAATACAGTGCACTAAACTGGTCAACATTAACAGGCTCAAAAGAGTGCTTACAATTCTTTAGGTGCTCTAAATCGACTCTTAAGAGGTTGAGAAGTTTAGCAGTAGCTGTCCACATTGAATCTGCAGTTTTGATGCACAGGTGAATCACCTCATCTTCGCGTTTCAACCAATCACAAGCAACAAACACTGCTGCCAACATCCCTTCTTGACCAATAAGCTGAAGGTGTTCCCCAGCAGTGAGACCTTCCCACTGATCTGATTCAATTTTCACATCCTGTAAATATATCCAATGAATTACACTACTAAAGTAAAGTCGAACCCCTTATTCTCAACATCAAATTTAGAAGCAGGAAAATAAAAAAAAGCACTACAAACTATATATACTGTATATGAGTATTTCCAGTCACACCAAGAAAGAAAAATGGAGGATCTTTAAAATTTCAATGAAAAATGTTGTAATATATAAAGAACATTATGTAATTTGACCTTAGACACTGATACTAATTCGGTTAAAAATTCTGCTTTGGAAATTCCTTAAGTGTTCAAATCTACGAAATTCTGCTGAGTCAGAAAAGAATAAAATTGACTAGAATATACATACAGTACTGCCAATCAAATGAGTTAGTAGCTTTTAGTCAATTTTCCAACTGCTTTCCTCTAAAAAATATTTACTATAACTACATCTGACTAGGTTTCTCACCTCATCTGTGTCATCATCATCGTCATCTTCTGAACAACATAGCTGAGAAAAGTCTAACTCCTCCTCTTCCTCCTCTTCATCACTAGAGATTATTTCATCATCATCTTTGTCTCCTTTATCATCATTTTCTGAACCTTCTGAATCACTTTCATCTTCTGCATTTGGGAAAAGAAAATTAAATGTATAAAGTAAAATCTGTCATTATTTGATGTCTTATGAAAATTACAAAAAAATCAACAAAGTATAGGAAAATTACAACAAAAATCAACCTAAGTCAGTGATCTTCAAACTGTGGGCCATGGCCCACTGGTGGGCCATGGCCTGGTTTTCAGGTGGGCCACGGACATTTAACTAGATTATAATAAAAAATAAATTAACTATATGAAAAATAAGAAAATAAAATAAAAACAAAAGAAATAAAAATCTGAAACTTCAGTGTAAAGGCAAAACTGTAATTCATTTTGTTGACTCATTGCGTGCCTTCATTGCTAAGATCCAGAACTGGGTTAGGAAAATTAATGCCGGTAATTTTGCAATGTTCGAGAATTTTTGTGAAGTTGTTGACGGTGAAAAAGAATTAGATCCTTGTTTCCAAAATGAAATAATCAACCACCTTCAAAATTTGGGTCAAGAATTTTCCAGATACTTCCCTGATCTTGAGTCCATAGATCTGTCATTTATAGCAGATCCATTTAATATTGAGCCAGATTCTGTGCCAGACCCTGACCAAGAGGAATACTTGGAAATGAAATCTGATTCTGGTATAAAGTGTTTGCAAAAAGAACTCTCTGTACAGGACTTCTGGGCTCAAGTAAGTGCACCATACCCTAGAATTGGTAAGCGTGCGCTAAAAACACTTCTACCTTTCTCCTCCACTCACTTATGTGAATCAGGCTTTTCTCCCTTACTTCAAATCAAAACAAAAGCAAGAAACCGCTTAGAGGTGGAGGATGACATGCGATGTGCCTTGTCCACAATTCTCCCCCGATTTGATAAGCTTGTAGATATGAAACAAGTACATCCATCTCATTAGCTGCCTTATCTGAGTCAGTGGTTACCATGAACAGCAGAGAAGTTGCGTTGTATGATCTTTTGGCCATGTTTCAAGCCGTAAGGTCAGTATATGACTTTTATTTACAATAATCAAAGTTCAGTCATTGATTTCTGGATTATTAAATTTAACTTTCTTGAAAATTTCTTAGATACATTTACCATATAATGCATTTATGAAAATTCTGTTTGAGCATGTTAAGAAAATGTAATAAAGTTCCTTAAGTACCTGGTATCGTATGTTTTATTATGAACATAATTTATATGCTAAATCGAAGGGCAGTAGGCCATGAATATTTGGAAATGCCTAAAGTGGGCCATGGTCTGAAAAAGTTTGAAGACCACTGACCTAAGTAATAAACACACAAATGCAATGATGCCATTCACCTATGGAGCAGAAACTAACCTTTCAAAAGGTTGTTTGAGGAAAATTCTGTAACCTTTCCAAGACTGCTTTTAAAGCAGAAAAACTGGTTTCTTGTATGTCACCAAGTTTAATTAGAGCGAGTTTTGTCTCCCCATTTACAGCCTGAGTAAGAGCAATGCAGAGAGAGAGAGAGAGAGAGAGAGAGAGAGAGAGAGAGAGAGAGAGAGAGAGAGAGAGAGAGAGAGAGAGAGAGAGAGAGAGAGAGAGAGAGACTCAATCAATGAAATACTGAGGTAGCACCACCACCACCTGATAGCACGACTGAAATAACATCAATTGTCAAGTTCCACTAACCATCGCTTATGCTGAGGCCCTCACCACTCAATCTGCGTCTCCTGCGTAGGTTTGCAAGCCTGTTGTTACGTTTATTTTTCATCTTTTTCTTGCCACTATTACTGTCTATTAATGAATCAGTCATTCCTTTTCCATCTTTCATATCTTTGGAATCACCATTCTTATCTTCAGTTTCTTCCACCTTCAAAGAAAATAATGTGTTTAATAGATAAAATTAATGACACGACTACCAAAGATAAGTACATAATATAAAAAGATATAATACTGGTAATTCAACTATTAAAGCAAATAGTTAGAAAACAGTAAGTTTGGTTGGTGCAAGGACTTATAATCCACAACTGTCACAATACCATATGAGTTATGAAACAATGTGTATAAACCTGTTTTCATTATGCCACAGATGGCCTATAAACTGAGATTTTTTTAAAAAATAGACAATGAACTACAGGAAAATACAGGGGTTTTAATGCCATCAAAATACAATACTCAGCATCTATTTTTATCTAATTTTTTTGTTTGAGCAAACCCTATAGCATAGGTTACTGTACTTGAAAAATCTAGCTTTTACAGGCTTTCTAGTGACTTGAGAAAGCTTACTGCAAATTGCATACAAAACTGTTCCAGTGTTAATCTAGTGTACTAATTTTAGCTTGTGTGTGTGTGTTTTTTTTTTGTACCTTCAAGAACTTTTGGTGCCAACACAGGCTTTCTAAGGATTTGTCAAGATTCACGAAGAAAGTTAACACACTCTACTATATTAATGAACAAATGCTACTATATTAATGCACTTGGCTAGTGTATACCACTTTTATCTTCTGATTTTTTCATAATCCTCATAACTATGAGCAGACAAAGGGTACGGAGCTATAAGGAATATTTGGTGTAAAAAAAGGCTTTCAAGTAATATGTAGAAGCTTCTAAGTTTAAAAAATGAGAATAGTGCACAACAGGGATGCAGCTAATAAGGACGGTTTGCTAAATTTTTTTTTCTTTATTTATTGTGTATGAAACCTATTACTGGTGTTTGCTGAAGCAGAAAATATCATAATATAAAGATGAATGGACTGAGTTATTTTCACGAGGAAAGACATTTAATGTATTTGGCATGATCAACATTACTAACCTTCTCTTGTTCTGGCAGCAGTCTAGTTAGGAAAGAAGGGTCAACAAGGGAAATGCGTTGTTCTAGTCGACTTGTTACATGAGTAATTAATGTCAATAACACAGATACTAGAAGAGCTTGTGCCATGCTTGTATGGGATAAACCTGAAAAGCAATGAAAAGATTGGAAACACTATAAGCTGTTTGCCTCAGATTACTTACTCCAATTTTTTCCTCTCATTCAGGAACAAATCATTCTGCCTACTAAACTGACATTGCAATTCTGCATTTTCTATGAAGATTGAGTAATTATTAAGAAGATCACAGATTTCAGCTTAAGAACACTGCATAGAACTCTTTGTTTACCTTGTTTCTTGAGCCTTTGGGTACAAATACACAACACTGCACACACAGCCACCATTGCTTCAGGGGTTAGGCTGAAAGGGATCACTTTCTTCTCTGGGGTCTCTTCAGGGGAATCTTGACCATTGAAAGTTGTAGTTTGGACATGTCCATTAGGTGGAGAACCCGGTGTGGGGGAAGTCTCAGATACCTCATTATCAGCATCATCATCGGCTTCTAACACTTTTCCCAGCTGGACAAGCACATCTTGACACAACTGGAAAAAATATATATAATTATTATATTTTGTACATGTCCTAAATTAAGGAAGATTTAACTATTATTGTATAAAATTAAAAATGACTACTTGTTAATGACACTCCATCCCCTGATAAGGACTCAAGAAAACCAAAAAATCTTCCGATATGTTTACCTACCAATGCAAAACAAAATTTTCTGGACATACATAATGTACTTACATATAGAAAAAATCTCCCACAATAAATACTGTATTTCAGATGTTGAGACTTTCAAGATAATACTCTATTGTTAAAACTTACCCTCGCTACCTCTTCAGAGTTGCGATTGTTTATCAGATGTGAAACAAGTGTTAACACAGTGTGTAAGAACATTTTGTGGTGGTAAGTGGGTGTACTATCAACTTCTCTTATTTCTGTTCCACTCTCATATATGGCACGACTCTTGTCTAATAATCTCTTCAGGTTACCTTCGGCTCCTTCAAAAGTTTTTTCACAAGTTAGCCTGAAAAAGAGAGCTTTATGATTATACCAGATAGACATACATGATTCCTGAAGCCTGCTGTTAAGTGCTAACACTTGGTAACAAGTTTTAAAACAAAATAACATTTTTAAATCAAACTTACTACTGCGGTTTGTATATTAAGACATTTCATAATGCTGAGCTTACCACCATATAAGGAACCCAGATTTTAGAAGAATGGACTCTATGTTTAATATTGCTATCCAGTAGATATGAACTGCATGATCACTGTCTGACCAAAGTACAGATTTGTTCACATTCTGAGATGTGTGTTAACTGCCTATGATACAGTCTACAAGATTTCTTCAATTTAAGATTATCTTTAAGAATAACATCAAGGTCAGAAGGCAGGATCAAATTAGCAGTGATACATAAGGGGAATTACAGACGTTCATGTACGAGATGATAATGAACGAGAGATGGAGATGTCTTGGACAAGTACTTTACACCACTCTAGCAAAAATAACATCTAAGTGTCAGCTGGAGTCCTGTTTGCATTGGAAGAATTGAAAAACCAAGACCTACTAAGATGGGAATTAAAAGACTGGAGAGTGAATATGAGGAAGCCCATTACATCACATGGTGTTGGAGGTAATGATAATAATTCATAAGCTTTTCAATGCATTTTGTATCCTGACTTGGCTTGAATAGAGTTAATTTTTCTCTTGGTCAGTCATTGCTGAATAATTTCATTACTTCTCCAATATTCAGTACTATGTTTATCAACACCAGTTTTTTGTTTATTTTTAACTGGCTCTTTTTGCAATTATCTGATACTAAATATTGAATATACAGACTTTCAGTTGATATCCTTTCAACAGTTACAGTTGCTTTGCATGTAAAAGTGTTAACAAGATTTAAAAATAATTGTCACCCACGAAAATATCCCATTTTCTCTGGTGGTAGCATCATAGAGAAAACGGGTTGTAATGATAAGAGATACCTTTATCAAGATTTCCTGATTGTTTCCAGATTCTTGAACGTCCATAAATATTCTTCTTTTGCCGTTTCATGAAAAAAAAATTTTTTTTTTCCCCCAAAACTAAATGCTTAAATCTCCAATAAGACTGAAACAAGACTTGTGTTTATTCAGTATTAGTTGCAGAATAAGTAGTAAAAATTTGAAGCAAACCCCTTCAATTGTAAGGTAGAAACAGTCATTTACTTTTATAATGGGGTCTTATGGCATTGGTACTCCCCATAAATGCAAATTTTAGCTAACATATAAACCAAGAGAGAGCACAGTTCTAATCATTTGATTATATTATAATTTCAGGGCACATTTCTTATATAACAAAATAGTTTTAGTGCAAAAATCAGCTTTCTGTCATAGTTCCATAGTTATTACAAAATAAGCAATAATCCTTTTTTAATCTTTTCTCAAAACTTATTTTCAATATTAAATTCTTGTTTCTCTAAGAACACTGAACCAAATTCAATGAAACTTTTCCAGTATACAGTATCTTGATTTTGTCGTCAGCAAATTCATTTTTGAGTGAAAGTTTTTATTCTGCATATTTTTGAAAAGTGACATGATTTTTTTCAACCGAAAAAAAAAAACAAAAAAACTTAAGAGGTAGAATTTCTAAATTTCCCCACGAGAATTTTCATTATTAGTTGTAGAATAAGTGGTAAAAATTTGAAGCAAATTCCTTCAATCATACGGTAGCAACAAGTACTTACTTTATAATGGGGCCTTATGGCATCAGCGATCCCCTTAAGTAGCATTCCTGATATCTTGAGCATTTTGACTCCTATCTTACTTAAAATTCAAAGCTTATTTTTTTAAACTCACTCAAGAGAGCATTTGGAAGTAAAAAAAATTCTGAAACTCATTAACACATTCTCTAGATTACTCTAGGAAAATAAATAAAAGATAAATATGCCACCTTAAAGAGAAATTCTTATGTAATACTCACGCTCGAAGATAATGTGCAACTGCAAGCAGAGGCTGATCATTTGTTGAGTAAACAGTTGCTAAATTACTGTGCGTTAGTCCACTGTCTGGTTGGTAATGGAGAGCCTAAGGTAAATACATCTAATTAGTCCTGTAAGTTTAGAGCATCTTGGTTTTCAATATTAAACACCAAACTTTAACTAACAATCTTTTCAGGGGAAAGCCTTCTCAAACTGATATCAGCAGACTGAACAAACTGATCTGTGAATACTAACCTGAAGATAATAGCGTACAGACAGCGAATGAGGTGGTGAAGAAGGTAAATCTAACATGTAACGAGTGAGATCTCCCAAGCACGTCAGACATCTATGCAGGGACTCTCCACCACTCTCACTGCTACCTGATATCTTTGTATTGTCATCTTCACCTAGAGAATGAACAAATTAATCAAATAAATTACAATAAGATCCACGGAATGGAAAAATTTATTTTATTTAGCTTTCTGAGAAATTGATACTTATAGAAAACTTTCAAAACCACAAACTACTGTACTTGTAAACTGCTGAGAAAAATAGACATTACTGTACTAGAGGTTCTTAACAGCAACTGTTCACTTCTCATCCATTCTTCTGATCTTTTCTCACCTAGCAGTCCAAAATCATCAACTTGTCTTAGTCAATTTTTTTTTTCTCTCACATTAAAGAAATCATTTGATCCTGCTCAATCAGTGTCTAAGAATATGACTCTGGTCATTATATTTTTATAATACTGTAATAATAATAATATTAATATCACAGTAATAATAACAGGATTAGGGAGGGTAAAATTCTTTCTAAATATTCAGTAAATAAAAGTAGAGTACAGTGGTCACTAAATTGTATACATCCATAATGGAATAGTCAGTATTCAAATTTCTTCCTGCTGATGCAGTTGAGTTGTTAATGGTGTCATTGTCATTAACAGATCTATCACACCTGGTATTCCAAATGAAGTGCTCAATTTTATTTTTCATCTTCACCACTGGCATGAATGTTGGGGTTCAAGATATATAATACAGTATTTGCAGAAGATTCAAATCTTACTGCAATTTTAGCAATCATCTAAAGCAAAATAAAATAACTAACCATCTTCAATCCAAATCAATTAAAAATGGTATATGAGACTGAACTACAGTAAATTCAAGAATTTTTTTCCCATTCTCGCTAAATATATACAGTCAGAATAATCGACAACACTTGCTACCTTTAACTCTACTCACTTTACAACAAAAAACAATTTCCTAATAAGAAAGGCATTCCAGGTACTGTTCATAAAGCATTCTAAATTTACACACTACTGAATTAATGCCCCATGCATTATTTTTACAATAACATTTACTAGTTTGCATGTCAGTATCATTCAGTAACTTTTTCTTTTAAATAAAACTGCTCACAGTGGTGCTTCCCTTTTCCCAAAGAAACATATGTACTTCCATAGGCAACCTCCTTCATGCCTTACTTCGTGAAGTATCTTCTACCACTGCATTTTCTGTGTTCCCAAGCCAGTGCATGCAATGTATTTCACAGTATGTCAGCACCCAACTTCTGAGGTGCTACCTTTTACCAGATGTCTTTTACTTTAGTCCTAAGTTTAAGAAATTTTGAATGCTACTTAATCAATGAAACATATTCCTTTGTCTTATCAGTTTTTAACAATGATTCTTTCTGCGTTTTTCAATAAACAGTAGCGAATATTAATTTATCTTATCTGAATTTTTGGAGTTACTGTGAAACTTGTTTCAAATTCTGATGGTTTTTTAAATTGGTTCCCTACCTGCTGAAATATTCACACCCTCTGTCATGAAAGATATAATCTCTACAACAAGATAAAGGCTGTCCCCAGGTTACGTCACGGGTTTCGTTCTGATGCCATGCTGTAACCCGCACAATGACGTAACCTGGAATGTCGCAAAAAAATGTATAAAAATGAGAAATGCCTTACCTTTAATCCTCTGGGTGTCCTGTACAGTATGTTACTTGCATTATGCATTGTGATGTGGTGTGCAAAAAAAAAAAAAAACACACCCACAAATTCTTACTTTACATTGTAACTGTATGTGCTTTCACTGTTCTGTCACAGTGTAAGACGACGACATAACCTCGGAATATCCACAGTAACCCAGAACCAATTTTTTATGAATATATCTGACTAGCGACGTTAACTCGGAATGATGTAACCCGAGTCTGACGTAACCCAGGGTCTGCCTATTGATCAACATAAAAATTAAAACCCTGATACAAAGCAACAAAATACACAAGTCTTTTCTTACTTGGATAGGGAAGCAAATCTGCCAACTGGGAATGACAGACACTGGATTGCACTACAGAATGTAGCAACTGATGATAATATGCTACTCCTGACCATAGGTGGTTGGATACCCAGCATGCTTCACTACTTGACCATGTAGTACCCTGTATATTGAAAAGGTTTCAACAGTTTTAAGTAAAGAACCTATGCATAAATCAGCAAATACATTGAGCATTGTTCCATATTCTTGTATTCCAGAAAAAATGGTGAATGATTTGGTAATGGTAGTAAAAAATTTGGTATAGCTCAAGCTACGTTACTTTAATAATCTTTTCTTTCCAATGCAACTTAATACTGCAGTATGCTATATTAAAGTTATCTGTCAACCGACAATTACATCTTCAAACCAATAATGTTTGAGTAAAAAATGGAACCAACTGCCACAAAATTTAAATATTTTCCCAAGCCAAACATTTTCACAATTAACATTTTTTAAGTGAGAAACAAGGTTAACCAAACAGTATAAAATGAAGGCCAAAAAACTACCAAATGCAAATGAGATGTTCTACTGGAATGCTTGTAAATATTTCTAACATTTAATCAATGTGTGCAGCAAATACCATATAGAAATTACATTTACCTTTCTCATTTTCTTTGCCGAAGCTAATGGCTCATAGTAAACCTTGCGCCACAGTATCTCTTCCATGCGACGTGCTTGACTACCTGGTGCCAATAAGATGACACGTTGGCATGCATCTCTCAACCTGGCCCGTACACCAACAGCCTGAGCTGAAAATAAGGCTCCAACTGCCCCTGCTTCCCCAAGAGCTGCATTTGCACGACGAACACACTCACTCACCTGCCTGAAATGACAACCATCAAGTCATCCAGACGTCCTTCATCTTCTCTAAAGAAATGGTTATATCTTTGGAATGTAACAGAATTAGCAACAACAATTTTATGATATTACAAGTGATAAATGATGCCAGTAAAAATACAAAAAGAATCATGGAAGTGCATAAGGAGTGCTATGTGACAGGTTTTGTCCCTGTAAAACTGTATCAATGGTAGTATAATTGTTATAAGTATGAAAAAATAAACAAGAATTAGTAGTTATTGTATGAAAACAGTGGTAAAAATATGGAAAAATCAACAAGAATTAAAGTTGTGTGAAAATAGCATCCTAAATTAAGGTGATTTCAGCCAAGGGAGAGACATCATCACCATCAGTGGTTGTACACCAGATATTTCCCGAGTTGGAGGAAAATAAAGATTTCACTTCTCCTTTCTGTCTTGTGTATTTTAAACTTTAGTACAATATGGTCAATGTATAGTATTCCTATTTTCCCTGAATCAAAGACTTTCTCAACAATATAGTTTACTGCTTGACAAAGTGGCACGCAAACTAACTGTTCGTTGTTTCTATGAACTAGTGGGGCAACTGGTAACCACTTTTCACAATTAAGAAGGTTAAGGCTTTTACCTGACAGACTTATGTTACTGTTTTCCTTAAGTACGTTAGAAGACATTTTCCAAAGTTGTGAAACCAGATATGAACACCAGAGGTTACCAGTAGGATTGTCTGTACAAAAGGTGTCTTCTAAAATTATGGATCCATGGGGATGAAGTCTAAAAATGACAAAAAATTGAAATTTCTACCTTTACAATGCTGTGTGGGGTGGTGGGGAGAACCTCCTCAAGTCAAGATACTGGATCATAGGTTTGGTTGGGATGCATAACTTTCATGGTACATTTGTAACCTGCCTAGGATTTGCCATCCTAAAAGTAGGATGGCACATCCTAGGCTATATTGGGATGTATCCCTTTACCACAGTAACATTTTCCTTTCTAGTAATGACATGAAGCCTGTATTTTTCCACAAAGTATCTCTTGTGCTTTGAGTACATTTCACCTGTGTTCTTGGCTCTAACTTTTCATTCTAGTTTTTCCCTGTCCCCCCCCAAAAAAAAAAAAAAACATTCCACACACTGGTTTCATTACTGGTCAAGAACTACTGAAGAGATAACAAAAAAATTTATGATTTGCCCCAAATAACTTACAGTAAAAAAACATCAATACCAAACTATACGTAGCTGCAAAAAGCCATGTTAATGTTACTTTGCTAAAAAACTGAATCTAATAGCACCTATAGGCAGTAGTTTTTTTATTAGGATATATATGGTGCAATAGGTAATAAGCAAGATATCTACCATTTCTACATTGATGTAGGAGTTATCTGTATGTTTTCTATGTCTGCAGTTCAAGTTTTCTGCAACCACCATTCACAAAACCTGAAAGTGAATACAGCCTCGGGTGCACTCACCACTGGGTAGGAGTCGGCACATTAGATTGTTGTGCACCCTTCTTATTAACACTGCCAAGTTTTCTTGACATGAATCAACTTATTTTTCCAGTGCTTTTCTTGCGATTTCTTTTAACATTTCACAATCATGTTCATACTTTCAATAGTTTGTATTTTCCCAATTCAGAAACGTTAGCTCTTCAATGACATTCCCATGCACTGTTTGGCTAGACAATGGGGTAAGAGCAACAAAATTGAGGGTAGCTCCAATCATAATGGTTAAAACTGCACAAAACACAAGATAAGCCAAGCAGACAACAAATAATTTGGCTCATGTATCTGGCAAAAAATTCAAGATGCATGCTTCTGGTAAATATTAATTTTGTCAGCCCACCCTAAGCTACCAAAAGTTTCTTTCACACCTGTTCAGGAAGGATACTAATTCTCTTCCCAATGTCATAGTTTTGCATAATTAGCCTATTTCTGTCAGCACAGTTATGTCTATATAGTAATTCTCCACCAAAATTACCTGGGCCTCCAGTGTATAACATAGGCTACTATCCTACCAGCCGTATGATTGCAATCAACTTCTGTTTATAAAGTAAATACCAAGACGCGATAGGCTATAAATAGTGCACTGTTTGTACTGGTTAGGATAACTGTCAAAAGTGGTCTGTTATATGAAATATCTTGTCAACACCAAATTCTTAATTTAGGAGTTAACAAAATTTTTACTTTATTCTGGTTTAGCGAAATTCCACAGAAACATGTTTAAACAGTAATGCATAACTTGCCTTCTATAATTAACCTGGAATTTGACTTTTGTATAGTATTTTGGTTGCTTATCAAGAATTTACTGTATTTTTTTGGAGGTCGACTGTAATTAACCTGTAATTAAGCTCTGAACTTTATCCAACAAGGTAGGGGACCCCTTGGGAATGCAGGGTTTTGGACAGGGTAGACCAGGGGAAGAGATTGAGCTGATATGTTAATGTACGCTGGCCACCCTAGAATGCTATCGCACATGCGCAGTGTTATAGGGAAACTTTTGGTAAAAAGCAGAGCGGCTGATTGAGGGAAATGGGGGGAGAGGTGGAACACAGTCACATAGATTAAATATCCAGCCAATCAGGTTGCAATATGAACTTCAAACTGAGGAAAAGTGGGGATAGGGAGGGATCGAGAGTGATCTCACTGGAGGGTTTGGGGGACAGAACCCCTGGCTAAGTAACACGTAGGTTAGGTTAGTATAGTTCCTTTTATAATAGGTTTCCTTCACCTGGCCCCTCCCCTTCCCTTAGCTGATCCCTTCTTGAACATATGACTCCCAAATGCCTTAAGCATGCATGGAACCGTTCCAGGGTGGCCAGCATAACAATCTGTTCTCTCTCCCCGTGTTTTACCTCACCCAAAACTCTGCGTTCCCTTAGGGTTCCCAATCTTGTTGGATAGAGATGTGAGGTTAATAAAAATTGACCACTAATACACAGTACAGGCGGTCCCTGGTTTACGACGGGGGTTCCGTTCTTGCGCCGCGTCGTAACCCGAAAATCGTCGTAAGCCGGAACATCGTCGAAAATCGTCAAAAATCATAAGAAAACCTTACTTTTAATGCTCTGGGTGCATTGAAAACGATGTAAACTGCATTATTATTGAGTTTTACATAAAAAAAACCTTCAAATTATGATTATTCTGCCATTTTGGGGCCATATTTCTTCCGTCGGATCGGCGTACGACGCGTCGTAACCCCGGAACATGCGTCGTAAGCCAGGAAATAATTTCTGATGAATATATTTGAAAAGCGTCGTAACCTCGGAACGTCGTAAGCCGGAACCGTCGTAAACCGGGGACTGCCTGTACCGCCACCTCCTCATCGGCAACACTCAAAGTATAAAAAAACTCAATTTCCAAGGTAATAGGCTATGTGTAGTAATTCTATAGAATTACTATTTATACAACTAGCTCAGGAAGGGGTGTAGAGGTCATGTATGCAATAGACTGCACAACCAAAATATCACTTTCTAGTAATGGGATTTCATCATTATCATGACAAATGCTTGTGCCACCTTTTCCCTTACTTAGGTTAGAAGCAAAATGAGTTCTCTCCACTCTTCTCTGTCCTATGATCTTCCTGCCTGAACTCTCTTCAGGTTAAGTCTTCATCAATCCCACTTCCATATGACTTGCTGCTAATTCCTTAAGCGTATAAATTGCTCTCCTGATCAAGTGTTCCTGATCATAACACAATTTTCCTTCTAAACTCCAGCAGTAAATCTTGGCATTCTATGGTTACACTTTATCAGTCTCCTCCAATTTCCCTGTCAGTGCCCACATTTCTGCTGCACAGAATAGTAGAAACCTTGTTCACTCATATTGTCTGTTCTATACCAATGGACCATTTTTATTTACTTATGGTATGACAATCTCTCTAATTCACCCATGCTACAGCTACTCTTGTTTCTAACTACTCTCTCATCTCCTGCTTTCAACTCTTTTGAGATCTCCCCCTATACTGTAAGTGTTCTGAGTTCAGGCTCTTACTTGAACAGCAACAATTTCCTACGCCTTATATCTCGAGTTATTTTAATCATGCAGCCACCTGTGCGTGAGATGATCAGGAAGAGATGATTTGCACTTACTGAAGCCATCCAACTTGTGATCATATGCAGAGGGACAATTATATTTGAGCATTGCTTGATTATCTTTTTTAATTATTTCTTAATACTCATGGACTAAGGATCAAGAGAGTATCAGTCACATATAAGAAGGGATTTTTCTCTGGAAATGTGTATTGTACATGTGTTTTCTTGATATGTTTTCTTGGTGTTGAGTTGAGCCACAATGCAGTAAATCACATCTCGACATCAAGAAACATATGTGAAATTTGTATCCATAAATTATTGTAACTTAATGATGTGCCCAACATGGTGTGGAGAACTGGTAAGTAAAATCTGCTTGTTTCTCTGTCAAAGTAAACATAAGGTAATATAAACCTATATTCCGTTCCATATTTTAATGGTAGCATAAATTTGTTTCATTACGTGACCTAAAGTAACTGCTTCCTCACAATGAACACAGTACAGAAACTGATCACTAGGGAGGGAAGAGTCCTTCAAAGAGCCAAATAGCCTAACAATTTGAAAAGATGATCTAATTAGCTGCTTCCCCATAAAGAACACATTAGCCTAAAGAAACTGAACAATGAGGGAGGTGGGCCTTCAAAGAGCTAAGTAATAATTATTCTTACTATTTTGCAATTATTAACATCCCTAATTTGAAAACAGTTAATTCCTGTTAGGCTACCCAGGATTTTGCACTCAATTGAAGGAACTGTCACCTAGGAGACCTTGAGGAATAAGAAAACTATGGCATTGGGTATTCGCCATATGGTACGGCTGGCCTATTAACCTACAACCCAGGGAAAATCATGGACAAAATGGAGCATACTAAGATCTCGGCTTAATCAACGTAGGGCAGGTGAACAGTGATACGCAGGTCAAGGTGAAATCTTCAGGATTGCCTAAGGTGAGGTACGGCCTAAAAGACGAGAATGGCACAGACTTGGGATAACTAAGCTTCATTTTATTAAAAGACAAACAAACTGGGCGATTTTCCCGTCACAGATGAAAACCTGGCCATTTATTGCCTAAAATAAAATAAAGGAAAATACGTAGCTCAGAATAGCCTCCGTGCCCTGGACTTTAACGCAGGCCTACACAAAAGACAAAAGGGCGTTACTTTACTTACTTGGTGAGCTTTTTGATCTGATCAGCATTGTCAGCCCTTTCCCCTGTGGTCAGTGTTGATCTCTTCATGACCTTTTAACTTCATCATATCACAATCCTGCGAGAAAAACGTCGAGAATTTATCCCGCTACGAGCATCGGACATGTTCCACGAAACAGCCAAGGTTGATGATGCCAGGGACCATTCTCTTTTTCCTCCTTCTCGAAAAAAAAATAAACTCTCAAATATCGTCCAATATTTATTATATATTATTTTTCTATATCTCACTAATTTTCCGTACTAAAATGACCGCGAAATTGATGATAAAATCACCGACACAAAAATCAGCCTTATCTTATACTAACTCTCCCTTTTACACGCAGTCTTTGACGTCACAGACGTAAACACGTAATTAGGGTCGTTGGGTGGTATCACATTTTGTCCAGTTACATTGCATGTCATTTAAAAAGAACGTTCATCACGTACTACATAGATTTTACTGGGTCCAAAGGGTCTTCCTTATAGAAGCAGAGTGCTCAATGCATCCTTGAGACTGGGTTTCTGTGGGTATGAAAGAGACCTGTAAAACAATCCTGAAGGCAAAGACAGAAATATCTCATTAGTGATTTCAAGTACCATTTATATATGAGGTAGGCCTTTATATATATATATATATATATATATATATATATATATATATATATATATATATATATATATATATATATATAGGTGTCAGCTTTTACATAAATAGGTGGCGAGACTAAGAGAAAACAGTAAAATAAGCGAAATAGTGGATATAAAATGAACACAGGGGTAAACCATGTGCCACTTCACCATCAAGTCTGCTTTATTTTGCTACAGTCAAAAACATACATTCATGGCGAACATCAATGAAGAGGAAAATCCATAGATATCTTTTGTAAAGGGGAAAATATTATATAATAATCAAATTACACAAAATCGTTATTATTATGTAAGAGAAGCATTATTATGTTTGACAAAGAATACACACAATCTATATATATATATATATATATATATATATATATATATATATATATATATATATATATATATATATTCATAGATTAGAGCATAGGTGTCAGCTTCTACATAATTAGTTGATGAGAGAGAAAAAACAGTGCGTGTATGTGTGTGTGAGTGTGAAAGATAGAGAGAGAAGGCCAATGGAATATGCTGTAATCTCATTTGGTAAAACATATTGTATTTCCTGCAAATCACAAATATCTATCATACAGCATATTCAGTCTTAATTCAAATGCATGACAAAGAAAGAGCTAGTAAACGGAGACTCTAGTTAAGAAGTTCCAGAAGGGAAGAAAGGAAATTATGCACAATGGAAGTAAAAAAAAAAATAATTTTTTGTAATTGACGAATCATGAACGTGTTCATAGGGAAGAGAGCAGAACTTCTTTGAGCAAAACTTCTTAAAACACAAAAACAACAAAAATGAGGTGATTCATAATCTCTGAACTGTTTACACCTGGCTTCCCTCTTATGGTGTTTGGCGTGAAATTGGTTCTATCCAAAGTCTTCGGTCCTGTGGTTTTTCTGCCTTAACTCCCCCCAGCCCCAGGTCCTTCTTCATCAGGCCCCGTCCCAATGATTGCCGTGGTCTCCTACATGTCTTTTAGCGACGCTACTGCCATATCCACTACTTACCCGAATGGCTGCTTCGCATCTCATCTCATTATGTGCTTAAAAAATAATGAAAATCCTTAAAAAAGATCAGCCATAGAAGTTAACTCAGCATCTTTAGGTTTCGCGAATAATAAAACTTAAGAGATCGAATACCATACAAGAAAACTTACTTGGGATAATGTTACGTAGAGGAGAGAGAAATTATATACATTGCTAGGAGCACCGAACTAAAAAAAAAAAAAAAGTAGCTTACTCATTTTTGACGAATATTTCAACGCCTTCCCGCCCGACAAAAGCGAGTCATGAATGCTAAATGGGTTTGTCATTATTTACTCTCTTTGGACAAGCCCTAGCTTCTGTCCACTCCTGATTTCATACTTCTCTCTCTCTCTCTCTCTCTCTCTCTCTCTCTCTCTCTCTCTCTCTCTCTCTCTCTCTCTCTCTCTCTCTCTCTCTTGGATAACTGACTTTAATTCATCTTAACTGAACTTAAGCCTACTCAACATTAATCTTCGCCTTCAAGTACCACCAAAATGAAATAGCTGTAAGCTCTGCAATCTGACAACATTTACGATTTGGTCAGTGAAGAATATCGACAAGAGAAACGAGGAATGTAGTAATTGTCAATTCAGTATTACTTTACATCAGTTTAAAGACTCCTAACCATCATTGCTTATGCATCTACTAATTGTGCTTTATTATCGCCCAGCAAATCCACCATTCTAAAGAATTTACAATATAACTGGTTAAGCTATAAGCCGCATCACATACCAAGACAAGAAAGGAACTTGAAAACGGGACAATAGTGGAACTCGAACCGAAAGAAAAACAAATACGTATTCGGTTACAAAAAAAATGACAAAGCTGGTAACTATCAAGTACCCAACTGGGAAGAAGCTGCAACAATGTCCGAACAGTGAGGGAAGTTTTCTCAAACAAGTCAGTCTTCCCTTTGCATGAAGTGGGTGTGGAGGGCGTACAGTAACAGTTCTGTTGAAGCATTGATACGACGCTGACGAGGTAAACTTTAAATGTTATCTTCCCATTCTTTTCTTTCATGTTTATCAGGATTTATCCCCCGAAAATATTTGCTTTTCTGATATACCGAGCGTCTTTTGATGAAGTATCGAAGGAGAGGAAAACGGGAATAACTTCGGAGATGGAATATCGTGATGCTAATGACAGTCTTTTAAGAATTAACAATATGATAAATACGAGATTATATAAAACGGAGAATATTTGCACTTTGCGAACTTCACGATTCAGTTTCTACCATAAGCAGGGAAGTTAGCTACATTAGTCTCACCTCCAAATTTTACATAAAGCAAGGAGATACTTGAAGGTTGCAAATGAAAACGTAGTACTAGACATTTAGCTTCAAACCCGAAAAAAAACATTCTAGTATAAACATGAAAGGCATTCCCTGCGCTGACTCGTGAACTTATTTGCGGTTCTATATTTAATTGTCAAGTATCGTACAACTCCCTTAATAATTAACCACCGCTGGTTTTACGCAGAAAAGAAATAAGGAGACTTAAAATTACTACAGGAATCTCGTTCGGTTCCAAAAGGAAAAAATATTCCATATAATTTTCGTCAAAGTTAGATGACCAATAGAGAAGCGAAGCTGCCTTAGATCGTTGTTTTACGCGTATGCGCGCAAACGTACACAACAAACAAACAAACACACGCACACACACACTACACATAAAAAAGGGAAAATGGAATGTACCCAGGATTTAAACAGCAGTTACTTTGTCCCCACAAGATGTCTTTCAGTACGAGTACAATGTTGGTTGTTGATTTAACAAAACGCTCCCATTTTTTATATTTTCTTAATAACTGCCGAGATCTACAGGACTGGCAACTAATTGCCCCATGAAGTCCAGGCGCACAAATAAGAAGGGAGAGGGATTAAAGAGAAATGTGAAGAGGCAGAACCACTGCATCAAAGAAGGAAAACAGTTGAGAATAATTAACTGATTTCCTTGTAGCAGAGAAGGGGCTGTTCTACGAAATGTGAAGTAATAGTATCTTAGAATCTATTTCAGCCCTTGTATGAAATACACAGTTTTCCCACCGCACAGGCCATGATGATTACACTCCCAAACAGTGGCGGATCTAGAAATCTTTCATTGGAGGTGCACTCAGGGTTATCATATATACATGTAACATGTACACACATACAGTACATATACGTCAATATATATATATATATATATATATATATATATATATATATATATATATATATATATATATATATATATATATATATGCACACATATATATACACGCAGTAGTAGTAATTATTGTTTTTGTTGCTGTGCAGTTGTTGTTGAAATAACCATTAACTAAGCGAATTTTTTCCACTAATAATGATTTAGTGAAAGAAAACAATGCCCTATTAAACATAGCCAAGGGGGGGGGGGCACGTGACCACGCGCCCCCCCCCCCCAAATAAATCCGCCGCTGCTCCCAAAAGCTTATCAGGGATAATATCCAGGCTATTTTAGTAGTTCTGATCATACAGAAAACTTGACATGCGTCGATGCGCTGATACACGAGGTTTTTGTGTGACCTCCAATTACTCAGTGACCTTCACATGTTGGGATAAATTGAATGACGCGTTTATATCTTAGTGTATTACCACCGTGAATTCCCAAATGCCCATTTCTACCCTAAAATGCAGTGGGTTAAGATGCATGCTGAAGAGTATGAATGCATACTCTGACAGTTGCACGAACACCAAGAAATACCAGCTGACATGGAAATATTTCCTAAAGGAAGACAAAGG
Organism: Macrobrachium rosenbergii; assembly: GCA_039081455.1. Taxonomy (NCBI): domain Eukaryota; kingdom Metazoa; phylum Arthropoda; class Malacostraca; order Decapoda; family Palaemonidae; genus Macrobrachium; species Macrobrachium rosenbergii. The sequence continues at coordinate 6,472,352 of JANJGK010000006.1, forward strand.
GGCAGAAACAAATATAACGACAATCTCAAACTGAACTTTAAATAATGCTGACAAAAACGAAAGGCCAAAAACAATAGGTTACAGATGTGAATCTAGGTCTCGACCTTGATGTTGAACAATCTCGGATCTTGGCCTACTCCACCACATCTGCACGGCGACCTTCTACAATACTGAGTTAGAGGGAACATCCGGGAGCGCTGTTCTTTATTTTGATTGTTCAGTTATCTTATTATTTATTCATCTTGGCCATATATGATGTTGTTCTTACCCTTCCTTTGCTTTTCTTCCACGTATAGCGTAGGCAATCTTTTTAGTGGTTCCTTTTTAAGTGACTTATTTCATTTTGCCTTGATTTATAAAACTGGGTGCATGCAAGGGATGGTAACAGAAACTGAAGAAGCAGGCTATGCCACAAATACATGCATTAATTATGAACGAAATATGAATGTGAACGCTGCCAAGTTCAATGATGAATCTGCAAGCGAGATTCAAATCATTCTCAGAAGAAAAATAATTGAGTGATATTCAAGATGAAAATATTGTGGAAGTAAAATGACAAATGAAATGAAGAATGGTGTGCTATGTCTTAAGCCTTTACTTGCCTCGCCTTTTGTCGGTCCGAAATTTCAAACAACTCTATCATATCGGCTGCCTGTCATAAATCAGGAATAACAGGATTAATAGAGTACTCTATTAATCCTGCAAGAATAGACCCTACGTTCCTTCCACTCGGCGATACTTCCGTCAGGTGTATGATCATGTAAACAAACGTTTTTTGGAACCTGTCTTGCAAATTATACTCTACGACAATTCCACGGCAATTTTATATATCCTTAAAAAACACACAGCTGACTGAGTGATCGATCAACTGGCGTCAAAAAAGGATACTAACAGCAAGAAAGTCCTCAGTGGTAAAAAAGAAACGCATGTAATAAAATCCGATCACTCTAAATGCTCATATACCTTTTTCTTCAGTTCTTCAGTATTGTTTTGTGCGAACGGAATGAGATAGCTGACATCGCAAGCAAAGTCTCTGCAATGACGACATCTCAGCGCGCCAAGATACCGCACCGCGTAGCTGTCGCGCCCGACCAGAAAATTGCAAGCATACCGGCTAACCTGGCGACTTGCCTGAACGAGACTAATATTTTTTCCTGATGTTTCTTTTTCTTCTCGAAACTCTAGAGCGAATGTGTGGAGCTGAGTCATTATTTATAATAAATTAAACAGATGGCACAAGATTGCTCGCCATTCGAAATACAATCTACCCAATCCATTGTCATATAGGAAAAGGATTTGGGTAGTTCAAACATTTGTAATTTCAGATTTTTACAATCGGAAAAAATTTAATCTGACCAATATTCAGTGATATAGATTTATGATTACAACAAATAGATTTTTAATACAATTTCTTATTACTCACGGGAAATAAATTAAGGCCGATACTTGAGAAAGAACAAAAAATTCAATGCACGGAATAAATTTCTTCTACTCCATAGTAAAAAAAAAATATTTTGACGATGGTATGAAAGACTGAAAACAACACGCTCAGGAAAATTAAATTTCTGGTGAAAAAATTAATACTTGGAATGAATTTTGTATTAAAAGCAACGTAATCTTTTGTAAAATATTAATCACTGGGGTGAATTTTTGACATAAAAACAATGTAATTTATTGTAAAATATTAACACTCGGCATCACTTTTGAAATAAACAAAATGTAATCCCTTGTAAATCCTTTTGAATGAATTCATTAAAAATTTAATCCTTTGTAAAGTATTAATATTTGGAATGAATTCTGAAGTAAGCATAATGTAATCACTCGTAAAATATTAAGACTTGGAGTGAATTTTGAAGTAAACCTAATGTAATCCTTTATAAAGGATTAACACTTGGAATGAATTTTAAAAACAAATACAACGTAATCCCTTATACAGGATTAACACTTGGAATGAATTTTAAAAACAAACACAGTGTAATCCCTTGTAAAATATTAACACCTGGACTTAATTCTGAAACAAACACAATGTAATTCAATGTAAAATATTAACATTTGGAATCAATTTGAAATAAACACAATGTAATCCATTCTAAATAATTAACACCTGGAATGAATTCTATCACAAACAAACACAATGTGATCCCTTGTAAAATATTAACACTCGGAATGAAGGAATGAATGCTGAAATAAGCATAATGTAATTCCTGTTAAAAATTAACACAAAACAGTAACTTTGTCCAAAGAATAACTCAAAGATTGTTTTAAAAAGCAACAAATATGAATATCGTCGAATGTTGCTCTCATACACTCTTCCGCGTCTTTCTGTTTGTTTATTAATTTTTCCATAAAATTATTAAGGAAAAAGTTTAAGTTCTCGATTTCAGTGAAGTTTGGTGGAAACGTGGGTTATGGGCCGAAGATCCTTTTGACAAGGATTCGGATCGTGTTGAGGATCCAGGTAATTGTCGGAGCAGTGTCGTCACAGATCCTTACAGAAGTAAGGCTGCGTAATCGTGCCTGAGCATTCTATTAATAAGTTACTTAATGGTGATCATATAACTTTCAAAGCTCTAAGAAGTTATGGACCTGCAGGGTGGATTTGGTACCTTGATTTTTGCGCTGCACCACATAGAATCTAATTCATTCAGTTGACAACAATTACTTGCAAAATCAGACAAGGTTATTTAGAATTCGCGCAACGCAGTCAACGGAATGGAATATAAAATTAAGGCCAAAGGCCAAACGCTGCGACCTATGAGGCCATTCAGCGCTGAAAAGGAAATTGAGAGTAAAGAAGGTTTGCAAGGTGTAACACAAGGAAAACCTCGCAGTTGCACTATGAAGCAACTGTCAGGAGAGGGTTAAGGAAAGTAAGATGGAAGACAGAGAATATGAATGGAGGTACAGCAAAAGAAATGAAAGGGGTTGGAGCTAGGGGCCGAAGGGACGCTGCAAAGAACCTTAAGTAATGCCTACAGTGCACCGCATGAGGTGCACTGACGGCACTACTTCCCTACGGGAGCAGAGTAGTAAAGGCAGGGGCCTACAACAAAAAGTTGCGAGCAACTGGTTGTGATTCACAAATAGATTCGAGACATCTCTTCTGCTATTTGTTGTGGATAATACTGATTTGGTTATAACTATAACATAAAAAGATTTTATTTCTAATTAATCTTTTGATGTAATCAGTAAGACAGAGTCGGTATTATCCACCCAGAAAAGTACAGCTGTCATCCCGAGACAGTCTACAAATTATAAAGTCCACGAGACAGGTATCGAAACCTTCCCTCCCTCAAGGGAATTGTCAAGACCCCTTGATTTTACACTAAATGCTAAAATTATACACTGCCACATGTCTGATAAATAAAGTAAATGCTACAAAAACGGCGAAAAAAAGTATTCTCTTTTTACAAACCGCGTCAACCGACTCATGGCCTCCTGCGGTTATAATTGACGCCATACATTATTTCAGTTCATCACTAATATCAATTTTTGACAAGATATTTATCAGTTCATGACATGATATCTATCAATTCATGACATGAGTACCAATTAATGACATGATATCTATCAATTCATGGCATGAATCTATCAATTCTTGACATGATATCATGAAATCCTTGACACGATATCTATCAATTCTTCATACGAAGCCTAACAATTCTTTTGGCATTATATCACAACGTACCCAACCGATCTGCATTTGCCTCTTGTCGTCAAGTTGCCAAGCAATGCGCATGACTTGGAATAAGTGACTGTAATTGAAATGCCCAACAACTCGTACAGTCTTTGAGATGACTGGGGGCAACAAGGTTAAGTCAGCATCATTACACGCTGACAAAACTGACCCAACTTTGGGTGAAAACTTTTCATATAACGTAGTTTATCAACATCAATGTAAACGTCATATAAGATGTTCAAGATGAAAATGCTGTATTGCTTACTTCCTCAGCTATACCAACTTGAGAAAACATCTCTTTGACCCTCGGGTATTTATCCACAATTTTCGTTAGGATGAGTTTCCCACGGTGTACAAAAGCGATAATGCCTCCTAATATAATTCATAATACAACTCTACCGCTTGAACTTCATGATTTTCGCTAATTAGATAACGAGTATGGCTTAATTAGGAAGATATAAGCTAATGATACAGTGCTGTTTTGTTCCCAGGTATCTAGGGTCTCTCGCTGATCTCCCCCCCCCCTTTCCCCCCATCACACTTCCTGTCATGCTGAAGCATTATGTCTTAGCAACCAGCAATAATTTCTCCATTTTTTTTCCTGAGAGAAAACAGCCCTGGTTGGAATCGCCGTAAATCCAGGCTCGCATGAATTATGTGCTTGAATAAACACCAGTTATTCAAATTAGCGCCGGAGGAAAAGGAGTTCTTTTGGAATGTATCTTTAAATGTTCAGATAAGGTTATTCTTATTTCCATTCTTATTTTTCTTTTTTTTCGGTCCTGGTAACGATAGTTGTTGTGGTGTCGGTCTGTGGAAATCAGTCAACCAATCTTTTTCTTGTTTTTTTTTTTTTTTTTTTTTTGGTAAGAGCATTAGATTGCAAGTCCTATGGACCTATGCATTATCAAGTAAATGCTGCTGCTGTTGTTGTCACAGAATAAGTTGGCCTTATGCCAGCGGTGACTTTTGCTTCTGGAGAACTCTGTAACCGTTAAGTAAATGATGGTGTGAAGTGGGAATCAAGCAGAATTCTCTTTAGCCCTAGAAACTTCTCAATGGTATCAATGTAAGGCCTAAAACAGAATAATTTGATTTACCTTGAGTTTTAATGATTTTTTCATTGGTGATGAATGTTTTGGTGGTTAATTTATTCGTTTTTTCACCGACTGGTTATCCGTTATCCCACCCCCCAACACAGGGACGCTTAATGAGCCTAAATGAGTCCAGCTCCCGAATGCTCAGAATGCAAAGTGACGATAACAGTAAAACAGGTGTTATGCGAATGTCCGAAATATAACCAACATCGGTTATCAACTTTTGGAAGTGGATCGACTGGCGAAATTTTATCAGTCTGCAATATTTTCAGTTGCCCCAATTTTAATATTCACGAGGAAATGTAAATTAATTGATAAAGTATAAAAAGTGATTTACGAAAATGCAAAAGCCCAACGGGGCAACTAACAAAAAAAATCGGAATTTTAAAAATGTTAAGTTATTCTGATTTTTATCATTAATCAGTTTTATTTATTTACTTATTTTTATTGTGCGGATGGAAACTTGAGTATATGTATTTAATGTATGCGTGTGTTCTAGTGTGGAAGCATATGCCTTTTTGCATATTTATTTTTAAAATTTCATTATTCTTTCATCATTTAGTCCCAGTGCTTAGCCCATGGCTGAGACCTGGTACTCCATTTCATTTTTATCCTTCGGGTCAGCCCTATGAGAGCTGTTATTCAGCTGAGTGGTCTGGTTAAACTATTTTAATAATAATAATAATAATAATAATAATAATAATAATAATAATAATAATAATAATAATAAGCTATGGCATGGCCTTGGTTATGTCATGGGAAATATGTATTCTACGTAGCGCCTGTGGTACTTCCTTTATTTCACTCATATTCGTCATATTTTGAATATATATGGCATTTAGGCCAAAGGCCATGCACTGGGACCTATGAGGTCATTCAGCGGTGAAACGGAAATTGACAGTAAAAGGTTTGAAAGGTGCAACAGGAGGAAAACCTCGTAGTTGCACTATAAATTGGTTGTAAGGAAAGGGTGAAAAGTAAGATGGAAGAAAGAGAATATGAAAGGAGGTGCAGTAAAAGGAACGAAAGGGGTTGCAGCTAGGGGCCGAAGGCAAGCTGCAAAGAACCTTAAGTAGTGCCTACTGACGGCACTAACGCCCCCTACGACGTTCGTCATGTTTTGTGAAAAAGAATATATTTGCATATAAATTATGTTTTCGTTCTCATATTGTTAGATAGCGAGGCCTTTTCTTTTTTCTTCAAATTGTCTTCGCAAATAGCTATTCGTGGTGTACATAGTTCCATTTTGTGATGAATAGATTAAAGTTTATATAAGTTGCGAGACTGCTCTATATAAAAACTGATTTGTAAAAGCTTTTCAATATATTATATATATATATATATATATATATATATATATATATATATATATATATATATATATATATATATATATATATATATATAAGTCCTCGAAATATAAAGGTTTTATTTTGTTACTTTCCGGTCAATATTCAGCTTTGAACAATAAACAACTTCAGCTACCCTCTAAATCATAGTTCGTCCCAGATAAAAGGTACAATATCCGTTAAGGCAAAACTAAGCAGCTATATACATAATAAAACAAACGCCTTAAGAGTAAATGGGGGAAACGAAATGAGACTAAAAAGTTACTGCTTTCGCATAGCCTCAGGCTTCTTCTAAAGTGCTCATTCACGTCTTTCGCTGTCAAGGCGGTTTCAAACCCACACGTTTCAAAGTATCTTTTAATATCCTGCGCCAAACTTTACATCAAATATTCAATATATTTTTCCTAGACTGGCACACGAAATGAATTTGTGAAGGCGTCACGCTAAAACATAAGACGCGCGCGCCAACTCTGTTTCTGACACCGCTATCGGGAACTTGGTAGACAGCTTGGCGGGAAGATACCGAAAGGTGTCGGACAATATCAACAGATTCCATGAGCATTCGATACGGCGGCTTTCAGCGCTGACGATACTTTCGCGCGCAATGGCAATGCAACTGTGCATGTAAGACAATCTGTCATTTCCAAATGTGAAAAGTGGGTATAAAATACACGTAAAAGTCAATTCATACGTTTACATGCTTACAGTAGAGAGAGAGAGAGAGAGAGAGAGAGAGAGAGAGAGAGAGAGAGAGAGAGAGAGAGAGAGAGAGAGAGAGAGAGAACAACGATGGCATTCCATTGTCTCTTTCTGAACTGAATGTTTAAGCAAAACCAAACAGTTAGGGAAGATAGCGCCCATGAAGGAAATTCCTGAGGAGAAACTTGAGAGATGATAGCTGCAACTTATTCAGCCATTTTTATCATTCCTAACAATGTTGCCATTATTACTGTAGTTAACAGTGATATGTATAGCTGAATTCTTAACACAACGACGCTGTCGTCTACATGATTTCCACGTATATGAAAAAATACGTACAATAAAAAATAATAAAAATAATAATTATCATCATTCACGTATATGAAAAAATAAGTACACTAAGAAATAACAAAAATAATAACTATCATTATTCACGTACATGAAAAAATAAGTACACTAAGAAATAGTAATAAAAATAATAATTATCATTATTCATAATGCTCCGGCATTAATGTTACGATTATTTATGAAAGGAATAAGTAAGCAAATTAAAGAGAGAATAGCGGATAAAACTAATTTAGTTGCTGCAAAGAAAAAAAAAGCTAGTAACACTCACATCCTAATTAAGAGAGTCGGGACTTTAAATTATGACCACAAAAAAAAAAAGCATTTACTGACCTAATTAGTCGCTGTAAACAGCTGGTGAGACTGGCATTTTAGCCCCCCCCCCCTCTCTCTCTCTCTCGTTTTTCATGTCTCCATTTTTGCCCTCATGCATAAAAAAAATCAAATTATCAAAATGGAATTCTAGAATCATATAGATTAACTCGTTTCTCATTTAAAAAAAAGAAGGGGTTCTTACAGATTCAACAGTTTTGTATATGTTACATTCAAGTTTCCTTGCTGTCTGAAAGTGGTATCCTGTATGTAATCCCGCCCCTTAAAAGCAGCCGAGACTAAAATACAAAAATAGGAAACAGAATCCATCCTAACAAGTGGTTATGATCAACTTCTAAAATAGTGTTCTATTTTGTACCATTTATCCGTAGTATTTTTTTCCCGTTACTTCTCATAATTTCCACTTGCATACTGTTTTCTTTTCAACAAGAAACATTCAGTTTATTTCCACATTTAACTTCTCTCACCAGCAACTAATAATGTCTCTTGTTTTCCAGAAGGAATACTGACAGTCATTATTCAAAGGGAATCTTACCTTTATACAAGCTGTGTGTCATTTCATTCCCATACTGGCGGCGCCGAATATTCACACCTAGAAACAGATGATAATGAACTTCAATTTACGCATTAATCTACCGTCCATCAAAAGACAATGATAATGATGTTGAACTGATTACATTTCAACCCTAAATAAAAGTTACCTTTCATTATGTGTGACTGTTTACTTTCTTATACTTTAGTCGCCAGATAATGGCGCCGTCTAATTCTCACTCCTCTTCTTCCACAGACTCCGAGAGAAAGAAGGCGTTCGACTTATCATGGCCGTGGAAGCGTTTGACGACCTTCTCAAAGTCATCGGCACGGGAAAATGGAACATCTTGACCTTCGTCGCCGTTGCCTATTGTAAGATATAATATTATTATATCGTTTAATGATTAAATAGGTGTTAATCTGAAGAGGACAATAGGTCACAAGTATGGGAGCGTGACCCGTACCTAATTATATCTGGTTAAAAATGTCATTTTGTCAGAATTAAGGTTAAAAATGAAGAGAAAAAACGGTGTCTGTATTTGGCTTCTTCCAATGCCGTAGATAATTAATTTTGTCACTAAGTATGGGTTACAATGAAGTGATAAAACAATAGTTAAATATGGCTTCATCTAATCAGCATGCCATTTTGCCAATAACTACGGGTTGCAATGTGGACAAAACTGTTTGTCGATTAAGAGTCGGGTCCTTATCTATGATCCGGACCAATCTCGCTGTGATTCTGTTATAAAATAATGGTAACGAGGAAATGACAAATCAGTTCCATGCAAGGATGTTACATATTATGTTAGTGAATCTGACCAAAGACATACCAGTGCTTATCTGAATACTGGCGAAATGCACTCTGTAAGAACAGGGTATCACTCGTCATCAAATTGGAGAGAGAGAGAGAGAGAGAGAGAGAGAGAGAGAGAGAGAGAGAGAGAGAGAGAGAGAGAGAGAGAGAGAGAGAGAGAGAGAGAAAATAAAAAAAGAAAAAAGAAAGGAATCCAAAAATAATCAAAGCCATAATTCATAATTAGCAAACTGCTGCACTTAATCCGAAGAAGAATCAACCCATAGACCCACAAGGAGTAAACTATGGCAATTATTATGCAAACGAATCAAAGGTACAGAAAGAGCATTGCGTATCCACATTTATTTTTTCCGCGCGTAACAATAATAGTCAACAGGTAATGTTTATACGTTTGCTCTTAGCAATCGTATAGCCCTGGCCATGAGCCTTACCCTCCCTCTGGCTCCTGTACTGTACAAGTACGCAGATGGTACGTTACCTTTTTAGCCTAGTCCGGGCATGGACCGCGGTCACGACCTTTTCTTATATTGCCGTCATTTTTTGGCGGTAGGTAGGGCCTTCCCGTCTCCTACATTACAGTCATTGTGGACGGTTTTGTATCCAAATAACCCAATCATAAAGCGTTTAGCCCAACTTTCTCGCTAAATTGAAGAACGCGTTCATGACTCACAGACAAATAAACCCTTCAAGAAAGATGCACCTTGACCGCGGAGGTTTAGATATTCTATACAGATATTTCCTTACGTAAGGAAATGTCTGGCTTGCAAACAAGGGGAAAAAAAAAACAATACACTTGCACACAACTGGCGATATTAATAATGGAAACCTAATGATAATAACAATAAAGTGCTAAAAAATAAAGTATTCTCAAGAGAAGCTAAGGGATAAAACTGATAGTGCCCTTGATACATGCCTGTACATCTGTGCACTATCTATTGGTGCATATCAATGGTTGCGCATTTACCCATCTGAACTTTCTAGCCCTCACTCCTAACAAAGACTTTGAGGAATGGTGTTCTCTAAACATCAAAGTATTATCAGATCCAGAGAAAGAATACTGAAATCCTTTGCCTTTGAATCGAAGTTCAACCGGCAAAACACAGTCTAGCTCGAAAATAGCTATTTAGGTGCATAACTGCAAAATTAAAACAAAACCTGACCAAAAAAAAAAAAAAAAAAACGTTGTCCTTTAAACTGATCTGTGGTCCTGAAAATTTAGGCTAAGCACGAAAATATTAGGAGAAAATCATGACCGGAGGGCGATGGTACCTTATTACCAAGTTTCATCAAAAACGTAAAAAATAAACTGCTCATCCTTAGAAAGAGACCTATCATTTGGTTTTTGGTTACTTCTCAAGTAAAAGAAATCTTTAGGACGTTCAGGAACTTCTGAAATACTATATTTTTGGGTTAATAATAAGTATTCACAGAAAGAGGCTACTAACCCGATTCGCTCATGGCATAGCTAATCCGACTTATCGATTAATCGGATAAATCCATCTGCAGGACTGGTTGGATTAACGAGAGTCCACTGTTTAAATGCATATTCATGTGTACGAGAGTCCACTGTTTAAATGCATATTCATGTGTACAAAAAATTTTTATGAAAAATTTATAAAAGATATTTTGCCTCCGACATTTCTCCACCCTAGTTGGCATCCGGGCCTGCATTATGATCCAGTCGCTGATACCTGCCTTCAGAAGTCTGCTGCAAGGTTAAGCAAAAATTGGCTTTACAAGGCACGACATTTACTCTGCACTCAATCATCTTTTCATCTCAGGTTACGATGGGCATGCGTGCAAACGCCAAAAGCAGAAATTTACGCCCACTCTTCACACGCAATAAAATGCTTGAAGAAAATGATACAATATTAAACCTGTGACCTCTTGTTGGTTTAAGCGTTCAGACTGAAACCCGCAGACATCCCAACAGCCAACAGTGAATGTGTCTACTGTAGGTCTAGCAAAAATATTTGTGGCTGAAATCAGTTTACTGACAATATCTATTAGGAGAGTTCACACAAACGCAGGCAAAGACACACACATACATACATACATACATACATACATACATACATACATACATACATACATACATACATACATATATGTAATTGTAAAAGCCACAATGGCCTCTTAACTGCTCGAATTTGCTTCATATTTCCTGCACATGGATCTAAGGCTTTTTAGCGACAAGCGCGTCCAAAAAGTGTGAAGAATTCGAGAAGTTAAGAGGGCACTGTGGCTATTACAATCACATCATACACATCTGGTAAAAAGCGACCAGTAGATTCTATATACATACATACACACACATATATATTATATATATAAAACATACACACATACACACACGTTACTATAGTACCTCTGTACTTCGCTGACACCTCCGAAGTGGCAGTGAAATGGGGAACCACCCTTCCTTCTGCCGCTCTCCTCTCCTGCACAGCCTCACGCATCCTGCCATCGGGAGGTGACCACGACGCAGATCAATTGACAAATATAATGAAAGTTCAACAGTCTACTGGGGAAGCACGTCTAAAAAAACCACATAATATATTATGATGAATAATGTGTGTAATGCTAATGGCGCGTGAATTACGGCGACAATAAAGTTGTTCAAAAAAGCCCCAGCGGTATAAATTGCATGAAATGCATGAAAATGCAACAGATGCCCCCATAAGGACTTACGGCATGCACTGGCGTTGGTTTTACCGAAAGGACGTTTTATATTTATCAAATACACTATTCATTATGTGTTTGTGCTTCCATGCCCCGTGGCAGCGAAAGGAAAAATCAATATTCATGCGATTTGTTGAGTCAATGTGCAAAACATCAGTTTCCGACTTTTATTTGCACAACGTTTTTCTTGGATGGCCGAATAACTTTCTGCAGATCAACGTTATCACTTTCAGAGAGTGTGTGTATGATTCTGGCGCATATGACGCAAGGTCTAGCTTTGTCAGAGCCACTGGGTTTTATTTTTAAAAGGTTCACAGAGCCGGTGGGAGGGCACAAAACAAGTGCGTGAGTTAAGGACCTCCCAGAGAACCTGGACGCCTTCTCATGACTGACCTGACATGAGAGAGAGAGAGAGAAAGAGAGAGAGAGAGAGAGAGCAGCGGTAACATGTTAGAAATGAAACTGGCAAATAAAAATAAGCAAACAACAGACCAAGTCCAGCCGAAGGGACAAAAAAAAAAAAAAAAAAAAAAAAAAAAAAGAAAGACCGACTAAAAACGCCGGCGTGAATCAAGCAGAGTAATTTATGGAGTGTCGCCCCTAAGAGAGTTGCCTGTGTCAACTGGAAAACGTTAATGATGCCTGTGCGTCCACATTTACGGCACTACTCTCGGGATATGCCAGCGGCGCCGTGCCATTACCAGTAATACTGCCATGATGACAAAAGAACTAGACCATTAAATGAATAAGCCGATTTACTTATTGCGATGCAATATACAAACATTACCTTTACCTGCCATACACTCCCCCTTCGTCGCGCGCCTACTTAAGCAAAACAAATAGAATGACGGCTCGGACGCCTCCACCCCCCCCCCCCCACCCCTCACCCACCACCCTTCTACAAGGGTGGGAAGTTTTCGAAGGGGGGGAGGGGGGGACTTGGGAGACCGGAAGTGCTCGTTCCTGTCGGAGTTCTTACATGCCTAAGTCGATGTGCTGGCTGCGGTAAGGACGGTGAAGTGGCTGACGCCGCAGACCCTATATTGCTTCGAACTCCGGTTCGTCCTTCAGAGAAGAGATTTACGCTCAGGGAGAAACTGAATGTCGGATGCTCTTACGAAGTCCCTTTCGTGTTCTGCTACATTTTCTACGCATTCTAAGTCAACGGATCTGAGTCATATATAAAAGAGCCTACGGGGTGACTGAACATCGATTCCTTAAGTATTGTAAATTTGTTTTAGGTTTTCAATGAACTTGAAAAGTCGTGCGACGCCAAGGGTCTGTGTGGAATTCTTGCCGCTCTTGTCATTCCTTAGCATTCACTTCCACAAATCTCCACTCATCTCAAGCATCCCATCTCACAGATCTCATTATATATATATATATATATATATATATATATATATATATATATATATATATATATATATATATATGTGTGTGTGTGTGTGTGTGTGTGTGTATCAAAGTACTGACTTAGCGGGAACCTGATGCCCTTATCTGTCACAGACTCGAGGGTTAAAAAGATAAAAAATGCGAAGGAAAAATAGCGACCTGACCCCAAACATCTGAATATGATGGGAAAAAAGAAGCAAGGAGAGAATTCCCATTTCTGGCGAGAGATGAGGTAACTGGATTTGCACAACTAAAGACAATTAACTGGAATAAAAATGAAATATCTTGCGATTGGTATACAGGAAGAAATATGAAGTCAGAACTCTCTCTTTTTATCCACGAAACAGGTGGCTGGAACCATGCCATTGTGTTTTCAGAATACTAATATATATATATATATATATATATATATATATATATATATATATATATATTTATATTTATATATATATACATATATATACTGTATATTATACAGTATATATATATATATATATATATATATATATATATATATATATATAGCGGTATATACATCGACACTTTCTTATCACTGGTTCGTGCATTGGTCTACCTTCCCCTTTCAATTGATGCACGAAAATCATGAAAGGGACCCTTCTCTTTTATCCGGGTTTGGACCTAACATGAGTATCTTAATTCCCAGAACTTTCGTAACCTCTAATCCATAAAGCTCTCGCTCTAGTAATGTCACAGAAAAAGGGAACATTAAATCTACTTCAGTGCCATTAGATGCCTTATTTCGGATTCTTGTCACTACTTAAAAAGGTTTAAATAATGTTTTATATACACGCCTCAACATCTTTTGTTCACCGAATATAATCCAGGACAAAAATTCCCTTCTGCCGGATACTGAAATCAAACTTAATTGCTCGACCGAAGTCTCGAGCGAGACAAACACAGGCTTTGTCGGTTGGTGCCCAGATGCTTTGAGAAGTGTGACCCTCTACGTGCTTTACATAATGGAAGCAGGATCTCTATTGCCTGCAAGACTCCTTCAGTTACACAGAAGTTAAGAGAGACAGAGGGAGGTTGCGATTATCTCTTGCTTGGTAACTTGAGTCAGATAATCTCCCTCTCTTAAGATTGGCCAAGTCATCTCTCGTCTCGTAACTTGAGTCCTTTAATCTCTCTCTCTCTCTCTCTCTCTCTCTCTCTCTCTCTCTCTCTCTCTCTCTCTCTCAGACTAAACGCACACAACACACAAGTTCAGATTAAAACTACAAAAAAAAAACTCCTCTTTGACATCAACCAAGGAAGGAGATGGCTATGACAGTTTTTAACATAGCACACATTCCCGAATTTACTGACGTATTTAATAATTTCTAAGGCCAAATGACAAGATTCATTTTATATTTACGTTGGTTAGTTGACGAAAACAGCACTTGCTGTACATTTGAAGTATTATTCCGGTAGTTTTATCGGTGCGTTCTTTACGACCTCCTTATTCGGAGACTGACTGTATTACATAAGGACAATGGCGGTAGTGGGACAAGTGATTAAGAACGTATAAAACTCAGGAATAATAACGAGAGTCATTTAGAAAATATGTGGTTTTCTGAAGCTAACAACCAAGACATATAATAAGAATCCCTTTTTATTACACACACATATATGTATGTATATATATATATATATATATATATATATATATATATATATATATATATATATATATATATATATATATATATATATATATATATATATATATATATATATATATATATATGCTAATTTTTACACTGAAATTATAAGTGCAATAATGTTAAGCAGTTTATGCTTTGAGTGAATGTGTCATCCAAAGCATTAAACCTTACTCAGTTCAATTAACACGTGGTCTACATCATCTGAAACTGGACTCTTCGAGAAGTGACTAGACAATTTTCTTGGCTGGTGGGAAAATAGACAATTTTCTTGGCTAGTGGGAAAATAGACAATTTTCTTGGCTGGTGGGAAAATAGACAATTTTCTTGGCTGGTGGGAAAATAGACAATTTTCTTGGCTGGTGGGAAAATAGACAATCTTCTTGGCTGGTGGGAAAATAGACAATTTTTTTGGCTGGTGGGAAAAACAGTTAAAATGATAATCGTTTGTATTTTGAGGGCAAAGGGCACTAGATGGATGTCAAGGTCGATGGAAAGGAACACTTGAAGGTTTATTCTGACCTGACCTACCCCCCCCCCCCCACTGTCTCTCTTGCTGGATGTATAACTTACAGAACGGTCCTTGTGATCTGTTAATAGCATAAATCTAAATATCCTGAGAAGTACTAAAAGTTCAAGGTTGCTTAAAAAACTTGTTGGGTCTGCCTTATTTTTTTTTTTATTTTACTGTGCTATGAATCATCATTTGACAGTTATCTTACTACTGAATTTATTCTGTTAGCGGATGTACGCACGTTGCTTATATATTACTGCATTATATATACAGTATACACACACACATATATATACATATATAGAAATTATGTGCGTGTGTGTATGTGAGCATATATGCATAATGTATGTATGTGTGCGCCCGTGTGGCTAAGCACTGATAAAGATATGTGGAAATCATTAATAAACAGAAGCACAAAATGTGCAACAGGAGATCTGGGAATAATACATCGTTGACACCAAATGATGGCATCTTGTTCGATCATTTTGTAAAGAAAAGCCGCGAAAAAATTGCGACCCGTTAAATTATCCACAGATTATTCACAAATCAAGGTCAATTACTTTCCTGTGACACGCTGACTCGCCTCTGGTTATAAAACCCATTATTTCTTTCAAACCAAACGCCTGAAGAAAAATTAATTCTTGAAAACTTGATTAAGAAAATTTGTAATGCCAAGCTTCTTGTTTTTACGAACTTCGGATATTGTTACTAAAACATATCTGATATAAAATACAAAAGGAATATTCACCCCTGATGAAACTCAATAATACTTTACCAAGTTGCTGATATTTTACCCAGAATGCATTAATTCGAGAATAAACTACTTACAACTGATCGCTGTCTTTTCAGTGACAAAACTAGTATTAAAACCATGAACTAAAGAAGGGAGATAGCATAATTGAATTGCGACGTAAGGCATGGATTCATTTCACAGATGAAATAGTGTTTTGTATTGAAAATTTTGCTGGTAAGACGTGTTGAAGCCTCCAAAAATCAACTCAGAATATTACGTGTTATTCCTTGAAGATAACACTAACATCTGTTAATTTACAACTATTCTTTAGAATAGAAGAATTATACACAAACATAAAACAATCTACATTAATATGTACAAAAATGTTTGAGAGAGAGAGAGAGAGAGAGAGAGAGAGAGAGAGAGAGAGAGAGAGAGAGAGAGAGAGAGAGAGAGAGAGAGAGAGGAGATATGTATGTATGTAGGTATGTATGTATGTACATATATATATATATATATATATATATATATATATATATATATATATATATATATATATATATATATATATAAAGAGAGAGAGAGAGAGAGAATAATTTATCTTGTAAGTATGTGATTCAGAGAGAACAACTTAGTTTAAAAGCTCAAAATATACTGAGAGAGAGAGAGAGAGAGAGAGAGAGAGAGAGAGAGAGAGAGAGAGAGAGAGAATGAACAAAGGAAGAAGTTAAAACAAGACAGGATGAGAGGGCCTGGCCATGCATAACTGGAAATATTATTTCAAGGCAGTTCTCTAATGACTATTGTCGCACCTGGCTGCCTGTGTATGCGCTCACACGAAACTCACCCTTGAAATTTTTACCTGAGTCGCAGTCTTTTACTTAAGAGGTCTAGTAGCGCAATTATCAACATTCATGTCGGCGCACAAAACGAAGATGGTGGGATACGGGGTGGGGGTTGGGGGGGGGGCTAAGGATGTGCTGAGTGCTAGTAGTCCACTCGAAGGAAATTTGGAGAAATTATTAGTTTAGGTGTTTTTATCCTTTCCCTTGAAACTTTCTTTATTCAATTTTATTTTTTCTATACAAGTCGTTCTTTATTCAATTTTATTTTTTCTATACAAGTCGGGTTTTCTATCAAAATGACAGATATTAAACAGATAATTACAAGTAAGCTTTAACTAAGTTATGCTATTACTATTTGCTACTACTGAGACTACGTTACATCTACTACTTAATAATTATGACAATAATGACCATTCTTATCATAATTATTATTCATGAAGACAGAATATTCATATGCTACTATTTAATTATTCATATGAAACTATCCACTGTAAACCTTGCTAAGCCAGCTTCCATGGAATTCATAACCCGTGTGACTTAGGAAAAAAACACAGTAATATAATCAAATTACAGAAAAATAAAGAAAGACACGAGTAAACAGCAATTACGAAAGAGGTCAGGTAAATTGTGGCACCAGCAGTCATAAAAATCACAAAACTATCAGGTAGATTGGTCCATACTTTTCGAGGAAAGAGAAGGAATGATCACTGGTATTGGCCACTAAGATATAATGGCATCTGACCAACATTAGTACATAACTGTATTTTGTAAACGTACTGCCAAGATTCAATACATTTTATATAAAGCGATTCTGGAAAGCATCTGACTAACAGAGATTACAGTAGGCCGTAATTATTTTCCAGTATTTGGGCTAATGTAACTTGGGAACATGCACAATAATCATGTTACCCATTTTTTTTTATAGAAAATAACAAACAAGTCATTTCCTGGAAAATTATCCTTGCGTTTGGTGAAAATCTCATCAACGCGGAGCCAGATAATGTCTCGGAGAACTTCTGGGTCAGACAATGATACAGAGACTTTACTGCGTTTTTCCTTTTTCCACAAAAACAGCCACGGTCTTGTAGCCATCTAAAACATAGGTTCTCAACCGGTGGTCCACAGGACGTTCACTATATCTGGTACGCGAAATCTTATCCAAATACCTGTAGATAACTGACCACTCTTTTTACTGTATTATTTCTATTTAAGAAATATAATGAAATTATTTTAGGCTGCAGCACCAGGGCCTAGCCTAGCACACTCGTGGCACAAATTTTTTATCCAGGCAATTGCGAAGTTCCTAAACGCTTGGCACCTCTCTGAACCATTTCCTGTAAGTATCAGTCTTCCCTTACTTGTGGAAATATACTGGAACACCTAACACTGAAAACCTTGTCAGTGAAAAGTTAATCCAATAGTCTGATTGCACAGAAAAATGAGACCAAAATAGTAGCTGTCGGCTTAAGTCAACAATTTTATATAATTTTCTCGAAATCTAGTTTGTAATTCATGATTAAGAAATGTACTTCAAAAGCAAAATCTTTACTGTATATTTAACGTTACTCAAAAATGAAATGCTCCATGATATTTTATTTTTATTATGCTGGTGGGCCATTCCCTGGAGCGAGTTGAGAGCCACTGGTCTAAAGAATAAGGATTTAAAAGCATCAGGGGCACAAACGCATGCGAAGCAGCCTTACGGTTTTAGTCTGACACGCTTACACCCAAACTTAATGTTGATTCTTGAAGACTGGATGCAAATACCTTTACCACTTCTGTAAGATTAATTACTATCAACCATTAAGAGATTTATCTTTAACGAGACAGCACGCGTAAAATATAAATGAGATTTAGTTTCCAAAACTTAATAAAAACTGCACTGAAATTATCACGTTTCCTTAGATTAAAATACATTTAATTTTCTCAAAGAAATACGGTCAAGAAGGGGAATCCAATGGGACCTCTAGGATTGGTTGTGCCTCAGTATTTAAGGCACTGATTGAGGGCGTTCACGGACCGTGAGTTGGGGTGGGATAGGTGAGATTCAGCCTTATTCACCTCCATAAGAGATTCCTCAGCGTTATGACCGCAGGAAGCTGAACGCGTGACAAGTTTGATTCTCGATGATGACGTTGCAGAATTGCAATAGGCATGAAGAATTCAACAATGACCTTAATAGTATGCATTTGGTCATCTACCAATCCCTGTCATTGGAAGATAGAGATTGCCAGGGGTGGCCTCGATAATTATAGACCTCTGAACCTATACTGGACAATACTGTTCCCAACCCGGAGGGGCTAACAAAATTTTGGAGGTTCCAAGCCCAACTTGCGGGAACTGTTTCCACAGCTGGACGCAGCGTGGAATGTGATGGCCTCTCTTGAAATATTAATAACAGTCTTAATTAAGGACATTGGTCATTTCCGCAAGGGCGTCTCAAGACATTTCCACAAGGGCGTCTCGAGACAATGGACTAAACGATTTTGCAAACAGCACAAAAAAACCTAGCGATTATGCTGTCAAAACTTCTACTTACTGGAATTAGACTTGGGAATCGAACAAAAGAGATCGGGGAATTAACACCTTGCGAAAGTAGTGTTGTGTCGGCATGCTTGCTTGTTAAAATCGATAAACAAGCAAATATACAAGTTTTGTAGTGAAATACAAACAAGGGAATAAGCATGGCATTAAATAAATGTTAGACAGATTATGCAAAAGGGAATTCATGCCTTAACACATCTTTTGAAAAATAATTGGGACTACAATTCCGGATGTTCTTCAGCTTAGCAATCTACTGAATAGAATTCTTGAAAATGTTTCTGCAGAGGAGAGTCAATTGTGGCGAGAAGATGATTATGCTGACCGACACAGAGTAAAGCTGAGGATAAACAGTATATTTGGAACTTGCACCAAAGGCTTCAGCATAAACAAGGACAAACAAACACCTGTGGCAAGTAACCTTGAATTCTAAAGGCAAGTTCTGTTTAGACAGTCGACTGAGAATCTTATGTAATGAATCTGGGCAGAAAAAATAATCAGAGCTCAATCTCTACTATGATCTCATTCAAGAACCATTTTACCGGGAGAATATATGCAAATGCAAACAGTTATTTAACAGAGTCCACTGTATAGTATTTGTAAACGAATGCTTATATACAACAGAACTGAACGTACCCCATCTGGGCGTCAAGCCTGCGCCAAGGACCTCTTGGCATAGTGGAAGGATGGATTTTTAGGTCTTGGGTAGGATTGGATAGGATGCTAGCAAAAAGACATGGGTTCGTATCCTGGGCCAGGGAAACCACTTAAGGGCAGGAATCCTCAAAATCCACGGTGCCACTTTTGAACTATGCAACGAATGAATACCTAGGAATCAGCAGTTGGCACCTCTTGAAGCCACCCCTTCTAAGGACAGGAGGCGTGTGTGAGAGAAATTTCTCTCTCTCTCACTCTCTCTCATACATACATACATACATATATACACACATATATATATGTATACACATGCATAAATACACACACATATACATATATATATATATATGTAAGTCTCTCTCTCTCTCTCTCTCTCTCTTTCTATATATATATATATATATATATATATATATATATATATATATATATATATATATATATATATATATGTGTGTGTGTGTGTGTGTGTGTGTGTATGTGTGTGTGTGTGTGTAACAACACACGCGAACGCATAAGTAATGACATACACAAAGATCAAGTCATGGCTTAGGGGTGTTTGCATGCATGAAAGGGCCAGAAAACTGCCTGCTTGATTTAGTTAGAGGGTTAAGTGGGACACCTTTTTAGCGAGGGTAGACATCCAGAAACCCGCCAGTTATCGTGTTATTCAATGTTTTCGTTGAAATTGATGAAATCAAAGTCACTCCTTTTTTTAAGTGTATGGGTTACATAAATTGCAATAATTCGGCAATGAAATGGTCTACAGAGCTCGTTCACAACTCAAAATAAAGCTTGAAGAAATAATGATCTATTTAATGGATATAAGCACAAGAAGCTTTGTCAGTACACAAGGTCACAAGAGGTCAAAGTATGACCTTTTCTGATGAGAAACTAAAATCTATGACTTTTGATATTTAAATATTTGTGAAAAACAGACGAATAGATTGAACATTTAATGCTTTTACATTCTGGTTAGGCACACCATTGGCAAGTTTTTGAAATGAGTGGGAAAACTTGTTTACTTATTTTAACCCCTGTGTAGCAATCAATAAAAGGAGTATATACCGGGTCAACATACTGTGACATAAGAGATATATGCCGTAATTCGTATTCTTGGGGATGGTAATAAGGATGCAAAAAATTAATCAATCCAGTTTACTCTATGTTCTCAGTTCATATAATGATCATTTGAAATTTTGGGAAACCTTATTTTTTTTTCTTTTTTCACAATTATTTAAATATGAAAAGTCATGGATTTTAGTTTCTCATCAGAAAAGTCATACTTTGACCTCTTGTGGCCTTGGGTAGTGGCTAATCTTATTGTGCTTGTATCCATTTAATAGATCATTCTTTAAGCTTTGTTTTGAGAGGTGAACGAACTCTGTTGACCATTTCATTGCTGAATTATTGCAATTTATGTAACTCATACATTTAAAAAAAAAGTTATTTTGATTTCATCAAATTCAACGAAAACCCTGAATAACGCGATAACTGGCGAGTTTCTAGATGTCTACCCTCGCTAGAAAGGTGTCCCAGTGGACCCTCTAACTAAATCAAGCAGGCAATTTTCTGGCCAATTCATGCATGCAAACACCCTTTGGCTCCTGGACTGTCAAGCTCTCCTCTCACTCTGTGTCACTATATACTTATCTCTGCGAAAGATCACTTGACAGTAAGAAAGAAAAAAAAAAAAAAAAAAAAAAAAAAAAAAAAAAAAAAGGGCTGGTCACGAAACCGGCGATGACTTACAAACAATAGCTTATTTTTGTGAAGGTTGGAACTGTCTCTCGAATGCTTTATTTGTCATCTGTGCCCCAAAAAGCCGTTCCCATTTTGTCAATCAAGTAAAAACCGCACCGTCAAAACATGCTTTACGATTAAGTGGCACTTCTCTGAAGGACACAAAATCTACACTAAGATTTTTTTTTTATGATTTCCTTAGAGAACAAAGTAACCTCATTCAGTTGTTAATACCGAATACATAGCAGAAATAATAAATAAATTAATAAAATTCATAATGCAACGCGCTTGGTAACCATAAGTTCAATTTTCTCACATGCTAAATTTTCTCCAGTCGTGGAAACAGATCATACTAACAAGGCAACATACGTCCTTCATATAGGTATAGATACATTTTTTATGACATCTAACAAATACATATATAATATTGTTAATCATTGTTTGTTCTCGCTGTTTTTAACAGCGTTTTACTTCAGTAAATAGTTAATTTTCTAACGATGCCTTGGACGGTGTGATTAATTTATCTGTTAAGAGAAAATTTATCATACGGTAACGCAGCGCATGCGCAGATTCGGTCTCCGTATGCGTCCTCGTGCCGCACGAGTTTTTATCCCCACACTTGCTACCAAATCTTGAGAGTGACACGGATTCTTCCTATACTTTCTGCTATTTTCTAGATTCTGTCCTGATTACCTTGGTTCTATGTCAAAATTTGGCTGATCTCCCACTGTGGGTATCATTCTCTTCATGCTGATTAGTCGAGGACGCATTTTCTTGGTTGTGTTAAAGTGGGTTCATGTTTAAGGGGAAAGAGAGCATCCACGAACGTACAGTGGTAATTTCCCAGAGTAATGCAGAATCTTAACATTTTGAGAGGTTTCTTCCCTGGCTGGTCTCTTACCTGAAGTTGGCAATAGAGACTCACATAACTGTAGTGGAATCTTTCCGTTGAGTGTTGGTTTGTTTTTCAACATCAGATTTCGGGTTTTATTATTCTGGCAATAAATCACCAACTCTCTTTCAATGTTTTCTTTAGTAGGTTTCACATTTCTTCCTGGCTTTATTTTTCCAGTAACAAAGTATCACTCCATTTCAATGTTCTCTTCAGTCAGTTTTGTATTCCTTCTTGTCATATCTCTTCACAGCATTCCCTCCTTATTTACAACTTGGAGACATAATTACATTATAAAAGAGTTTGATCCTCTCAGGAGCTGTGTATAGGTTGGGCGGTTGGTCTCGTCAATATTACTTTTATCCACAGCTTTTTTTTTCAACCAGTGATCGATAACGGGACCTCACTGATTGTCGTTGCTGACTAAGATATGGGACAGCCTGTTCAATTCTCGCAAAGTCATGAAGGGGGAAAGGACCTTCGGTGCACAAGCACCTGTTGCACTTGAGGATCAACAGAGATGAAGAGTCTGCCTTCATTGTGTAACTGATTCGTCCGGAGAGGAAATTTTGTCATCAATGAAGCTTTCATAGGTGAATTTGAGTGTAGAATTGCCCTCAGAGATACAAATATGGCGAATTCTTCGTTTTGGACCAAGACGAAGATTTTATCTGTATATCGGAAGTATAAGCAATGGCGAAAGATGAGAGGAAACATTTACTTCTGCTATATTTACACAAAAGTTAGCAAACTGTACCCTTATGATGTTCACTTGAACACATGGGTGGTACTCATAATAAGTGAAGGGGTTCCTCATTAAAACATTATAATTCGTTGGAAGCAGAAATGTCTCATTAAATGTGGCCGTGTTATGTCTAGAGTATATTACTTTTTCTGTCAGTTATATACCAGTTTTTTAGAATACAATCGAAAGCAAAGTCAGTGAACATTCTATTTCACGTTCTTTGAAAAAATATTCATTAAACGTGCAAGTAATGAAGCGGTAATCATTTTAATATTAAAATAATGAAGTATTACGACCAGAATTCAACCTAGCAACTGGGAGGAGGTGGGAGAGGCCAACGCAACTCAGTGCCTTCATGCAAGGAGTCCCTTGGACTTCCCAGGGATGACACCCCCCCGGGGAGGTGCTAGAGACTCTCCTTGAGGGATACATTCTCTACGAAGACTTAGCCCTCCTCCAGGAACGAATCCCAGCCTGGCAAGAGCCCTGCCTCTCTCCTAGGAGGTCCTGGAGGAAGGGTGCCCCCTTCCAGGGGTACCCAGGCTCCCTCCAGAAAGGCACCTCTAGTGATGGCTTCCCTAGGAAATGTTCCGTATCTCCTTCAGGAACTCTCCGTTCTCTGGCGTAAAGTTTTAGTTACAGAAAGTCTTGAGCTTTTTTTACTGCGACACATAATAATGGTAACTTTACGAGACTGACTCTTAATTATTTCTCTCAAGCGTGCTTTATAAGTTTATCATTGTTTTATATCTCCATTTTCAGTTCCTCGTTGGACGAGTCGGTAGAGTTCTCGGCTAGCACTCTGCTAGGCCCGAGTTCGAGTCTCCGGACGGCTAATGAAGAATTTGAGGAATTTATTTCTGGTGATAGAAATTCATTTCTCGGTATAATGTGGTTCGGATTCCACAATAAGCTGTAGGTCCCGCTGCTAGGTAACCAGTTGATTCTTAGCCACGTAAAATAAGTGTAATCCTTCGGGCCAGCCCTAGGAGAGCTGTTAATCAGCTCAGTGGTCTGGTTAAACTAAATTATACTTAGCTTTAACTTATATCTCCATTTAATGTACTGTACCAATAAATTTTTATATTTATATATCTAAAAAGGAATATCAAATAGTGTTTGTAATCTACGAGGGAATATCAAATGGTGTTTGTATTTTATATTTATATATCTAAAAAGGAATATCAAATAGTGTTTGTAATCTAAGAGGGAATATCAAATGGTGTTTGTAATCTAAGAATTTCATATAAGGACATGATGTGGAGACTCCAGGGGGTTTGATTCAAATGCTTCAACTGTTGGGTTTACTCTCGAGGGAAGTGTTCTGCTATACGCTGTTAAGCATATACAGTATATGCGTGCGTTGGAACATTATTCAGGAAACTAAAAGAGAGAGAGAGAGAGAGAGAGAGAGAGAGAGAGAGAGAGAGAGAGAGAGAGAGAGAGAGAGAGAGAGAGAAATTAAAGATAAGCTGAAGTAATGCACTTCATGTTTATTTTTCTACTTTGGATAATCCTTGGCAAAAAGAACGGGGTTTTCTGAGACCTCAATAAAATATTATAACATTTTACAGTATACGTCATTTACTGCTCCTCATATCACAGTGTTACATTCATTACATTACTTACATTGTTTAAAATTTTATTTAGCACTTCTTCAGACCACTGAATTAGGTCCATTGTACGCATCAGTCCTAAGTGTTTTGGCTCCCCCTACAAAATATTCCTGACTACGCCCTTGTAGTGGAGACATTGACTAAAATCTGAATAGCAAAAAATAAAGGAAATTCAAGACAGAATGTCTAATAATACAGAAATTACAGAAAGAATCGATTTCACCTTGATAACTCGCCTAACTGGCCACTAAGGCAACTGAGAGAAATTTGCGCTCTGATTCACGTTTTTGGGATTTTAACTTACAACTTAACGGGGTCTCTGTCGTCTCGGTTGGTTGAACCGAGTCCAGAGGTCCTTATCATGCCTCTTATTCTATTTAACACCTTAACAAACTTAAACTTATAGGCCTTTTTTTGGACGAGGGCTGAGTATGAGCCAACCAACCAGGTACCTACATCTACAGGCTGCTTTGGGAATAAGAGCCCGTGCAAGCACATGAATTTTAATCTAATTCGAAACCTTTTAACCAATTTGTTTATCTATCACCAGTTGGGGAAGGGTCCTATATACCTTCCGGAAGGCGCAGCAAACCGCGAATATTACCGATACGCCGACATTTATTTACTTAAAGTATGAGCAGTGATGCCTTTCTGATATATATACTTATGGCATTCAAAAATGGACAATAACACGGAAAAAGTTAATTCCTGATGCAGAAAGAGACTGTGAGCTTTTTGTCTCACTTGTTTTATGTGCAAAATATGCAACTAAGCATCACTGACATTTTCTTTGTATAATATGAGTATTACGCCCCAGCATTCCTTGAGATTTTTTTTTCCGATAAATGTCACTGAATTTCCTTATCTGGAAAATCATTACTTTCAGACCCTGAAGAAGAGACACAAACAGTTAAAAAAATATATATATTATGAAAAGAGTTGTTGATTGAAATATCATCATTATCAATATTATTGCTGACATAAAAGCACAAACTCCAACTTCCTTCAAAGAATCAAACAAACAGAACGACCTCCATAAGAAAGTGGGTCACTCCAATCATGTGCCTTGGGCATGCTTCCCGGGTGTTCAATCCACTCCCCCCTCCCCCTCCCCCTCCGCCTCACTCCAACAAAGGGTGAGATAATCAGAGGACACTGGATTTCGGCTGGCCCTAAGCAACAGGAGGAGGGAGATTATTCTCAGCTTACTAGGCAATCAACACAACAGTTCAATGTTAATCTCCAAGGTGATGGATAATGAAGTTATTGTTAGTGTAAGGCAGGGGTCGGCCAACCTCCAGCCCGCGGGCCACATCCAGCCCGCGGGCCACATCCAGCCCGCGGGCCACATCCAGCCCGTGGGCCACATCCAGCCCGCGGGCCACATCCAGCCCGGGGGCCACATCCAGCCCGCGGGCCACATCCAGCCCGCGGGCCACATCCAGCCCGGGGGCCACATCCGGCCCATCAAGGATTTCATTCCGGCCCGCCAACTGAACACCTGGACACTAATTATCTAACAGTTGTTAGTTTATGAGGAGCTGAGCGATCAATATAGTAAATCTGAGATCATGGCCCTCCTCCAAGACATTGCATAGCTGTCTGGCCCGCTGTCTCCAAAAGGTTGCCGACCCCTGGTGTAAGGAATAATAATAATAATAATAATAATAATAATAATAATAATAATAATAATAATAATAATAATAATAATAATAATAATAATTATGACGACGATGTGCAAAAACAAGATACTGTTCATACTATAATAATAATAATAATAATAATAATAATAATAATAATAATAACAATAATAAAATAATAATAAGAATAATAATAATAATAATAATAATAATAATAATAATAATAATAATAATAATATGCACAACCAAGATACTACTCAATACTTATAGCGCAAAATATAATTATATCTGGAATAACATCGACAACAATCATGATAGTATATTGATTTAAAAGCCTATTCAAAATATCCAGATGGTATCAATGCAACTATAAACGCATAATATTAATGAACACTGCGTATACTACAACTAACTACTACTTTTTGCTGCTACTCCTATAATAATAATAATAATAATAATAATAATAATAACAATAATAATAATAATAATAATAATAATAATAATAATAATAATAATAAGCGAAGTCCTAAACAAAAAATATGACTAAGTATAACGAAACATATTTTTTCTTTGGTGAATTGAAGACTCAGACGGAGAGAGAGAGAGAGAGAGAGAGAGAGAGAGAGAGAGAGAGAGAGAGAGAGAGAGAGAGAGAGAGAGAGAGAGAGAGAGAGAGATACAAAACTCTCACTTTGAAAAAAGGAAAATATTAACGAGAATCATGAATTAACTGTATTGCCACTAAGGAGCACAAGTATCATAAATCTCAAATTCACTATTATTTTATATAAATCCCAAATTCACTATTATTTTATAATCATTAATAACAAAAGCAGCAATCACGGCAACCGCAACATTAGTAGCAGCAATAAGACTTGTCTCAAGCAACTAGCGCAATAATTCACAGCAATATAAAAGAAATAAACGATAAAATATAATTTTTAATTTTTCTCTAGTCCTATCTGGCATCGTTCAGAGAATTCCTCTCGCCTTTCAGCGAGTTTAAGATTGAGTAAAAACTCCACTTGAACGTGTTGCAGAAACAAGGGGTTTGAACTCAGAAGAAGAGACACTGCGCTGGAAGAAGATTGGTTCAAATAGGCGTAAAAATAACCAGACGAAGCAGTTTAAATCGGTTTTTCTTACATTTCTCGAATATTTGAAACGAAGGAAAATAAAACTTTTTCTAAAAAAGACATTTGTGGTCGGGACGTAAACTTACATTAATCATTTTAAAATGAAAATTAATTTTCTAATGAGCAAGTTTAATTTAAAAATGAGGAAGTTTATACATACTTAATTATAAACTCTCGTGCGATTTACAACAGATAAACAAGTAAAGAATGCGCCGAAGTGTCTTCGGCGCAATCGAGTTTTCTGTACAGCCGCTACAGTGTATAATCATAGCCACCGAAATTAGATCTATCTTTCTGTGGTCTCGGTATGATGCTGTATGAGCCGCGACCCATGAAACTTTAACCACAGCCCGGTGGTGGCCTGTCCTATGTCGTTGCCAGAAGCACGATTATGGCTAATTTTAACCTTAAATAAAATAAAAACTACTGAGGCTAGAGGGCTGCAATTTGGTATGATTGATGATTGGAGGGTGGATGATCAACATAGCAATTTGCAGCCCTCTAGCTTCAGTAGTGTTCAAGATCTGAGGGCGGACAGAAAAAGTGCGGACGGACAGACAAAGCCGGCACAATAGTTTTCTTTTACAGAAAACTGAAAGGTGAAGAATACTATAAGATAAAGATGTAACATTCAAGTACGAAACGAGGTATGATGCAAGTTGTGTTTGAAACTTTGACTACAGCAATGAGTAAGCATTGGTTTGGGTAGCCCATCTATCATTTACACGAAGGAAACACGTCAGTAATATGCAATTTAAATAGAACAAAGACCAAATCGCGTGCGCAGGCTCACTCGCGCTACCGAATACGTTATGAACGTCTTCCCATCTTCTCACGAGACTTAAACATCAAAGAGAGGCGCAAATTCCAAATTGGTACCTGGCGAGTTTTGTTTAGGAAGTTCGTTTGTCGATTTCCCCTAGTATGACCAAATGATTCGACCTACGAAATAAGCTCTCTTTAAAAAACAATAAATAATGTCCGCTATGCTGGCTCTGCATAATAATGGTATGACTGTATCTTCCATTATTGCTGATTATTGACTGACTGGATTATATTTTTTGTTAGCATCTGTCATCTGGTGGCTTTCTAAGGAAACAAGTAAAACAAGAAAATGATTGACATAAAAAGAATGATAAATACATTTTAAAAAGTCTTTGAAGCGCAGGCGTCGAATGTGATGTATGGAAGACATTCAAAATATCTTAGAAATTTCAATTTCCAAATGAAAGTTTTTTTTTTCTAGGTAATGCAAAGTAAAGAAATGATTTTTTTACCCCATGTACGAAGAGGGACAATTTCACAATCTACTAAAAGAATATGAATTTTATTAGGAGAGTTAATCGAACTGTTGCCCTCTATTCACGAGCGTTAAGCGCACTGTTCTCTACAGCATTCTAAATTTTCTTTATGGAGCAGTTACTCAATTTACAAAATCAGAGAGCACCCACACAGACCGCACCTCTGAAAATGCTTGTTAAAATATCCACATGAAAAATTATCATCGTTCTAAACAAACACTTAGAAAATTTAGTTTGATAGACACATATACATACAAACATATATATATATATATATATATATATATATATATATATATATATATATATATATATATGTATATTATATATATATATATATATATATATATATATATATATATATATGTAGTATATATTTGTGTATATAGAATGTGTGTGTATATAGATATATATATATATATATATATATATATATATATATATATATATATATATATATATATATATATATATATATTTGAGCTTATCCCTGACCTCTATCCAAACTCCAACAAATTTAAATGAAATCCATTTAAAAACTTTTCAAGATAACACATGGACACACATACAGAAAACACACGAACAAGTCAACTTTCGAGTTAAAGATTCTTAAAATGAGGCGGCACTCGTAAAAAATGCGGATGTTTCTGAAGAATAACAACAATACATTCACATCGATACGTACAACCTCCTGTTTCTCAGACCCAGACTCTCGAGACGCGTTACGGTGTTGCAACGATGAATATCAACGGCAACAAAATAGTCGGGATGAAACTTTTATTCTCCTGATTTAGTTGACGGATGAATGTGGAACGTCTCATTTTCTTCCTTGTATTCCACAATTTTAATCTTTTCTCTGACCACTTTTGTAAGGCGAAAGATTTATCATTACAATTTAAAAGCTGGGTTATTTGTCGTGGAAAAATAGGGTTCGGAAGTCATATGAAAATTGTTTGCAAGACGTGATAACAGATTTTTGTTTTATGTAATTTAACATTTATAAGTCTCTGTATCTTCTTTCGTCGTATTTTGTACACAGCTACATGAATGTGTGAAGATGGTCATACATACATGCATGTAAAGTATACACACACAGACACACACACATATATATATATATATACAAGCTTTTCATGTAAAAAATATCCTTAGCAGTAATAAAAAATAAGTCTATTAACAATACCTGCCATGGCCAAAGTCAGTTCATTATTATTATTATTATTATTATTATTATTATTATTATTATTATTATTATTATTATTATTATTATTATTATTATTATGATTTTTAAATAATAACAATAATAATGCGTTCCAGAATTTAGTTAAAACCGGATAAAGGATATTCGGTTAGATATTACAAGATATCTAACAGTTATAATTAGGCCATTTTTTCGACTATGCCAAATTAATCATAACTTAATGTCATACATAATAATAATAATAATAATAATAATAATAATAATAATAATAATAATAATAATAATAATAATAATATATTATTGTTATTATTATTATAATTGTTACAATAATTACAATTATTATTAAAATCCAGTGTATAACCTCACTTGGAAATTAGAATGCTACAAACCCAAGGGGTTCAAGGTGCAAGAGAGAGAGAGAGAGAGAGAGAGAGAGAGAGAGAGAGAGAGAGAGAGAGAGAGAGAGAGAGAGAGAGAGAGAGAATACTATGAAGTTCATAGCTCTCTCAAGAGAGAGGAGACAAATTTCAAGTTGTTGACACAAAATTAAATAAGGTTAAGCTGACTTCATCATTTAGAAAGTAAATAATGATCTTCACTTGATATTGTTTGTAACGAGTCTTGAAAAATGTATAAGTAATGAACTTAAAGAATGTATAAGTAATGAACTCTCACTGATGTTGTGACAACAGTGAATCATGAGTCGCTACTATTACCGTTCTCGGACTGACACGCACGAATGATGAAAGATAAACAAAAGGAATTAAATGATTTTTTTTTCTCTTCCTCATATCTCAATTACGGGCTGCTCTATGAGCAAGAGCCCGTGCTGGCATAAAACCAGCTCAGTCAAAAACAACAACAACATTATATCTGAAGCTCAGATCGAGGTGGCCGAAATAGCACAGTTTGGTTGGGATACTGACGAATATTCTAAAATAAAGTTTGAGTGTTTTATTAGGTTGACTGAGGAAATGATCATTAGGGTTGGAATTGGTACGATGAGTTTAGGCCAAAGGCCAAGCACTGGGACCTATGAGGTCATTCAGCGCTGGGAAGGAAATTGAGAGTCGGTAGGTTTGAAAGGTGTAACAGGAGGAAAACCTCCCATATGCACAATGAAATAATTGTTAGGATAGGGTGGATCGCAAGATGGAAGAAAGATATGAATGGAGATTCAGTAAAAGGAATGATAGGGGCTGCAGCTAGGGGCCGAAGGAACGCTGCAAAGAATATTTAGTAATGCCTACAGTGCACCCCGTGAGGTACACTGACGGCACTAACCCCCTTCGGGGCTGAATCATTAGGGTTACTGAGATACTTCGAGATGGAAATACGGATATATGGTAGTTAGGGCCAATGACCAGGTATAGTACCAAGGGGGAAAGCTTTAGTGCCGCAAATACTTTTGGAAATTAAAGGCAAAATACTTCTGTAGAAAATCAAGATATGGATGGTAAATTCCTTAAAGAAGATGCAGTTATCTTCGACGGATCAATGTTATACGACAATTTGTAGAAGTAGCTAGGGTTCCATAAGTAAACTGATCTTCCATTGTTGTATTCTGTCACTTATTTTTCTATGGGTTTTTGCAAATAAAGGTGAGCCTACTCAGGCACTGCTCTACATAAATATCTTTCTTTTCGGGCCTTTCAGAGAAAAATTATCTTATTTCTCTCCCTAATTCTCCTCATACTTCCTACGGTCTTTGAAAACACTGAGTTTTGATTCCCGTTACGGATCTGGATGCGTCAGGAATGCTGCTCTATTCCTGTTTTGAATAAATCATTCGTGAGATTCGCCCATTCCTATACAGAATAATTTACTATACCTGTGCCCCCTCTCTCCCTCTCTCTCTCTCTCTCTCTCTCTCTCTCTCTCTCTCTCTCTCTCTGTCAAGTCCACCTAGAATAATTTTAACAGGACGCACAAAAGTGACAGGCATATAAGGCAAACGATCACTGAACCTGTACATTTAAAAAAGTAAATGAACGTAAAATATATTTTTGCATACAAGTGTATGCATATATTGCAACTATATAAATATATAAATATATATATATATATATATATATATATATATATATATATATATATGTATATTATATATATATATATATACATATATGTGTAGAATTTAAATAGAGGAAGGAGAGAAACATAACAAAACGTCTACTATTTCCTTGAAGTTACAAGGAAACACAAAAAAGCAGAAATACATCATCGTTATATATATATATATATATATATATATATATATATATATATATATATATATATATATATATATATATATATATATATATATATATATATAGAGTTTAGCAAAGTAGCGACAGAATCTACAGTTTAAAATTCTTTTACATCATAGTTTTATATATATATATATATATATATATATATATATATATATATATATATATATATATATATATATATATATATAGTTTAGCAAAGTACCGACAGAATCTAGTTTTTAAAAAAATTTTATCTTTAAAACTTTACGCAGATTATCAACCCGAACTGACGAGGTAAGCAACTGATAGCTAAAGAGAATGAAAAAAAAAACTTGTGCATCAAAAAGACATTAACAAATATATATAACAAACTATTAGAGTTATGGTGACGATGTTATCAGGTTAAGAACGTTGCTAAATGATTTTAACTTTTAATAATTTTTGCAAGTAAATGGACTGAATACTCTATTTTTAATCTCCTTGTGCCTAACGAAAAAGACTATTGGGGGGAGTTTCACTTTTAGTTTTCTGTAAAAGAAAACTGTTGTGCCGGCTTCGTCTGTCCGTCCGCACTTTTTCTGTCCGCCCTCAGATCTTAAAAACTACCGAGGCTAGAGGGCTGCAAATTGGTATGTTGATCATCCACCCTCCACTCTAGCAAACATACCAAATTGCAGCCCTCTAGCCTCAGTAGTTTTTATTTTATTTAAGGTTAAAGTTAGCCATAATCGTGCTTCCGGCAACGATATAGGATAGACCACTGCCTGGCCGTGGTTAAAGTTTCATGGGCCGCAGCTCATACAGCATTAGACCGAGACCACCGCAAGATAGATCTATTTTCGGTGGCCATGATTATACGCTGTAGCGGCTGGACAGAAAACTCTATTGCGTCGAAGAAATTTCGGTGCATTTTTTATTAGTTGTCTTGCACTCTTAACGCTATTGTTAATCTTATCTGACGCGCTTTATTGTGAATGATTTAATCTGTTATTAAAACGACTTCTACCGATACAACTGTCACTTTACGCTTTTAAAGGAATTTCATTTCTCATTCGCCTACCCGAATAATTTGACCGTAAGCGCCTTCTTTTAAACATAGGCGCTGAAAAAAAATGCCCAAGTAGGACTGGGATCTTCTTTATGGAATGGAATGGAATATAGAGTTTAGGCCAAAAACCAAGCACTGGGACCTTTGAGGCCATTCAGCGCTGGAAAGGAAATGAGAGTAGGCAGGTTTGAAAGGTTTAACAGGAGGAAAACCTCGCAGTTGCACTATGAAATAACTGTTATAAGAGGGTGGGTAGCAAGATGGAAGAAAGATAACATGAATGGAGGTACAGTAAAAGGAATGAGAGGGGTTGAAGCTAGGGGCCGAAGGGAAGCTGCAAAGAACCTTTAGTAAAATTTAAGTTTCAGAGTGTTAGATAGATCATAACATACATTAGGCCTTTTGATTTCGGTGTATTTATCCTAATTATATTTTACATGTGTGGGTGTGTGTTTTTTCCTCACTCGTCCTAACACGAGAATCCTTTTCAGAAAATAAGCTGCACCATTGAAGGCATGTTCCATTTTGCTCTAAATCCCTTGCCAATCCTCAAGTAAAGATAACGATTTGACAGAGGCTCTTGGGACTGAGTATTATTATTATTATATATATATTACCCACGGAGTGAAACGCTTGTCGAGCAAGCCATATGGATTGAAAACAATTACATAATGTATTATGACTAAGAAACTAATAACTGTAACTATTGCACCTTATATATATATATATATATATATATATATATATATATATATATATATATATATATATATATATATATATATATATACACAATTCCTAAGTTCTTTGCAGTTGAAGATCCCACGTGAGAATATTTTAGCAGTACATTCACTTGTAATTAACATGCCGCATATTTTGTGGGTGGTGCTTGGCCTATCAGTATCATCGCCTATGGTATTTCCAGTTTCCATGGCCGTAGCTGTTGCTAGATCAGTTTACACACTCAAATCAATCAATGAATAAAATATGACATTTAAAATAATTTTTTCAGTAAATTTGTAATCAATATCCAAATCACCTTACAGTAATAGCTGACGCCACAATCAGTATATAACAGTCTAGTGATATTGCAATGGTACACTGTTTCAGCATAATCTGGGGCTGTTAGTTAACTGAGTATGAATGTAATTAAGGTTGTTTACATTTTGAAGAAGGTAAAAGAATGAACCAGGAAAATAAGTTTGTTTCGTTTTCTATGAACGAAGTTTCAGTCAAAGAAAACGTATTTTAATCGTGAACCTTTAAAATGGGGACCGATACGAGCTGTGTGTGTATGTATATATATATGTATATATAAATATAATATATGGTATATATTATATATATATATATATATATATATATATATATATATATACGTGTGTGTGTGTATACATGACTGAATAATGCAAGTAAAATCAATAAGAAGAAAGCAAATAAAACCCAGTAAATATTCAAATATAAAATTTTCATGGGAGGTTTAATGACATGTTTCTGGGCCAACGATGATTAGAATCACTGGTAAAGAGCAAAAGCATTTGACAGATGTTGCACTGATTATCAAATAATAATAATAATAATAATAATAATAATAATAATAATAATAATAATAATAATAATAATAATAATAATAGATGCATATGCTTTAATTAGATATTTCTAATTAAAGCATGTGGGAGTGAGCTCCCACTGTTTTGCAATTTTAGTGTAACATTTCTCCCTCGTAAAAGGTATGCACCTGTCTTAGCTGATTTTGTACACGGTGCCATTACAGTTTTTATATTTCTACAATAAAGTAACAACAAAGAACAGAGAACTGTTATGAAAATGTTATGTAAGTTGCGCTATGTTATGAATGCATGTTGTTACAATCGTGACATCATATGTAGGCTTAGAAAATAAGCAATATTCTTCAATGCGCTGTTATGAAAAAGACCGATCTTTAGTTAAATGCCACTCATGTTGTAAATCCAGGCTACCCGTGCTGTGTAACAGCTAAGATAGGCCAGAGTACAATACAGCTTTCGTTAAGAGCTGCGCGCTGCGAGACACAAGAATGGTGTTCTATATAACCTACTGTGTTCTAGAGAACGAGTTATAGGAACGAGTCATAGAAGAGAAATAGTTATAGGAGGAATCCAATTACGAGTAAGAAGCCAGCCTTAATTGATTGATTATATGTATCAAAACTGGCGTCACAACATCTAGGTTTTATCCAGTAGAATAGAAGCGAGGTTAACACTACGAAAAATGAAAGAAACTGCGGAAGTCGAGAGTTTCCATTCCTTAACCTTAACGTGGAACATGAGGAGTCTTTGGTATCCAGCCTCAAGTGCCAACTTACAGCTAGGGCATTGTTTGGTATTTATATTAGCGTACGCCGAGGATAGAATTGTTATGGTAGCCTCCGAATGTCAAAGCAAGGAATGGCAGTACAGCGAAGGTGGTCAATATACTTACTTTGCACATTTCTTAGTCGCCACGGGTTCCAGTAATGCACAATGACCCAAAATACAGAATTTAAATCCTATACAGTATGTCTACGTGAACGCAACAAGTTAATTCAAAGTTTATACTAAAGTTGATTACCATAAAAATCTTCCGTTTTAAGCGACCTCAAGATGCTGAAGGTTGCAAACCTTACGAAGTTCGGTCTTTCTGATGCTTCATCTCTGCTTACGATTTAATTTTATTTGTCATTATGGTATCACAAACACCCATAAAATAGTAGTCAAATATCCCATCTTTCAATTACTTTCCCTCCTTGAAGGAACTCGAATTTTCTATAAAAAAAAATCGTTCTACCTTTCCGAACATGAACTAGAACCTAGGTAAATTAGCAATTGGAATCTGTCAGTAACCAACAACCAGCCATAATCTGCTGCTGACGCATTCTATATGAAATATTACAGATCACTAGCCAATAACTTCTAGATACAGTTCGGGAAGCTTCCATAAAACAGATCACAGTAACATTCTTTAACGAGAGAGGAATATTGAAATGCAGAGTCTTGTAAACGCAAAGCATTGTAGTAAGTATTCCATTTCAATTACTAAGCCTTATTCATATAATTTTCGATTATACCCGCATATACAGTATATATATATATATATATATATATATATATATATATATATATATATATATATATATATATATATATATATATATATATGAAATTTTTATCACACCGTGATTTATATACAATCATGAAGCTACAAATGTCGTTTAATATTCAATTCACGCTACTTGGGGAATATTCCCGAAGGGGAATTATAACCGAAGGGGAATTTTTAAGTGAGAAATGGATCGGTACTGAAGTGTCTCGAACACTCGACATATAATACCTTCCAACGACTCCAGTCGACGGTCAAACCACTGATATATATATATATATATATATATATATATATATATATATATATATATATATATATATATATATATATATATATATATATATATATATATATATATATATATATAATGGCTTTCCAAGACTGCTGTGTTCAATCCCCTTTCGTGTTTGTTGTTAAGTTTCCCTTGGTTTGGTTTTTGATCTTTCGAATTTCCGTTTTTTTTAAAAATCCTTTGGTTTGGGTTTTTGGCTCTCTCGTGTTGTTAATGCTTTCGAAAGTCTCATTAACTCAGAATTTAAAAAGAAATATTTTTTCCCTCTATATATACAGGGTTTCAGGTGATTGTCTACCACGCCCTTGCCGTGGCCTTCCTAGCACCTGCCGTGAAGCACACCTGCGTCATCCCGCCTGAGGATCAGATTACGTTAACTTCGCAGGTTTCTGGTGATAACGCTACTGAGACGTAAGTCGTTAAGTTTTTTTTTATCCTTGTACTAACCAGTCTTCTTTTCTCTCAGTGACTTCTTCTTTTCTCTCAGTAACTTCCTCTTTTCTCTCAGTAACTGCTTCTTTTCTCTTCTCTTCTCTCAGTAACTTCTTCTTTTCTCTCAGTAACAGGAGGAAAACTTCGCACTTACACGATGAATCAATTGTTATGAGAGGGTGGGAAGTAAGATGGAAGAAAGAGAATATGAACGGAGGTACAGTAAAAGAAACAAAAGGGGTTGCAGCTAGGGGACGAAGGGACGCTGCAGAGAGAGAGAGAGAGAGAGAGAGAGAGAGAGAGAGAGAGAGAGAGAGAGAGAGAGAGAGAGGCGTATGCACGCTAGGCTAATTTTCCGTTACTTCCAGAGACCAATGTTACTACACTTCCGGGAACATCTCCAGACAGTGCAAAGAGTGGCATTACGACAACACCATCTTCGGGCACACCATGACGTCAGAGGTAAATATATGATCAATAAGCATCACTCTTTATGTCAATCCTTAATAATTTCGTACTTGAAGTACTCATAATTTTTTTTAATATAATTACTCTTTTCTGTATCGAAAGACTACATTCGATGCCACCTCGTTGTGTGATACCTCCATTTTTTTTTAAATAAATGCGGGAAAAATTAATTATATACTGAAATGCCGTTTAGTTATGATAGAATCACCATTTCTGAATCATAAGGAGATTGTCTTGTTTACTGTAAGTTGAAAAAACAATCAGAATTATATATAAAATATACAACTAAAGTAAAAAAAACAATACGAATTAGAGAAATAGGAAAAAGTAAACTAAACGATCAGAATTATATACAGTATAAAATATAAAACAAAATAAAAATCGAGATTATGAAAAATATAAAAAGTAAAAAAAAAAAATCGGAATTATAGGAAATATAAAAAAGTAAAATAAACGATCCGAATTATATATAAAACCAAAAACAAAAACGGGATTATAAAAAATATAAAAGTAAAAAAAACAATCAGAATTATATAAAATATAAAGAGTTTAAAATATAAAACGAAGTTTAAAAAATCAGAATTATAAAAAAATAGAAAACCAAAGTGAGAAACAATTAGAATTATATATAAAATATAAAACAAAAGTTTAAAAAAAATCAGAATTATACAAAAAATAGAAACCCAAAGTGAAAAACAACCAGAATTGTATATAAAATATAAAACAAAAGTTAAAAAAAAAAAATCAGAATTACATATAGAAAATAATAACCAAAGTTCTCCCATTATCTATTATTCAGTTCGACCTTGTATGCAGCAGGGCTTATCTAAGGTCCATCTACCAGAGCATTTACATGTTCGGGAGCCTCATCGCGGCGCCAATAGGAGGTATCTTAGCTGACAAGTAAGTTTAAATATCAGGATTTTCAAGGCCGTTCTCACGGTGATTTGCCCCAAATGTTCGTGATTAGCGATAAACAATGCCAATTTTCACATTGTTAATCAATCATGTTCGTGTGCGGAAGAAGCATTCAGTATGTATAAATAATATATATATACACACGAATATGTATATATAAATACCTATCAATCTGTATATATATATATATATATATATATATATATATATATATATATATATATATATATATATATATATATATATATATATATATATATATATATGAAGTTACCAAGGCCCATAAGAACACTATTTACACTTCGGTGTTCAAGATTACACGAGTTTGTTAATAGAAACGTATGATTTTGTCGTGTAAATAGCGTTCTTACGGGCTTTTTTTTCAACTTCACAGAACACTGATAGACTATAGTAAAAGATATTATCATATATAAATATATATATATATATATATATATATATATATATATATATATATATATATATATATATATATATATATATATATATATATATATATATATATATATATATATATATATATATATATATACGTACGCAGCACATTCAACAATTCTCAACCGTTTTTCAGATACGGTCGCAAGTTCCTCTTCACCATCGGTTCCACAACCTATTTCGTTCTAAGCCTAATCGCCTGTTGGATTCCCACCATGCCTACCATTCTCGCATTTCGATTCCTCATGGGTCTCATGCACACACCTACCATGAATGCAGCGTTTATACTTGGTTAGTAAAAAAAAAAAAAAAAAAAAAAATTTTCTGATTGCGGTTAGTTTTTTTTTTTTTTTTGAACGAGTCACTTATGAATTAACTAGCTTTTTTTTTTTTTTATTTCCATTTGCTTCTGTCGTGGAATGTCTGAGTGACCGGGCAAGCTGGCAAGGATATTTTATTCTGAGCAAAACTTGCAAGACAAATTAAATTTCAGGTAATTGTATTGTCGTGGAGAGAAAAAGAGAGATTTTCAAATTATAAAAAGCATTAAACTTCGAATTACATACGATAAAGACTGCTTCAAATTCTGAGACATTTCCTAAAAACGGTTCTCATTAAAACGTCTAAATGAAGCGATCTCATTAATTAATGTCTCTATTAATAAAATAAAAACCGTCATTTAGATTATTTTTTTAGCAAGTGATAATCCTTGACACCAACTCTTCATTAACCAGCAAAAAGACAAGTCTTCATTTAGCTTTTACGATAATTATTAAAATGCACTTTTATTCACGTTGCTTATGCAACATATAAATCTGAATATTACCAAACAAAAACGTCTTTCAGTTTTCTTCTGAAGATGGAAAGAGAAACCCACAAGATTCCTGTGTATAACTTGTTTACTTGTAAATATTCACATATTACTAGAATCTCGAGTACTTTCAAGTCCTAACTGTGATTCTAGTAATATGTGAATATTTACAAGTAAACACAGGAATCTTGTGGGTTTCTCTTTCAATCTGAATATTATTCTTAGATTAGGTTTACAGGAAACATGTCAAGTTTTAATTTTTTTTAAATTATGGCCACTTTACCTCCATGGCAGAAAATGGAGTAATGGAGTAAAATATCTTATGATCTCTGCTTCTTGAGCAAAAAAAAAAAAAAAAAAAAAAAGTCTTATTTAAGACACGTTTTTTGTCTTGTCTTCAATATGGCTGTCCAAACTCCAATGCAGGAATGGAGATATGTGCCCCTGCGGCGAGGTCGACGGTGGGGGTGCTCTTCGCCCTGCCCTGGGCATTTGGCACGGTCATCTGGGGTGGATTAGCCTATTTCATAAGAGACTGGCGCTGGCTCCAATTCGCCGTTTCATTGCCCACCGTTATTCT
>JANJGK010000006.1:6520362-6525362 GCA_039081455.1 Macrobrachium rosenbergii
AATAATTAAACAATTAAGGAACATGGAAATATTGTTACCTATTCTCTCACATACGCTAGAAATTCTGATACTACAGAAATTCTGATACTACGCTAGAAATTCTGATACTACGCTAGAAATTCTGATGCTACGCTAGAAATTCTGATACTACAATCGTGCATAAAATTACTTTTGAGAGATGAACAAATAAATCTCGATTTCATTATTATTATGAATCATTCTTAGCTAGGTATAAAAATAAACGTTTTTGCTTAACTGAGCAGCAAGCCTTAGACGTCTAGTGCCACATTGAGTATGAAATATTAGTGGAAAGGCTGCTGCTTTTAAGATTATGGCCAAAATAAAGAAAATGACTATACATTTTTACCTGATTTAGATTCTCCTACAAACTGAGGTGATTATTATAGTGAAAAATGACGTATCCTTCAGAAATTAAGCTGAAAACACCACGGCATGACTTACTGATCTTCAAGAAACAGAATACAAAAATCATTTGACACACGAGCTCTCCTACGACAACGAGTCAAGACGCTAACCATTTCTCCGTCATTTGCAAAATCTTCTTCTCGTATTTCTTCTAGAACTCGGAGGCTGAGACGCACCACCCTTGTCGTGTGGATGACCTTCATGTTTTCCTCGACCGTCTTCTTCGGACTCACCCTCAACGCGACGAATTTCAGCGTCGATCCCTACTTCTACATGATATTCAACGGGTTGGTCGAAATCCCGGCGTACATATTTCCGGCCCCGATAACTGCCCGTTTCGGCCGCAAGTTCCCCATTATCATCGGCTTCTCGATAACCAGCGTCTGCCTCCTTGCGCTGCCCTTCATCGATAAAGGTAACTGGACAGTACGACTTAGATGAATGATGAATACGATGCCTATGTTTACGGGAAGAATAATTTAGATGGCAATCTAACTGAAGCCTTTCAATAATGCCCATGTTTTTCGGGAAGAATAATTTAGATGGCTATCTAACAGAAGCCTTTTAATAATGCCATAATTTAGAAGGCAATCTAACTGAAGCCTTTTAAAAATGCCTGTGTTTTTCGGGAAGAATAATCTATAAGGCAATCTAACTGAAGCCTTTTAATAATGCCAATGTTTTTCGGGAAGAATAATTTAGAAGGCAATCTAACTGAAGCCCTTTACAATACCAATGTTTTTCGGAAGGAACAAATTATAAGGCAATCTAACTGAAGTGTTTTAGCCCTTAAGTCTGATGTCACTACCTTAAAAAACCTGTCTTTTTTCAGTATTATACGCGAAAATTTCATGATTAAAAGTCTGTAAAAGTATCCCTCAGTTACCAGTCAGTTTTGTGCGTGACTAAACTTCAGTGAACCACTGAAATCTTCGATAGGAAACTAAATGTCAAATCCTTCTCGTTTCCAGATGAATCTACGCTGGTGGTAACAATAATAATGGTTGGAAGACTTCTGCTGAGCTCAGCATTTCAGCTCTTCTTTCTGTACAGCGCTGAACAATTCCCGACGGAAGTCCGACTCCAAGGATTTGGATCAGGTATATTCCTTTCCAGGCTGGGAGGAATATTCGCCCCGTTCATCACAGAACTGTTGGTAAGTGAGATAGAAGTGTCAAAAAAGGTAAAGGGGGAAACGAAGCGAGAGAATTGGAAATCCCCCTTTGACACACAAATTTTATTCTCCAAACGTTTCACTGTTGCTTAAAAAAAGTTTACTAGGGTAATCTTCAATTTCTAATACGCTAAAAATTATTTATAATTGTGAAATCATTAAAATAAGCCTGAGAACGTTTAAAACATCATTAAAAGTAACTTTAAAATTTTTACCTATACATCACTTTCTTTACGGAAATATTTGTTGCTAATTAAAAAAAAAAAAAAAACTCGAGACAAACAGAAGTCTATAGGAAACATTTAATGATCGATGGTACTAACCACAAGACAACAGTGCTGTAGTTGCGTGTGCGTATAACGCAGATGTAAGCATACACTGTTGAAACAAAAATAAGACTACAAGGAGTTTATTGGTAAAAGTAAAAATTTTCTGTACTTTGAAAAGAATTGCAAAATATTTGATGATATAAATTACGTTCTTCAGCAACTCATTTCAAAGGCGACTGAAAGGTTTAAAGCATTATTGTGCCTCGATGGTTCTTCAAAGCAACAATCATTCAGTATTCTTTCTTTCCCTAACTTGTTTCTAACCTTGCAGGCCACTTTTACTCAGGCTAATAACATTCTTTCTGTACCCATCACGGATGTTGTAACTGAATGCAGCGCAATGTATTTAAATGAATGAGAATTCATTTAGTGGTTCTACTGCTAGGTAACCAGTTGGTTCTTAGCCACGTAAAATAAATCTAATCCTTCGGGCCAGCCCTAGGAGAGCTGTTAATCAGCTCAGTGGTCGGGTTAAACTAAGATATACTTAAATTCTACTGCTTTAAATGCAATCTGTCAGATCACAAAATTACAATTGGTAGATCTGCTTTAAGAAAAAAACAGAATGGGCGTTTTGCTTGTATATCCTAAGTTCTCTCCTTCATCGCTTCTGCCTTGCTGCCCTCTATTTGGGGTGCTTCCTCTTGCCTTCCTAGCCGTAATGACTGCATGAAAGACAGGTCAGTGACCTAACCTTTATCCTGCTGTCGATCCTGTTTTTCTTCGAAACGTGGCTTTCCCGCTCTCTTTCGTGTGGCCTGTTTCACTCACCGTTCAGGCCGCTCAAGGAGTGAGACCCTTCTCCCGCCAGGCGGCGTCATAGCAGACCTTGCCTTGGTCATGTTCCTTGTCCAGCAATCGTCCGCCTCTTACCCCACTGAAATGAGTATTGTGCCTTTCCTTCTGCTATCCTTCAGTGAGTTTTCTTTTTCTCAGTTCCGTTTTCCCTGACCATTTCAAACTTCCATCTTTCCACAGGCAGCAGATCTATTACTAAGTTTCTTTTTTCTGATCTAGCTCAAGTCAGCTGGTTACCTGTACTATTATCCTTTACATAAGAAAAACCAGAAATTTGTACTAAAACGATCTCCCATTTGCAGCATTTCTAGAATTCCTTCCACTGCCGTAGGCTTATGCGGTTGATCTTACCATTTCACCACTCTCTTTCCTCCAGGGCCCTCTGTACTCCTGGTCGCCATCAGTTGTGTTTGGTGTTTTCTCCTTGATAACAAGCTCGATCTTGCTACTCGTTCCGGAGACGCTGAACAAACCTATGCCGGAGACAATCGCGGAATTTGAAAATGACTTGCCCACAGCCACCAACAACAAGAAGCATGACTTAGAAATGGAAAAGAGGTAAGAGTTTTAGAACTTGAAGACGTGCTGATCACCACCAATAAGCTAAGTATCAGAATAGCATATCATATTGCATACAATTCAGAACTCACAAGTCCTTGAAATTTATATTCTTTACCGGTACACTGTAGGTATTACCTAAGGTACTTTGCAGCGTCCCTTCGGTCCCTAGCTGCAACCCCCTTTCATTCCTTTTATTGTACCTCCGTTCACATTCTCTTTCTTCCACCTTACTTTCCACCCTCTCATCACAGTTGTTTCACGGTGCAACCGCGAGGGTTTCCTCCTGTTACATCTTTAAACATTTTTAATCTTAAAGGGAATTTAAGATTAAATTCTC
This sequence comes from Macrobrachium rosenbergii, assembly GCA_039081455.1. Taxonomy (NCBI): domain Eukaryota; kingdom Metazoa; phylum Arthropoda; class Malacostraca; order Decapoda; family Palaemonidae; genus Macrobrachium; species Macrobrachium rosenbergii. The sequence goes on from JANJGK010000006.1 coordinate 6,523,988, forward strand.
TTTCATTGATGAATGACCTAGCAGGCCCTAGCGCTAGGCCTAAACTTTATATTCCATTCCTCTCTCACTCCTTCTCTCTCTCTCTCTCTCTCTCTCTCATAGCAGGCACCCAGATGGAGATACCCAAGAAATGGAACAAAAAGAGTATATATAAACAGGAAGAATCAGGAAAAAGAAAACACACGAACGACGGATATGTGATGAGAGCGAGTCGGTCAGAACTCCCGATGGTTAGCGATGATATTCTACAGCAGAGGTTCTCAAATTTTTTGGTACCGTTAACCCACCCCCTCCCCCGTCAGTGGTGTGATACCGTTACCCCTACCCCATTCCTCTTCAGTCATGTGGAGTTATAATATAAAGGAAAAAAAAATTATTGGAATGCTTAATTTCTGATGCATTTTATAAGTAAGAAATTAATTTTACATTTACTCAAGTCTTACGAAATAGAAAATTTAGATTTTAGACATAATTCCTGTAACAATAAATTAAAATTTAAGCATTGTTCCTTTTATCACAAACTGGAATTAAAGCATTATTTCCTTGGTAGTTAATAGAAAATAAAGACATTATTGCCGCGTTATTAATGGGAAACATGGTAATGTTTGTCCTATACTAAAATATCTGTATTATTCATTAATTAATTTATTCATCAATTTATTATTACTTTATTTATAAATTTACTGAATTTTACTCCAAAGAACTATTACTTTTAGAGAGTGCCTCGTTACCCCCCAGAAACGGCTTCATTACCCCCACGGGTTAATTACCCCCATTTTTTGAGATCCACTGTTCTACAGCAATGGGAATTATTATCAAGATAATATACACGAATAAAACGGTGCTAAATACTCGTCGTTTCATTTTCTTTTCCTGTGACTATTATGGCAGAAGTTTTCAATTTTTTTTTCCTCCTGAAAGTCAAGTACCCAATTGAGTTCTTGGCGAACTCAATAAGAAAAATTAGTTATGAATAGCGCTAACTCGTAATCAAATGTTAATGCAATTAGGATAAATAATTAGCTGAAACAAGCCTTCAGCATCAAAGTCACTGAGCGTTACGACAAATGGATGATGTCAAGATTGTTCGCTATTATATTAATGTCAATACAAGCAATACGCTCACAATCACATAAGAAAAGCGCAATAAATTAATTGTGCATTTATTCTTTAAATCACAATTACTGTGCACTAGGATAAATGGTTATAAACTTTTTTCTTTTATCGATAACAGTAACACAATAATCCTTAAATTTCTATAATATGCAATATTTACAAAGTACTTACAAATTCATCTGTAAAGAAGGTGTTCATTTTACAGAATCCTGATAAGACGTATTTGGAAAATTTAAGTTTACATCTAATAATATTTATG
>JANJGK010000006.1:6527862-6540362 GCA_039081455.1 Macrobrachium rosenbergii
TTTTCCCCCGAATGAATCTAAAGATCGAGGCCCTCCACTGACTGAGTCACAAAGAAAATGTCCTTGAATTGGAAAAGTGAAAGTATCTTACTACGCCCATGCGGTTACAACTTAAAGACAAAACTTTTAAGATGTCACTGGCGATTATGTCCCTATTACCAAAGAAAAACGAAAATTGGGGGGAATAAACATGATGTAGATACAAATTACAAAACGTTTCAGCACAGACAATTTAGAGTCGTCTCGAAACTCTTCAATATTTTCCACGCTGAAGAAATGAGATTTCTCAAACCTGTCCCTGGAAAAAATAATTATGTCCCCTAACCCGTAGTGTTAATATAATCACCGCAGACTGAATACTTATTTATCATATGCATATATATATATATATATATATATATATATATATATATATATATTATATATATATATATATATATATATATATTATATATATATATATATATATATATTGTTACGTGTGGGAGGTCTTGGTTGATCATGTATTATTCAATTTACGTAATTTTTACGGCCCTGCAAACCAAGATTACACGTAACCTGTCACTTGAAGCCAAAAGTTAACCTCAAAGACAGACGTTAATTAGCCAAAGGTCGCCAGTTAAGGGTTATTAACCTTAACAAAGAATATTTGAGATGAATTTGATTTTAAACGCAACGGTTCTTCCAAACATTCGGACGCGAGGCATACAAAAGCATCGAGATTTAACCTGATTTTGCTTACCCTAAATCCTAGGTATTTTACTGGAATAATGGGGTTGAAGCTAACAATAAAATAATTTGACTTAATCTAGACTTCGTGAACACATATACCGTAAGTGGTGGCTGAAGGGGGAACAAAGGAAATTTGAAATACAGAAAAAAGGATAAAAGAATGGGCGAAGTTTTGAACAAAAAGCGACTTTACCTTAGGACGAACGTTGTGCGCATCAACGACCGACGTGGAGTTCTTGCAATTGTTTCTTCACTTCACTAATAGAATAATAGACAAAGAAAGGGGGAAGAGGTCCAACTGGACGTGTTATCTCTCCGAAAGCTTGGTTCTCTCTGAAGTTCTCGGACCGGCCTAGGTCAACAACAATCACCCCAGGTGTCCACGTTCTTGTATTCAAAACATTCGCCATGAGACAGGTAGGAAGGAAAAGGGGACCTTAGGACCACCTATTCTTAAGGCTGATAGGGAAATTTTCCTATAGGGTAAAAGGCCTAACTTACCTATCCCGTTCTCCAACGGACGTTAAGGTTTGAACTAAGACGCACCTATATAGACAATGTCTTTTCCCGGTCTCAGTCAGGCTGATATTTTTACAATCAAAAGTTAAGAGGGCGAACAGCAGTAATATTTGTAAAAGCTCCCCCCCTTAAGAGGGCCTTCACTCCCTTTTCGGGCGTGAAGGTCTATACTAAGCAAGCTGTTCGCCTCTCGTAGGTTACTCTCCTTCCCCTGAGCAGATTAGTCCTGGTTAGCCTACCTAGCTACAGAACTACCTAACCCTAGATAGGATATGAGCTATAATCACTACTTAACCTAATTCTAATAGTACTAGAAGGTGCTCACGGTTATTATAGGCTACCTCCTACAATCATGATGTGTTTTAGACCTAGCCTAGTGGTACGTTCTATGATATTCCCTAGCCTAACCTATCCTAACCCGACCGTAGCACCAACATAAGAGTTAACATTCTAACTAAATTACAACATGGTTTATGTTTAATACAATTAAAATTTACTAGTTAATTCATGAGGGTTGCCTCATATGATAAATGGGTGCCTCACTGAGGTCTTAGGCCATGCGTGTCACGAGCATCGTGGCTCGTTTCACAATAGTTAAGATTACTGAAATAAGTTAGGCTACTTACATGATTACTGCGGCTTGGTGGTAAGTGGAAAGAACAAGTTTACTAAATTGATGTACCGTACTTTAAGGTGGCCTAGGCTAGGTACAAATAAAAGGAAGAGATCACACTGGCTACCTTCTCTGGGCAAGGGGTCAGGATCACTCTTAGATGTTAGGGCACTGTGCCGAGAGGGCACTAGTACCAGGATGAGCGTATAGCTCGGCAACTACTGGGCTCTCTTCCGCCCCTTCTTCTTCTTCTTCGGTTTCCTCCAAGGCCTATCAGTAGCTGGCCTAGCAGGTGATGAGAGCACCGACTCCAGGGACAGGCCAGAAGGGCTAGCGGGCGCGAAGTCAGGGGCAACTGCAAAAGCTGCGGGAGGACTCCCTACTCCGGCTGCTGCGACAACCGGAGCGAGAGCGATCTCGACTTCTGCGTCCGAGGATGCCAGTTCCTGGTCTTCCAAGGAAGGGGTACCATTTCGATCCTCCAGGGGTTCATCCCCTGGAATCCAATTTTGTGAAGAAGAAGCTTCGGGTGCTGGAGGCTCTCCAGTCGCGATGATCAACTGCATGGGGAACCCTAAATCTCCCGGAGGAGGATTCGCCTCATGATTTAGACCCGGCATAGAGGCCTTTTCCATTGGTAGCTCAACGTCCGTGGCGGACGGAGTCTGGCACTGCTCAGTGCTCGCAAGTGGCACTGGCAGCAGTTGAGGGTCAGGCATGCCTGACAAGGGGTCCGGAGGTGCAATACCTCTCGGACGACTTGGGTTTGGCTGCGGCAGAGATTCCTGCCCCAGCAGGAGATCGTAGCCCCTCGGTGAGTTTTGTTCGGGGGCGTCCGCTGGGCGTTGCTTGCTTGGGCAGCCCTCCCAATTTGTGGAGTGGTCTGCCCGCTTGCACGTCCTGCAGCGGTACTGCTCCTCCTGAATCTCTCTTCGCGGAGGGGGAGGACCTCTTGGTGGGCCAGCCCTTCGCGATTGGAGAGGGCTAGGCCTGAAATAATTTGGTTTATGCCCCTTCCGCGGACCACTTTGGTGGGCGGAAGGTGGAGGTTTGTCATGGTTGAGAGGTTTACATGTGGCCTCTGTGGAGGAGGTAACGCGGCTGCGAAGTGGCGTTGGTAACGGGCTTCCGCAGAGAAGATCCCGACCCAACAAGAAGACCACTCCGGGCCGAATTCCACCTACCACGCCAAGGCGGTGGGGTATCGTGCCCCAAGGTGTCCTAACCTGGAGTTGGACAGTAGGAACGGTGATGGTGTGGCCCTCTATCCACTTCATTTCCCACCGCGTTTCTTCGTCAACCATGGCACTGGCTGGCACTTGGGCCCTAGTGATCAGGCTAATGTCTGCCGCAGTGTCTACTGTGACCGGAAGGGTCACTGGCAGGCTAGTGCTCTGAAGAGGGGCCACCGAGATGAACTGGGTTTCCAGTCTCTCGGGGTAAAGGATCCGGTGCGGACCAGCAGCAGAAAATGAAGTGCTGATTAGGTTGACAAATTTGGTGGTGGGGACATGATGTGGACAGGCCGGAGATCCAGCATTGTAGTGGCTAGCAGCCCCACAGGATCTGCACGGGCCTTTTGGATGGGCTCGGTGGCCTGCAGTAACTGTTGGAGGAGAGGGCTGAGCGGGTGAATCGGGAGCGGAGTTCTGGCTGGTAGGGTTAGGCTGCTTATTAGTGCCGAGTTTGTATCGGCACTCAGCTTCAGCGTGGCCCCCCTTCTTGCAATAGTTGCACAGGGTCTTGCTAGGCAGTCCATTCTTCGGGCGAGTGGAGTTCGAGAGGTAGGCCGGAGGGATGATTCGCTTCTGAGAGGTGCTATGCGACTGATTGAAGGTTTCCCACGAATCAGCCATGCGACAAGCTTCCATAAGTGTGGAGGGCTGTTTATCGTTAAGATATACTGCAAGGGGCCCTGGCACACATTGGAAAAGGTCTTCTAGCATGGTCCGATTGAAGAGATCCTCAAACGTCGTGCAGGCCAAGGAGTCGAACCAGCGCGTACCGGACTGGGTTTTGTGACATGCCCATTCCGTCCAAGACCAGCCGACTTCCTTGGCAAGACCTCGGAACCGCTGTCTCCATTTTTCTGGGGTTATCTCGTAGGCCTTTGTAATGACTCTACGAACTTCCGCCATGTTGCCTCTCTGGCTCTTCTCCAGTGAGCGAAGCGCTGCCTTGGCTTTTCCCTCCATATGCTTGGCTAGTATTAAGGCTCTCTCCGTCTCCGTGGTGCTGTAGTTATCGAAAAGAGCCTCGATCTCCTCCAGCCATGCTTCTGGCTCGTCCTCAGTCCACTTGGGGACTAGGGAATTGATGCTCGAAATTGGAGCGTTTGATGCAGCAGGTGTAGGACTGGAGGCTTGATGGCTAGCCATAGCTTCGGCATTCTCCATTTTCGCTCTCTCAAGCTCGAGCTCCTTCTCCTTTAGGGCTAACTCAGTTTCCTTGCAGGCTAACTCATGCTGTCTCCTTCTTTCTTCTCCTTCCTCTTCATATTGCCTTTGCTCGGCTTCATACACCCTTCGTTCTTCTTCATACTTCCTCTGCTCGGCTTCGTACTTCCTCTGCTCGAGTCTTTCTTCCTTCTCCCGCTTGGCCAAGTCGTCCACTTGCTCCTTAACCCAGGTGGTAAGTTCCGAGCCGGTGAGACCTGCCGCCGTCCCCAGCCCCAGGAAAGTTTTATAATGCTCTGCTGCCATGGTTCTGGTGGGGAAGGGCGTCTAACCGGGTCGACTGGGCGTACTTGGGCAGCGAGGAAGTGTCTCTTCAATGACGTGGCACCCTTTCAAAAGGTGGCACTGTAGTTTGGGTGTGCCGTGTACAGGTCACACTGGTGGCACTCAGTATCCCTAGGCACTGGTGCAGGTTAGGTTCCAGAAGAACTTTCTCTTCTGTGTTCCCTTCTGGTTTTGTTTTATTTATTTTTCTGGATTCTTGCTTGGTGGCACTTATGGTGCCAATGTGTTCCTAGGGACCCTCTACTGGAGTCCAACTAGGCTATATGGGAGGAAAGGCACTCTACACCCCCTGCAGAGTGCAACAATCGAATGAGAGAGAAAGGGAAGGTAAAAGAGAGAGAGAGAGATAGAGAAGTAAGCTATTCCAGTGATGAGTGCTGCAAATTATTGGCACTGTGGAATAAAGTGAATTTGGGTTTTTTTTTTTTTTTTTTCTTAAAGATCCTCGTGAGTGGCTGGTCCCAGTACTGGCAACGGCTGGCCCCTTCTTTTTTCAGAGGGTGAAAACTACTGTTTGCTTCGGTCTGGATAGCAGGCCTCACTCGTGACCGACAGTTTATCACTGTATCGTAATTACTCTTAACTTGTCCTCATCTATTGTGGGACAGAGGTGCTTCTTTTATTTGGTTAAAGTATTCGAATTAATTAGCCTAGTGTCGGCCGTTCTTTCTTTGAAGAGGGTCACGTACACTTAGGTTAGGAATGCTTACTTGAATGACGAGAGAGAGAGAGAGAGAGAGAGAGAGAGAGAGAGAGAGAGAGAGATTTTCAATCAGCGAATTTCTTGCTGCTTGAGAACATGTAAACAAAGATTTTATACATGCACAATGGCATGGATCTTAATAAAATGATATAGATGCGTCGTCTTGGCTTCCTTAGGGATTACTTTATTATCTTAATTTTCCCGGGAGCCGACGTCACAAAAGTTTATCGTAAAAATTTTAAATTTTCTTTATATGATTTTATAGTAGGTATTCGTATAGGAACTTGTTATTACTCCTAACTAAGGCCTAACTTTCCCTGCCTAAATTATCTTTTGGTTTTTTCCTAGCTAAGATATTAGGAGGTGGGTTCGCTACGAAAAGCAAAAAAAAATATATGCCCCAAGAGTGGCGGGGAGCAGAGTCGACGTCACAATAACAAGGTCGTTGAGATGGCGGCCAAGGTCCCGTTAGGCCTAAATTTCAAAACAGCCGTTCAAAACAACCGCGCGAACATGGCGGAGGGATCCAAGATGGCGGGTATTTTCTTTTTCAAACAAATTCAAAACAACGCAACAAATGCAGGTATCCAGATTTTACTTTAAATATACCAATCATGCATAGCGTTTTACGTTACGGATGGAAAACTAAATTACCAAACAACTTTGTCTTTGTTATCGTATTCTCACCCGGACATTAAACAAAGAATGAAAAGAGAAATGCTAGCTTGCCTGCGTAAATTTACGTTGTTGCACGGTACCTTTATTGTAAAATTACTATTTTAGTTCGTTTGCTACTTCACTGACACGGTTTTTTGAATGATTCCCGCTATATGCAAACAATAACGATCGGAATTGCCGACGCGATTAGTATATTACTTTGTGTACATGAACTGGGCTCCGCGATTCTCGGCCTTTGAATTCGTTACTTGAACGACTTGACTCACAATCCGAACACGGTAAAATGCCCTTGTCTTAGACGTTATAAATTATGACTCTCTGCTCTCGACGCACCCTTTCCTACGCTAATTCTCGCTACACTTGTTATTATAACTATTCTCTTTACTGCTTATTATTATGCCTCGTTCCTTGTTTGGAAGAATGAAATGGAGTTCGATATCTGACTTTTATTTTTTGGAATTAATGTAATTTTAATTTCCTTTTCTCCAGATTCTTTCTCTAAAATGTACTTTAGATTCTACGCAAGGTCGCCAATGTTACGTGTGGGAGGTCTTGGTTGATCATGTATTATTCAATTTACGTAATTTTTACGGCCCTGCAAACCAAGATTACACGTAACCTGTCACTTGAAGCCAAAAGTTAACCTCAAAGACAGACGTTAATTAGCCAAAGGTCGCCAGTTAAGGGTTATTAACCTTAACAAAGAATATTTGAGATGAATTTGATTTTAAACGCAACGGTTCTTCCAAACATTCGGACGCGAGGCATACAAAAGCATCGAGATTTAACCTGATTTTGCTTACCCTAAATCCTAGGTATTTTACTGGAATAATGGGGTTGAAGCTAACAATAAAATAATTTGACTTAATCTAGACTTCGTGAACACATATACCGTAAGTGGTGGCTGAAGGGGGAACAAAGGAAATTTGAAATACAGAAAAAAGGATAAAAGAATGGGCGAAGTTTTGAACAAAAAGCGACTTTACCTTAGGACGAACGTTGTGCGCATCAACGACCGACGTGGAGTTCTTGCAATTGTTTCTTCACTTCACTAATAGAATAATAGACAAAGAAAGGGGGAAGAGGTCCAACTGGACGTGTTATCTCTCCGAAAGCTTGGTTCTCTCTGAAGTTCTCGGACCGGCCTAGGTCAACAACAATCACCCCAGGTGTCCACGTTCTTGTATTCAAAACATTCGCCATGAGACAGGTAGGAAGGAAAAGGGGACCTTAGGACCACCTATTCTTAAGGCTGATAGGGAAATTTTCCTATAGGGTAAAAGGCCTAACTTACCTATCCCGTTCTCCAACGGACGTTAAGGTTTGAACTAAGACGCACCTATATAGACAATGTCTTTTCCCGGTCTCAGTCAGGCTGATATTTTTACAATCAAAAGTTAAGAGGGCGAACAGCAGTAATATTTGTAAATATATATATATATATATATATATATATATATATATATATATATATATATATATATATATATATATATATATATATATATATATATATATATATATATATATATATATATATATTCTGAACTAGTCATGTTCGGTCTGACCACAAAGCACCAAAGATTTTCTGAAAATTCTCAACTGTCTAGACGACTATTTTCGTCATGATGGTGGCAGGGCATCTGAATATAATAATTAAAGTGATTATCAAAATTATATTTTTTCGCAAAAAAGGGTGATTATCAAAATTATATTTTTTCACATAAAAATAGTGATTATCAAAATAATATTTTTTTCATAAAAAAGTGATTATCAAAATTATATTTTTTCACATAAAATGAATATCAAAATTATACTTTTTCACATAAAAAGTGATTATCAAAATTATATTTTTTCGTATAAAAAACGATTATCAAAATTATATTTTTTTACATACAAAGGTGATTATCAAAATTATATTTTTTCACATAAAAAGTGATTATCAAAATTATATTTTTTTCCACATAAAAAGTGATTATCAATATTATATTTTCACATAAAAAGTGATTATCAAAATTATATTTTTTCACATAAAAATGAATACCAAAATTATAATTTTTCACATAAAAAAGTGATTATCAAAATTATATTTTTTCACAAAAAAAGTAATTATCAATATTATATTTTTCACATAAGAAAGTGAATATCAATATTATATCTTTCACATAAAAAGTGATTATCAAAATTAAATTTTTTCACTTAATTGAGCAGTAGAACATGAATGTGGCAGCACCTACTGTACTACCTTGTCTTACTCTAAAACCACTCCTTTGGGGAATTACATGGCTTATCGACTGCTGACAGTAAATATATGACATATATAGCGATGATCCTTAACCTTATTTTAATAAAATCTGGATTTAATAAAAGTTCCCAAGATTTTAATGGCTTTACATGAACTAATTTAAAATGAAATAATGGCTTCGTTATTGTTGTCTAAAATTTCATTCAAAATCTAGAATAATGCGTAAAGAAATGAACAAAATAAGATGATATGAAAAATAGAAAAAAAAATCGCGACAACAATAAGCTTTATCAAAACCATTAAAGGAAAAGCATTTTAGAATTATAAAAAGAAAAACCACTCATTTATAAAGAAAAAAGATAAAGAAAAATGCAATACTGCCGAGGGGCGATGAAGCTTTCAGGAAAGAATTCATTAAGTCAGATCTTTCCTGAAGGTGATTTATGGTGATATTGCGGTCTCATAGAGAGAGAGAGAGAGAGAGAGAGAGAGAGAGAGAGAGAGAGAGAGAGAGAGAGAGAGAGAGAGAGAGGCGGCGGACAGGGCAGTCAGAGTCTGGGTGAGAAGGGGGAGGGATTGGACATAAAGGGGGAATTGGAGGAGGGGGAGGGGTGATGGAGGTGTCTGGGGCTGGGAGGTACTATCCAGTTCTCTGAAGGGATAAAAGGTTTAGCGTAACCATATATAATATTCCGATATTAATGGATAGGACCATTTCCAGCGGTGTCCCCAGGCGACCCAAATCTCTGTGCATTTGCCTGCCAGAATCTCTCTCTCTCTCGCGTCCAGAATTACAAAGAACTTAAACCTTGTCTGTCAGCCTGTGGATGATAGCAACTCGCCACGATTCTATAAAAAAAAAAAAAAAAAAAAAAAAAAAAAAAATTCGGAATAATTGCAGACTAATCAATATAATCATTTTAACGTAATCTGAAACTACTACAGAATGACGCAGTTCTATGGCTAACGCCCCGATAGGAATCGGCCCTGACCCTGAGAAGGTGACGGGTATATCCTATATATTTTCCCAGATTACATCTGGGACAAGTGAATTCACAAACTTTGCCCGACGTCATCAAATGACAGATCCGATCTTTAAATCTGAATGGAATGGAATATAAAATTTAAGCCAAAGGCCAAGAACTGGGACCTATGAGGTCACCCAGCGCTGAAAGGAAACTTAAAAGCAAAAGGGTTTTGAAGGCGAAACCGCAGTAAAACCTCAAAGCAGTTGCGCTATAAAGAGTTTGTTAGGAGAAGGCGGAAAGTAAGATGGAAGAAAGGGAATAAGAACGGAGGTACAGTAAAGGGAATGAAAGGGGTTGCAGCTAGGGGCCGAAGGCACGCAGCAAGGAACCTTAATAATGCCTACAGTGCACCGCATGAGGTGCACTGACGGCACTACCCCGCTAGGGGGACCTAATTTTTTATAAACATCCACTGAATAAAGTTTACATTCTTCAGTGAAAATCACTGCTGCTACGCAGAAGTGAGCAATAACATTTAATCGGTCCTTTTCACAGGCTGAAGTTAAATAATAACCAAACCTTTTACTTTTCTAGGAAGGAATTTATCCGCCATTAGCCAAAGTCCCGAGACGCCTCTTTTTACGGTTAATTTCTTTCAAAATATTAATCGATCATTTCACTCACTTTTTATTTCTTTGTATTTTTTTTCCAATTTCAAGATATTAATTACTCATCTGACTCGCTCTTTCTTTTATTCCTTTGTATTATTTTTATTAAGTGAATCCTTTGATTTTTAAAATTTTATCTTCACTCTTTATCTCCAAGTAAATTCTTTAAAATTTAGCATTACAGCTTCTCTTATTATTTTTGCCTGAGTTTTTTCATTGGAGTATGACTCTGTACCTTGTCTTACTTGTCTTTAGTGAATCCTTTTGAGGAAGGGCGTTATATTAATCCTGTTTATATACTGTATATATACATATACATATATTATATATGTATATTTATAATATATATATATATAATGCATATATATGTACGTATATAATTTATATATATACATATACATACATATACATACATACATACATACATACATACATACATACATACATACACACACACACACACACACACACATATATATATATATATATATATATATATATATATATATATATATATATATATATATATATATATTATATATATATGTGCGTGTGTGTGTGTGTGTGTGTGTGTGTGTGTGTGTGTGAGGATTCTGGATTTCGTTGATTGTTACCCGTCCAAATACTGGCCAGACCGAATATTGTTTATTCATTGGTACTTTAACCTTAAATAAGATAAAAACTACTGAGGCGAGAGGGCTGCAATTTGGTATGTTTGATGACTGGAGGGTGGATGATCAACATACCAATTTGCAGCCCTCTAGCCTCCGTAGTTTTTACGATCCGAGGGCGGACAGAAAAAGTGCGGACGGACAGGCAAAGCCGGCACAACAGTTTTCTTTTACGGAAAATTAAAAATGGATTCCTAATTAAAACCAGAATATTATTATGACCATCTGCTGTGATTTGAACAATTACCATTCCTGATTTAAAAGCTTGGCTTTACACAGATCATTTTGGGTTGCACAGTCCGCCTCGTTCTCCGTAGTACAAGAAAGTAGTCTGTCACTCGTGGCACCTGAGTGAAACGGTGACTGATCACTGCCCGAGATGAGAGGGCAACAAACCTTGCAGAAAACAATGTTATATTATAGTATCCTTTGTATGCAGGTGCCACCGAAGTAGCCAATTCAGTAGGAAAAGTAAAATGAATATGACCTGAATATACAATCAACTTGATTTGTGGTGGGGCGGGTGGGGGCGGGGGGTGGGGGAGAGGAACGCAGGGAGAGCTGAGACAGAGGCTCACATATATGTCGCACAGTCTAATGACCCTGTAGGGGCTACTGCCGTCAGTGCACCCCACACGATGCACTGAAGGCGTTACTTAGGTTCTTCGCAGCGCCTCTTCGGCACCTACCTGTAACCCATTTCATTCCTTTTACTGGACCTCTGTTCATATTCTCTTTCTCCCAGCTTACTTTCTACCCTTCCCTAACAATTGATTCATGGTGAAACTGCGAGACTTTCCTCGTGTTACACCTTTCAAACCTTTTCTTGTCAGTATCTGTTTCAGCGCTGAATGACCTCATAGGTTCCAGCGCTTGGTCTTTGGCCTAAATTCTATATTCCATCTATCTAATGTCTAAGAAAATGTCAATTATGAAAAATCCAAACCCAAACTGTCATCATAGAAAACCAAACCAAATATACGAACGACTTTATTTTTTTTCTATGGGGAGGGGGAAGAGGAGGTGAGGGGGTTGACATACTGACCCTTTCTCCATATTCTTCAGAGTATGACGTCATTAATCTCGATTATATTGTGAAATTCTTAAGGGTAAGGTTATCATTATTAACCTAGATCGGCACTGTCAGAATAGGTGACCACAAAATAGAAAAAAAGAGTCTGTTCAGTTCATTGGTAACTTGCTATATATAATCCCATTTGGTATATCTAATCTCTTTCCTGCTTCCTACCTCTTTCCCCCCTTTCCATCGCGGCTCCCCCTTCCTACAAACTAGTCAGTGGTTCTCAGTCTTTTCTTAGTGATGGCACCCTAACTAATGTACCCCTTCTTCACCATCCCACCATACCGCATGAATTAACTTCTTATTTAATGAATAAAATTATTATCCATACTCAAACCAAAATCAGAACACCGTACATGCAGAAATACACTGTACAAACAAGGAGCATATCAGAAGAATTAGATAAACATAATTAGAGTAGACAAACTGATAATAATTACATGAAGGCTTCTGCAAACTTTTTTTTTCACAATCATTGAGATGATCTAGCCAAGACAAAATTCTTGACAATCATGTGGCACACCCCGGAGAATCACTGATTGCTAGTTATTATCTCTCAGTGATCTGAGCAACTGGTTTTGTTCTATTCCTTTTAAGCCTGGACATTTTACGTGTTAGAGGAGGGCAATAGAGGAGGCAAATTCCGACATTTCTTAATATAGCTTGTACTAAATCTTTTTCTATATTTATGGTAAAAAGTGTGAGCTTATATATGGGCAATAAGATGCCTGTCTCATTGGTCTACATAACGAAAGAATAAATAAAAAGCACCAAATGGAAAAAACACACTTCACATCCATAGCGTCATTACAGCATTGCGAACACCAGTCACGCTACCCATGCGCTTTAGAGCAAGTTCACATGAATTGCAGGTGGAGATG
>JANJGK010000006.1:6542862-6600362 GCA_039081455.1 Macrobrachium rosenbergii
AACCCCTTTGCAGAAAACTTCCAAAATACTATCTGGATCATAAACTTACACTAAAAGAAAAGAAAAACGGATCCTACGAACCTTTCTCACATTAATGGATACATATTCCAATTTTCAGTTTCATAACCATCTCTCTTTTCGTAAAAGTTATTTCTAAACAAATATAAAACAAGTAAAAAATGGGCCGAAGTTTCTTCGGCGCAATCGAGTTTTCTGTACAGCCGCTACAGCGTATAATCAAGGCCACCGAAAACAGATCTATCTTTCTGTGGTCTTGGTATAATGCTGTATGAGCCGCGCCCCATGAAACTATCAGCCGGCCGTGGTGGCTTGTGTTGTTGCGGTGCCCGGGCACGATTATGGCTAACTTTAATCTTAAATAAAATAAAAACTACTGAGGCTTGAGGGCTGCAATTTGGTATGTTTGATGACTGGAGGGTGGATCATCAACATACCAATTTGCAGCTCTCTAGACTCAGTAGTTTCTAAGATCTGAGGGCGGACAGAAAAAGTGCGGACAGAAAAAAGAGCGGACGGACAGACAAAGCCCTCATAAAATAGTTTTCTTTTCTGAAAACTAAAAAGGTGATTCCAAATTATCCAAAATTTGTGACATACCTAAGTTATTATTAAAAAGATAATTTTACAAAGATCCCAGCGGGTATCTGAGCCATCAGTCAAAGGGAATAATTACTCCTTTACAACTGCATGAAACATTTATGCTCATGCTTCCAGTCAATAGTAATGGGCGTATAGCCAAGAAATTGTTTTTAGTAGTTCTAAAGTCTGGGTGAGAGTTACGGAATCATGGAGTCTTGGAAACTATCAAGGAATTCGGAATAATGAAAACTGGTTGGAACTTTGGTTTCGTGAGGAATCAAAGAAATTTCCAAACGCTGGAATTAAGCAAGCCATTGAAATTTCTAGTCACGCCGATTCACAGAAACTTAAGATTTCTTGGATTAAGAAGGTCATTACGAATTTCTTAATCATGGAAGCTGTTGGCAAAAGCTGCCAGGAATTTTGCTGTAATGCAAACTTCAGACACACCTCTACCGGATAAGGTCTCGATTGGCTTTCCCCGATGGTCATTAATGAGATGTCTTGAGTAGTTTCTTCTAAACCAATAACGACTCATTCTTTTAATTCTCGAAAGGGTTCCAGAGGAATGCAGATTTAAGGATGTGCGAATGACGAATGCCATAACAACATTTCCTTCCTTCACCACTGCATTCTCAGGACACAGGCTTGCTACACTGCTCTTGGTAGAGGTTTTGAAGTAGAGTGACTGTTTTCGATTTGCACTTTTAACAAATTCTGCTAGTAAACTAGCATCATCTTCAAAGCCTACCCGATTTAAGTCTTTTATCACTGATACATATACTGACGTATCAAACGTCTACCTTGTCTTATAGTATTTAGCTAATAATACTGGCATAACTTTTCGAAATTATAAACGCCTGGTGCGTTTTGAAAATATTAAGGGCAAAAACTTTTAATCTCACGCAAATATTCATATACACAACTGCATACTATTTAGGTTCAAAATATTCAGATGAAATAAAACTTGTCAATTCATACATGAATTTAAAGTCCTACAAGAAAAGAATTCTTAATCAACAATATAAAAAAAAAAAGAACATGAAACAACGGGGACTGAAAATGAAAAGGATTTTAATAAAATATAGAATATCGTTCAGATGAAAATGTACGTCTAATGGCTTCATTTTTCTGTCTGAATGATTAAGCTTTAGACAGAATGAACTCTAGCTAGCAAACTGAAAACATTATTCACCTACTGATAAACAAACTAATATGTATATGCACCTCATAAATTTCAGAAGATATTCAAGGACACACGAAAATTGAGACCCATATTTTCAGCTTTTGATTACTCTCTTAAAAAAAAAGTTTGCACTTGCATACGATTATTTCTCTCTCTCTCTCTCTCTCTCTCTCTCTCTCTCTCTCGTGTCAATCTATAGCCTTACTTAGTCATCCATATCTGCTTGTCTTTAATAATACATCTCATAGATTGAATATGGCTCTCTCTCTCTCTCTCTCTCTCTCTCTCTCTCTCTCTCTCTCTCTCTCTCTCTCATGTTGTCAATCTATAAGCTTACTTAGTCATCCATATCTGTTTGTCTCTAATAATACATCTCATACAGTTTACGTACGGTACGCTCTCTCTCTCTCTCTCTCTCTCTCTCTCCACAAAAGACACTCAACAGATTACACTCAGCGGGAGACAAAATCGAGAGAGTGTGTGCGTGGACAAAAAGCACGGACAAGCATTAGCAAGCACGTATATCTTAAAAGGCGCCACACAAAAGCATTCTAAGACACACCACAGATAAATCGACGAAGACGGACGACATCAAAGAGTTCATCCCCCAGCATCTTTCCTTTGTGTATCATAGTCTTAAAACATTTCTTTCTCTCTCCCTTATTCTTCTTAGAGTTTCTTTCTTTTTTTTCTTTTTTTTTTGTGGCCGTTCGAGGGTTAAAAGCTCCTGATCGCTCTATTCGCCGAGGGAGGAACCCTCCTAATACATATCAGTGTAATCTCCTTCTGTGTTCCTTTCGACTCAAAAACCCGTTCGCAATTAACGACGTGTGGCTTCGTGTGGGCGAGTATGAGTCTTTGGCGCAATACTTCGCTGCCATTGTCATTACTCCCCCGTGTGGAGGGCAAGTGCCGTCAGTGCATAACGTCCGGTGCACTGTAGGCATTACCTAAGGTCCTCTGAAGCGTGCCTTCGGCCCCTAGCTGCACCTCTTTCGTTCCTTTTACTCTACCTCCTTTCATATTCCCTCTCTTCCATCTTCCTTTCCACCATCTCCTAACAATTGAATCATGGTGAAACTGCGAGATTTTCTTCCTGTTACAAATTTGAAACCTTTTACTGTAAATTTCCGTTTCAGCGCTGAATGACCTCGTAGTTTCCAGTGCTTGGCCTTTGGCCTAAATTCTATATTCAATTCAATTCAATTCAATTCAATTGTCATTACTCGCCATGTTCAGACATTCATGCGGACAAGAAAAATACGATGGAATATTATGCATCTACATACATGTAGAATGAAATTAATTCTAAAACACTTTCGCAAGAAGATATTTTATTTATAGGAATATATTTTCGGTGTATATTCATGTAAGATGGTATTACATTAATGTAGTAACAAATTACCCACAGGTATACTCATAACTATATTATCTTATTTTCATTGTACTTATTTATATATATATATATATATATATATATATATATATATATATATATATATATATATATATATATATATATATATATATATATATATATATATATACATATTCGTAGAATCTGTGTTAAAGCCACTGAAATATAAGCACTGCTTTATGAAATTGGACTCGAAGTCCACACCGACATGATCTGAACACATATTAAAAGCTCTTGATGTCGAGGTCGTAACCGAATTTGTCTTAAACTGAATGTCCTCATTTACTCCTGTTCAGTTTAAGAGAAATTTGGTTACGATCTTATCATCAAGAGTTTTTAATATATATATATATATATATATATATATATATATATATATATATATATATATATATATATATATAGGTATATATAGATATATATTTATACATATGTATATATAAATATATATATTTATGTATACCAGTATGTGTGTGTATATATGTATATATACATATGCGTATACATATATATTTATATATATATTTATATATATGTATATATATATATATATATATATATATATATATATATATATATATATATAATCTTAAACTAAATTAACCCTTTGACTACTTGTAAAAACTAATCTGAAAAACTGCAAAGAACAATTTTCACAGTCAGCGTTATCTGCCAATAAACCTTTTGTACGCAAACATGCACATACGAAAATATAGGGCACATACATTTACAATAAATACTTGCAGACTCCATCAAAACTAACGAAAAAAATCTTTTTTAATCACCATTATCTTCATATGCAAATTCTTTACGCAAGTTCATGATCTTGCACACTATCTCACAAGCTTACATATAGACTCTACTTTTTATTGGCCATACCCCACCTACTCATCTCTGAAATTCCGATGCCCCCTGTGGTTATATAAAGTTCTTATGTTCACCTGGAGGAAGCTTAAAAGGCTATTAACTTGGTTTATATATTCTTGAATTGCTCCCCCCCCCTTAAAAATCAAATTACCGCCCTGGAGGGGCGTACGCCCCACGTTCGGCACCACCGCTATATAGTATTTGACTCAAAAGCAATATTTCTTTCCTTGAAATTCTTTTACATTTAAACAAAATACATATGAAAGGAAAAATACAACGGAAAGCAAATGATAATCATGATTAAGTAATATGCATCTATAACTGGGACAAATTATATGATAAAATCACTGTCAGTGATATTGGATGAACAACTGTAATGCTAAGAAAATTATTTTTTTTAAATAGCTACATAAATAACAGCCGAACACATATTTTACAATGGATGAAGAAGATCCACAATTATATGCACGTAAATTCTCTCTGATAAGGAAGCTTTCGCCAACTTTGTCTGTTGTTTATTAAGAGTGAAGAGGTCAAGTTGTCAAGAGTTTCCTTATTAGAGAGAATTTACACATACGTATAATTGCAGGTTTCCTTCAAACCTTCTGAGATCACGAGACTGATGATATTTATTTTAACTGGCAATATTAAAACAGCACGCTAGTAATATATGTATATATATATGTGTGTGTGTGTGTGTATGTGTACATACATATATATGTATATATATATACACATATATATGTGTATATATACGCATATATATTTTTATATATATTAGAGAGAGAGAGAGAGAGAGAGAGAGAGAGAGAGAGAGAGAGACGAGAGAGAGAGAGAGAGAGAGAGAGAGAGAGAGAGAGGTATTGGAAACATGAAGTGATCCAACGAGCTACTGAATTCCTCTCATTTGCACAGAGAACCAAGATCACGAATTATATCACCAGGTCTGACCTAAGTAGACACGTGAGAGTAGTTTCAATGGTCGAGAAAAAAAAAGACTATCAAATTCTACTGAGCACAAAGACGACTTTGAAACAACTTGTGGTAGTTCTTGAAAACGAAGTGGCGCTAAAAAAAATAATGGCTGAGTACTTTGGACATGAGTTTTTTCTCTCGTTTAATGTGTATCCATTGTTTGTCGTTAGTACTGGAACCTATATATAAATCTCTGAGACCATATATAAATCTGAGACTACATTGAAATCTGAGATCACATAATATGAGACAACATATAAAATCTGAGTCCACATATAAAATCTGAGACTATGTATAAAAATCTAAGACTATATATAAAATCTAAGATTATATAAAATCTGAAACCACACATAAAATCTGAGACTATATATAAAATCTGAGACCATATGTAAAATCTGAGAATATATATAAAATCTGAGACTATATACAACATCTGTGGCAATATATAAAGTCTGAGACCACATACAAAATCTGAGACTACATATAAAATCTGAGACCATACGTATATAAAATCTAAGACTGCACAGAATCTGAGAACACATGTAAAATCTAAGACCATATCTCAAGTCTCAGAATACGAGCACATATAAAATCTGAGACTATATATAAAATCTGAAGCAGTTCAAAGTAAAGGGGTTTGTGACTAATACTCGGAGGTACCTAATAATTGCCTTTCCACTCTACATTTCGTTTAACGATTAAGTATAAATCTAGAAATCACCGGGAAGAGAGAGAGAGAGAGAGAGAGAGAGAGAGAGAGAGAGAGAGAGAGAGAGAGAGAGAGAGAGAGAGTATTATATTTTGCTGCAATAGCAAATGAACTTTACGTTGAACAGTTGCTACATAAGAGAGATGAGAGAGAGAGAGAGAGAGAGTAGAGACGAGAGAGAGAGAGAGAGAGAGAGAGAGAGAGAGAGAATTGTTTCGCATGCAATAGCAAATGAACGTTACACTGAACAGCTATTACATAAGAGAGAGAGAGAGAGAGAGAGAGAGAGAGAGAGAGAGAGAGAGAGAGAGAGAGGAGAGAGAGAGAGTACTCCATCAAAAGCGAATGTGGACACCACTTTGGCCTAATGGTGCAGGAAAATGTATAATATCGTTGACTTACTCTGAGGTAATGCGATAAAATTACCGAACCATTACAAGTCAACGGGAATACGAATAACCTCAACATGAAAATACTATT
This sequence comes from Macrobrachium rosenbergii, assembly GCA_039081455.1. Taxonomy (NCBI): domain Eukaryota; kingdom Metazoa; phylum Arthropoda; class Malacostraca; order Decapoda; family Palaemonidae; genus Macrobrachium; species Macrobrachium rosenbergii. Next base: position 6,549,097 of record JANJGK010000006.1, read on the forward strand.
CTCTTTTAAGTCAGATGCTCAATTCGTTAATGTGAAATTTTATAAATAAGTAAATAGAAAAAGAAAATAAAAATTTGAATCGTGGAAAACATTCAAATTTTGTGTTTAAGCCCTTCTTTTGCAGCCCACTTAGAAGCACAGAGCAAATTTCCATCCTGAAGGCAAAATACTAATAATCATGCAAATGGACTTTAAAAAGTACTACACCAAGAAAAATGAAGTACTGCAGGCAGGTAGACGGCAGGTATTTATGTTTCATCTATAATTCTTCTGTCGACTGCGATCTCACCAACCACCCCGCCCCCTACAGAAGAGACTAATTTCATAATGTAAGGAAACAAATTATTCTTTAAAGGTATAAATGAAAATTTTTAATCTGTATTCTGAAGAGGAATGAAGATGCTCCCTTCGAAAACTTAGTAAATTTCTTTTCATATTAATATATATCTGAATTTTAGTGAATGTAGGATTTAGGCCAAAGACCTAAATGGGACTATGACGTCATTCAGCGCTGAAACGGAAGGAAATTGACGGTAAAAGTTTTGAAAGGTGTACAGCCGCTACAGCGTATAATCAAGACCACAGAAAATAGACCTAACTTTCGGTGGTCTCGGCATAATGCTGTATGAGCCGGGGCCCATGAATCTTTAACCACGGCCCGGTGGTGGCCTATCCTATAGCCTTGCCAGAAACACGATTATGGCTAACTTTAACCTTAAATAAAATAAAAACTAATGAGGCTAGAGAGCTGCAATTTAGTATGTTTGATGATTGGTGGTGGATGATCGACATAACAATTTGCAGTCCTCTAGCCTCAGTAGTTTTTACGATCTGAGGTCGGACAGAAAAAGTGCGGATAGAATAAAGTGCGGACGGACGGACTAAGCCGGCACAATAGTTTTCTTTTATAGTAAACTAAAAATAATGGAGACAGACATTTGTTATTCCTCAAAACCTGAAGAGGCTTGCACAGAATTAGTTCATCCACACCTGGATATTTATAAGTGGGCTATCTGTACCTGCGTTAAAATCCTTATTCGTGGAAAACCTCACATGAAAAATTCAATATATTTATCGTACAAAGTTGGGTGATTATACAATCCCATTAGCATTACTGCTCGTTCGTGAGATCCTGAGAGAGAGAGGAGAGAGAGAGGAGAGAGAGAGGAGAGAGAGAGAGAGAGAGAGAGAGAGAGAGAGAGAGTATCCTATGAAAATTCCTTCCCCCCGCATATCGTTAATGGATAAGTAAATTATATAATTGGCTTTTAACAGATTCATCATGTTGTACATCTGTAGAAAGAGGTCTTTCTTTCTGTCACAGCTGATCTGCATGCCATATCTGATACGTGCCTGTTACTCATGGCGTCTGCTTCGCAAGCTTTCCAGCTGCAATTATGGCAAGTGGTTTGCGACAGGCGTCCGATACAGGTAATTTTTAAGTTATTTTAACATGTGAAATATTATTGCCGATTGCTGCATGAGGCTGGTGAATGACACCATGAATTTGCTTGTCTGGGGAAAAGAGGTTCGCTAATGGTGTTTCATCGTTCAAAATTTGCAAGCACTGCATTTGATAGTTTTGCTTGCAATTTGTGTCTTAATACCCTGCGGGTAATCTATCTATCTCACTATTTTGGTTAGTTGTCACAAAAACACAGCATGTCTACATACAAAATTCATAGGTCAAATGATTCAAAATACGAAACACACAATCTTTTCCTTAAGTACATGGCAGTGTTTTCATGAAATAATTTTCAAAACTGAGTAAACAGTTGACGGGTCTTATAAAAATTATCATATTTTCACAACAGATTTCCTTTGTTTACTGCAGGTAAGATTAGCGAATATATATGTATGTATGCATGTATATGTATATGTATGTAAGAAATGCAAACGAAAGTCAGACTACATAGCCTGGAATAATTTGCATTCCCATAAAGAAACGAATCATGTTATGACAATGAAATCATATCTTAAAAATTTCGTCGATTTGAGAATAAAGCTTAAAGAAGAATATTAGGCAGTTTCAGATGATAGGATAGAGTGGAAAATGATACCAGAAAGGAAATTATGGCTGTTCCATATACACAGGGGATGCAATAAAGACAAAAGGGATGTATAGATGGCTTGGACATGTCCTTCTTACCATCCCGGAAGAGAACGGTACGGGATAGAGTCAGTTGGGATCTTGCGAGCACCAGGAGAGCTGAAAGTCTTAGACATAAGTGGACGATAAATAGGAGACGGGACGCAATAGACTTTTTATCCTTCTCGTGGTCAGGTCGGCAACGCAACCTCGTTGTGCTTATGGGAAGAGGGTTCGTTTCCCGCTACCGGACATCATAATTACTTCAAATTTCTTGTACCTGGATCTAAGGCTTTGTGGTGACAAATGTACCCAAAATCTCGAAGAATTCGCGAAGTTACGAGGGCATTGTGGCTATTACAATTATTGCATATATATATATATATATATATATATTATAAATATATATATATATATATATATATATATATATGTAATAATTGTAATAGCCACAATGCCCTCTTAACTTCGCGAATTCTTCGCGATTTTGATATATATATATATATATATATATATATATATATATATATATATATATATATATATATATATATGTATATGAATGTCTTTTATTGTAATACCATAGTGTAATATGAATATATATATACATATATATACTGGTGTATTATATATATATATGTATATAAAATATATATATAATACTAGCGTAATCGTGACCGCCATTAAATCCCCCAACCCTTCAAAAAGAAAAAAAAAATCTCCCCAGCCAAATGATCGCCAGAAGGAAGAAAAAAAATAATCGTAATAATTGAACGAAAGCAATAAAAGTGCGGAAAGAATCAATCACGAACCCATTAGAGAAAAAGGGATCTAATCCTTTCCCTACCCTCCCCTTTAAACCCCGCCAGCACACCCTTTCCCCCCCCCACGGGGGCCCAAAAAGGGACACTAATGTATTTATGAATATTCGATGGATCTCAAGCAGTAAGATGAGAGAGTGATTAGTTCGGTGGTCGAGCGGGGAACTCTGCTTTCGCCCCAGGGGAGAAAGCAGACCCAGGGGAGAAAGCAGACCCAGGGGAGAAAGCAGGCGACGGAAGTGGTGGTGAAGTTGCACTAAATAAGAGATGAATCACATGATCAAGTCTACGCAAACGGCAGCACCAACAAACGTCGTTCGTGTCATCATTATCATCACCACCGACACGAGCAGCAATGTCTTTCATATATAATAATAATAATCCCCGTAGGGGGGGGACGGGGTTAGTGCCGTCAGTGCACCTCATGCGGTGCACTGTAGGCATTACTTAAAGTTCTTTGCAGCTGCAACCCCTTTCGTTCCTTTTACTGTACCTCCTTTCATATTCTCTTTCTTGCATCTTGCTTTCCACCCTCTCCTAACAAGTGATTCATAGTGCAACTGCGGGGTTTTCCTCCTGTTACAACTTTCAAACCTTCTCCTGTCAATTTCCGTTTCAGCGCTGAATGACCTCATAGGTCCCATTCAGGCCTTTGGCCTAAATTCTACATTCAATAACAATAATAATAATAATAATAATAATAATAATAATAATAATAATAATAATAATAATAATAATAATAATAATAATAACTGAAAAGGTAAAGTGCAAGAGTATAACTCAGAAATCGCTTTGGATGGAATGTAATACTAAATAGGTAATTTCTCTGTAAAAAAAAAAAGGTTAAAAACTGCAATATAAACACCAGTGCTTTACAATATTCTGACTGTTAATTTGAAGAATCAGAACAAATAGTCTTCCGATGGTTATAAATCAATACAATGACAAAAAATACTTTGTAGATAATTTTGGCCAGTACAACCCGTCCCCACCCCACAGCAAAAAAAAAAAAAAAAAATAAGAAAAAGGAACAACATCCTCTGCTACAATAAAAACTCTTCAGTAATAATAAAATGACAGAAAAAAAAATTCTTAGAAGATACTTTTGACCAGTACAAACAACCCCACCTGCTCACAGAAAAGAAATATAAAAAAAGGAAAAACATCCCTTTCTAAAATAAACACCCTTCTGTAAAAATAAAATAACAGGAAAAAAATTCTTAGAAGATACTTTTGACCAGTACAAACCTTCTTCCCCAACAGCGAAAAAAGACAAAAAGAAGAAACAACACCCCTACCACAATAAAAAAAAACCCTTCTGTAACAATAAAAAGAAAAATATGCCCGTCAACTTGTCCTTGAATACCAACGGATATATGACTCGATCACGTATCAATCTGACCGATGCCAACAGCTAGAGTGTAACGAATGTTCGCGATACTTCAACAAATGTTGCAACATCCCGACCAAATACCCACGATATGTAACGCCTCGTGCATTAGGTTCTCTCACCAGCTCAATTGCAAAAGGCCATATGAAACATCATACTAAATCAACGGCGCTTACGGAAGAACAACGATGTACAGGAGGTGGTGGGTCTGTTGTACACGGCAAAGTATCTTGCAGTCTGTGGATTCTGCTACGGTAATGGTAACCACGGCCTAAAACGGTGATATTTTCGAGAGTCTCGGCTACTACGGTGACAATAATGACTTGACTCACAATATTGTTGATCTCTCTCTCTCTCTTTCTCTCTTTCTCTCTCTTTCTCTCTCTCTCACACACACACACACACACACACACACGCACAAATTCGACCTCCTGCTATACAAATTTAGCTATAAAAAGTTACGCTAAATTTATATTCCTGTGAGAATTTACACGAAGATCATTACTCGGTAATTTAGGAAAAAAATTTGATACTTTGCAAATGATGACTGATAATTACTATTCATTAACAGCCCCGAGAGAGAGAGAGAGAGAGAGAGAGAGAGAGAGAGAGAGAGAGAGAGAGAGAGAGAGAGAGAGAGAGAGAGAGAGAGAGTGGCGAGGATGTACTAGCAGAAAATGGAAGTGCTGAAAAAATAATGAATATACCTCTCTTGGTGTAAAAACAAAAAATCATGCTGTAAAAATATTCGCTTGTTGGTCCTAGACGGGAAGGTTATAAGGTGTGATTATAATTTTCTCTGAAATAGTAGAGAGTACCTTAACTTTTCGTCTAATTAAAATGGAACAGACCATCATAAAACACCGGAAAATGATTTTAATTGACCTATTTACAACGCTAACGGGGAACCCCATTTTTCCTCGCGGAATCGTCGATTTTTCCGTACGGAAAAAATAAGGGGAAACACAAAGACATGTTCAACACGATAAGCCCAGTGGCCATAAAGTAACGTTCCAGGCTTAAACATAAAGATTTCAGCTCTCCAACGACTTTATACATGGTAAAGAGGTGCCTTCGTGAATCCTATACCCATTTCGGGATTTACATGTGGTCTGGAAACATTTTCCCGAGATGTAACCGAGTACCTAAACCTTTCCCTGAAAAAAGCGGGACGCCATATCTTAAAAACCAACCACAGAATTTTCTCGAAAATAATCTCATTATGTTTACTACACCCAAATTACTCCAGAGGTACTATTCTAAACCCTAACCTTATACCTCACCTAGGGGCATGGCAAAAAACCGGGTCTGGTGCAATACTAGCATACATCTCAAGAATTTGTGGTCGGCCAAGCGGAGACTGGGTTAGGTTTGGTTAAGTTCATTGTCACGTGTAAGCCATGGCCAAGGAACGTGTTCCAAAGACGCTATTTGATCTTTAATACGTATTTCGTAGCGGGATTTTAATTGACAACTTCAGATGTTTTTCGCAATATTTGTAATCGCATTATTCTTTTGAGCACAAAAATAGTTTTACAAACGTTTTCTGATTTTTTAAAACAGACTTTAATCCCTGGTTCTATGAGGGTCTTGTGAAGAGGGACCCTACTAAAGAAGAAAGAAAAAGCATTGAATTTTCCAAGGTTGAAACACAACCTTGATATCCTCTAACAAATACTTAATACCAGGACCCACCATCAGATAAAGTTGCAAAAGGAAGTAGAAAAATAATAATAAAAGAATCAGGTGCTAAAACTTCGCATTGGCGAATTTTAACAAAATGAAAATGGGTCAACCTGATATATATAAGAAGCGAATTTGAAATGCATCAGGAATTTTATATGTGAATTGAAACTCAAGGAATTCCCAAGACTTACAATTATCTGGGGACTTCAGGTCGCTGAAATTCATGGGACCAATTAATCTCGCTGACCCATACTGCGTCTACTATATTTCCGCGCTTACGTACACCCAAAAAGATTACGGTAATTGTTTCGAGTGCGCCAATTTAACAGATAATGCGCTTGCCCATATTACCATACAAGTTGGCTGCATTATGAAATACAAGGCCTACACCATTAATCAGTTCGAAGGCTACGGTTTTTTTTTTAGTTTTCTGTAAAAGAAAACTATTGTGCCGGCTTTGTCTGTCCGTCCGCACTTTTTCTGTCCGCCCTCAGATCTTAAAAAACTAGAGTCTAGAGGGCTGCAAGTTGGGGTGTTGATCATCCACCCTCCAGTCATCAAACATACCAAATTGCAGCCCTCTAGTCTCATTAGTTTTGTTTTACTTAAGGTTAAAGTTATCCATAATCGTGCTTCTGGTAATAATAAAGGAAAGCTACCACCAGACGGTGGTTAAAATTTCATGGGCCGCGGCTCATACAGCATTATACCGAGACCTCCGAAAGATAGATCTATTTTTGGTGGCTTTGATTATACGCTACAGCGGCTGTACAGAAAACTCGATTGTGCCGAAGAAACTTCGACGCAGATTTAACGTGTTTCTTTTAGTAATAAATGCTTTTCCTTAACGGTGGCTCCACAGAGAGAGAGAGAGAGAGAGAGAGAGAGAGAGAGAGAGAGAGAGAATTAATCAACAACGCACTGAGCCCCCTAAAAACACACACACTGCCATTAACCATTATCTTGCATGCACTTTCGCACTTTCTCTGTATTAAGGTCTTACTGTACCAGTACCTCTTCCAATCCGTTTCACACACTCTTTGGTTCTTTGCTTTTCCCTGGCTCCAATAAATTCCCAATCATAACATTTTATGTCAACTTACCGCACTTCATTTTCCTTCCTTATGACAAAAATCTTTTAAGAACTCTTATTTTTCTATATTTTTCACCTTTTTAGTTCTTTTTTTTCCTTTTATCGTCACTCACTCAACGCAAACACTTCATCTCTACAACTCCCACTTTTTTCGTTCATTTGCATTCAACACCTGTAATTCACTTTTATAATCATAAAGGAAAGTTGTCTCAACAAGCATATAGATATACACACACATATATATATATATATATATATATATATATATATGTGTGTGTGTGTGTGTGTGTGTGTGTGTGTGTGTGTGTGTGTGTGTGTGTGTGTGTGGTGTGTGTGTGAAAACCTTGCTCCCATAGAAACTAGTACCCTTAAGGCTTCAAATGTTCTATAGTTCACTTACTCTTTCATCCTGTTACCAACTAAACACGTCTAATTTTCAAACATCTATTTTCACATCCATTGGGGGATCATCAAGGTTTACACTGATGCTCAAAACTTTACTCTAGCTCATGTTTACTCTCAACTTCCATCCCTTGAAGGTACTTTTAATCTCTTCCTCGATTTTGTGTGTTTTACAGTACCCTTCGTATCAATTTCCTTTCTATAAATTCTTGCACCACTCCATCCATAAAGACATCACACCTTTGTCTTAATCCCCGCTTTTACACCAAACCAGGCACTCTCCAGTATAACATTTTCTAACATCTGCTTTCATCGCAAAGCTTTTAATCGCTCTCAGCAACTTATCTATCATCTGTGCCATGTATCCCCAACAAATTCCAAATTACTTTCCTATGGATTCTCTCCGGTTCACGACGGTTGATCTGTTGAAGAGCGGTCCACCGCCAATTCGTCTACATGAAGACTGGTCTGATGATCAATTTCTCCAACAAGTTGTCTTTACTTCTATACACAAATACACACGCACACACACACAAATAATATATGATAAGTTTATATACACTGTATAGGCCTATATATATATATATATATATATATATATATATATATATATATATATTTATATATATATATATATATATATATATATATATATTATTTATATATATATATATATATATATATATATATATATATATATATATAGTAAAGTGAATTCGATATTAAAGGGCATTTGATGTTTAATATTTAAATATACATAAAAATGTCACGCATGACTTAGTGATAAAATTACTGCGCATACATATGCATATAAATATGTGTGTGTGTATAATATAAGTATGTATATATGTATATACTGTATATATACACGGTATATGTGTGTATGTCTGTGTCTGTCAGTCTGTTTGTGTGTATGTATTTATGTTGGCCCGCTCCCGTGTTTGGACATTCTTAATATGTCATTGACCATCACCTTGACGAATTAAAGTGGGTTAAAGAAAGTCTAGCATTTAACTCTCTCTCTCTCTCTCTCTCTCTCTCTCTCTCTCTCTCTCTCTCTCTCTCTCTCTCTCTCTCTCTCTCTCTCCACAAGTGCATTTCAGCTTTCCAACCAACACATGGCTTGAAGTCAAGACAATATTATTATTCATAGTTCTTTGCTTCAACAGAAACTGGAAAAAGGGAAATAAAATGAAATTGGAAATAAGAATAAATGAAATAAGCAAAATATGAGGATAGCATAATGTACAATACAAAGGCATACCACGAGCTTAACTGATATAAAAACATAAATGAAAAATGGAGCATGTTAAATCAATTTCATTAAAAGTGTTGCCAATAACATTTCGCATGGCTTGCGTAATGAAAAGTTGTGCTTGTATATGCCTGCACTTCAAACAAATGGATCAATTATTGCATTTACTACCACGAATAAACTGCACAGCGAAGAGGAGGAGTAAGGCGTTTGTTTTCGTTTGTACTTTACAATCTATTAAGAGTCTGTTCACCTCCAGTCCCTCGGCGCGCTCACATCCACACGCGCACGCGCACAACAACACTGGCTGCAAATCATAATCTTCTGAGTGCCTAATTGAAGATTGTGCTTTGAAGGATTAACGAGGAGGGATTAAATCCGCCCCCAAACCCCCCAGCCAAAAACTAAGATGGCTGAGGAAGGCATAATAAGTGCTTCTTCTTATTTCCTCCTCCTCCCCCCCCTCTCTCCACCCATTACACCCGCTCCCCACACCCCCTAAGCCCCATCCTTCCGATCTCCTGCTAACAGCCACAACGTAGCTTCTATAAGACAATTCACTCTTCCTGGCGAAGCCACTAAGCTTTCAACGTAAATGTGCCCTTTTAGTTTTTAACTCTTCGTGACGATCAGCACCGGCGTCATTATTAGTATTATTACCATTACCGTCTACAGCTGTTTAAATATTACTGCCACCGCCGCGATTTTTACTACTGTACATGCGACTAGTTACCTTTAAATGAAACTGGTTAACGATATTAGGTAACACTGTATCTAAACATTGCACGTATTGACTACCAGATTTTAAATTGCATGACAGATATATATATATATATATATATATATATATATATATATATATATATATATATATATATATATATATATACACACACATATTATATATATAAATATATATATATATATATATATATATATATATATATATATATATAATTCTTAATAACAGGGAAGAAAGTAATGCAGGAAAACCAAAATGATGAAACCAGGACAAACGAAAGAGCAATAACAGCGCAGACCTAAAGAGGGAAAAAATCACCAATGCTTTTAGAGATAAGACCACTAATCGTCGTAAAAAAATAATAATGAAAAGGAGGAGGAGGAGGAGGAGGAGGGGATAAAGAAAGGGTGGAGGGAGGGTGAAGGGTTGAGGGCGGGGGGGGGGGGTTAAGATGCAGTGACGGAGGCGGTAGTAGGAGGCATTGAGGCTAAGGATGTTAGCCTTTGTGCAGTGAGGTAGATAAGCGTCAATATGCCTGGTCGAGCTCTCCGGGCTCCCTTTAAGCTCCTTGCCAAGGGGATGACCGCGTTGGGCGGATGCAAAGCTTCATTGGGCCCATTTTCACAGCGCCCTCAGCCCTGCTTCTTCTTCTTCTTCTTCTTCCTCTTCCTCCTCCTCCTCCTCCTCCTCCTCCTCCTCTTCTTCTTCTTCGGCGTACACATCTGTACTCGAATGCATTATGAGCACGCCAGTTAACTCAGTATCTAGTCGGTCTCTCTCTCTCTCTCTCTCTCTCTCTCTCTCTCTCTCTCTCTCTCTCTCTCTCTCTCTCTCTCTCTCTCTCTCTCTCTCCCCCCCCCGCCCTTTCTTTTGTCTTGGATTGGACTTCGGACTTCACTGCAAAACTGCTTTCATGAGGTAATTCCAAGCCTTAGGTCTCTCATGCTCTCTTTGCTTGGTTTGGGTCAAGATTTTCGGTCTCAAAATCAACATCTCTCTCTCTCTCTCTCTCTCTCTCTCTCTCTCTCTCTCTCTCTCTCTAACTCTTCACTTGTTTTAGACTGCTACCACGAGTTAATTCAAAGCCTTATTTCTCTCATGCTCTCCTCCCTTGATTTTGGCTAAGATTTTCAGTTTCACTGAAACATTTCTAGCAGGGAGAGTTAATTCAAAATCAGCATCCCTCGCTCTCTCTCAATCTGGGCTACACTCGACGATTTCATTTCAAATATTTCATTCAAAGAGGCTTATAAAAATCATAGTATGCAAAGTACATCCTTCCTTATGTCTAGATATCAGTGAATTCAACTTAGAAGTTTTTTTTTTTACTAATTCATTTTCACTGGAGCAGACAAAACTATTTCACGACTTGTGTTTTCTCCTCTTGATCTTACATTGCCTTCTTTATGTAAGCAAGTCCACTTCAAGTCGAAAAAGCAAAATTTCCCATGATGTCTTTAACAGTTCGAAAGCAAGTTTCCATTTGGGATTTTCCGTGGTTTCCCACGAGGGGGAGACTGAAAACTGCAGAGATCAGGCTCATCGCTCCCACAGGCTTAATGTCAACATTTCGTATCAAATCTGTTGAACATTTCCCGGAATCAAACCACATGACGTCACGAGCGTTACATGAAATACTGAGAAGTAAGCAACTGTTGATAATGCCGAATAACATCTACAGTACGAGCAGGTAAAACTGCCGAGTTCGCGTTCTTACGCGGTAAAAAAATAATGGCCAGGAATATCAGAATTAATGGAATATATCTCCAACGCCTTTTAGCGTAGATGCTGATGGCACTAATACCTTGTTGCTCTAATCTAAAGCTGATGGAAATAATAAAACCGAAGGAAGAGATGGACTCGACTCTTGAAAGACGAAGGAGTAATATTGCAATCTAAGAAAACGGGAGCATATAATTCTAAAGCTTGGCAGTGGAAAGAAGGCAAAGCAACTTAACAAGCAAAGGGGGGCGGGTCTTGAAAACAACGAAAGAAAGAAAACAAAAGATCTCGATAGTCAAACGCCAAGGAGCACAATTCTTCCTTATAATAATTATGAAAGATTTTTCAAATAAATTACTGTTTCCAACATGGTGGCTGAATTCTCGTACGACGAGAGAAAGGACAAAGTCGCTTGTTCGTTACAAAAAATATATATTGCAAGAGCACAAATTTTTTCCAAGACCAGAACTTTTTTGTCTCATAAATCACCAGAGAATTTGCCTTAGATTCGCTTCAGCAATTAAGGAAAGTATTACTTAGTCTAAAGGTTCATAACAGACCAAAATACATGATACAGCGCGCGATACAAATTGCCGTTACAAAACACATGAAAAACGACTTAATGCTGCTTTTAATTCATATTACAAATTAACAGTAAGATGAAAAAACGAACGAATAAAGTGAATAAGCCGGTCTTCCTGTTAGGGTGCTTGATCCAAAACTGAAAAAAGGCCGCTGGATGAAGAGTACTCCTTTTGATTTACGACTATAAAGGAATGCCCCGTAGAGGGGTACGGCCGTCAGTGCACCTCATGCGGTGCACTGTATGCATTACTTAAGGTTCTTTGCAGCGTCCCTTCGGCCCCTAGCTGCAACCCCTTTCATTCCTTTTACTGTACCTCTGTTCATATTCTCTCCCTTCCATCTTACTTTCCACCCTCTCCTACCAATTGTTTCATAGTGCAACTGGGAGGTTTTCCTCCTGTTGCACCTTTAAAACCTTTCGACTATCAATTTCCGTTTCGGCGCTGAATGACCTCATAGGTCCCATCGCTTGGCCTTGGGCCAAAATTCTATATTCCATTTCCATTCCTATGGAGAAATGGTAAGGCTTCTCCGTAAGTAAATTAGAGCTGTCTTACCTCGTGATTTAGCTTATGGAGTTCCTGTCTTTTATGAAAAAAACAATCAATGTTCAAACAAATAGAAAGAGATCTCATTGTGTTCCCCTCCAAGACAAGTATAAGGCCACATTTTCAAAGGCATTAGACGAATCATTTTCTTTTCGTAAATTATGGGGCTTTTACCATTTGAGGCTTCTAAAAAATCTAAAATAAAAGAGTTTCGTTCAGGTGATGCTATGAAGGAAATGAAAGTGACAGGGATACTGGTGAACCTATGAAGAAAAATTTGTTAAGAGTTCACGCTACATAAAACAAGTTAAAAATGCGCCAAAGTTTCTTCGGTGCAATCGAGTTTTCTGTCCAGCCGCTACGGCGTCTACTCAAGGCCACCGAAAACAGATCTATCTTTCGGTGGTCTCGGTATAATGCTGTATGAGCCGCTGCCCATGAAACTTTAACCACGGCCCGGTGGTGGCCTATCCTATATCGTTGACAGAAGCACAATTATGGCTAACTTTAACCTTAAATAAAATAAAAACTACTGAGGCTAGAGAGCTGCAATTTGGTACGTTTGATGACTGGAGGGTGGATGATCGACATTCCAATTTGCATCCCTCTAGCCTCAGTAGTTTTTATTTTATTTTTAAGATTTGAGAGCGGACAGAAAAAGCGGGACAGAATAAAGTGCGGACGGAGAGACAAAGCCGGCACAATAGTTTTCTTTTACAGAAAACTAAAATCTCACAAACATAGTAAAATACATATCTGAATGATAACTATAATTCACCACAGTCATGACAGCGTTCGCTCTGGATTCTCTTCCCGTCCTTCAAGAAATCAGGTGAACGTTATGTTCTCCTTAGTGCCAAATAACTTGTACCTATGCCGTAGTCCAGTGCATTTATATATCATTTTAAAGTGACCCCTCATCCTGCATAAACAATTCAATATAAACTTATTTCTTCCTCTCCAAGGTTTTACATTCAGCCTCCAAACTTTACCAATATATCTTTCTACGTTCTCGCCTGGCTCTTCACGATTTTAGGCCTATCCATAAATTGCTGCATGACCGACTTTAAAAGGTTCAAGAAGGATGACAAAGGACTCCAGAACTCTCAAGGGCAAAGGCTGAAGTTTGGAGGACGTGAAAATCCAGAAGCGATTCATGGCATATAAACATGTACATATACATATATGTACAGTATGTGTATATATATACCTGTATATATATATATATATATATATATATATATATATATATATATATATATATATATATATATATATCCACAGGAGGAAGAGACTCTAGAGAAAAATCAACACAAAAGTCACAGCCACTTTCATACCACAACAAGCGAATCCTGGACAACCCCTATGTACAAAAACTTCCACAACATTAATCTAAGAAAACGGGAGCATATAAAGAATTCCAAAGCTTGGCAGTGGAAAGAAGGCAAAGCAACTTAACAAGCATGGGAGGGAGGGAGATCTTGAAAATAACGAAAGAAAGAAAACAAAAGAAAACATATAAACTCGCTCTTTCTCGGATATTAAAGCCTATCCTTTCCAATACCTTTTCACCACCTATCCAGCCCTTTCTAGGTCTTCCTTTTCTTTTTCCAAACACTTTCCAGTCATATGTTCTTGTTACTGACCTAAAATGACTCATTCTTTCCACATGATCGAACCATTTTAAAACACAGAAAGTCATTTTTTGCACATGCGCTAACCTATGTATCACTTCTTCAAGTCATCTGTAATTTTGTTCACCCTTTCATTTATTTCATGCAACATACGCTACGCCAGAAATTAATGTCGGAAAGTGCCTCATTTTTTCATCCATTTATTTTCATTTACAATTCACTTTCATTAAGGATGACTGGCTCATCAGTCCTTTTATACACTCCAACCTTGGCTTCGATAAACAATCCAATTCCCTTGATACTCTGCACATACCATACAGCCCTTCTTGTTCCTCTTAACCTTTTATTCTTCTTTCCTTTCATCCTGCCATCGTCTGTTATAATATACCCATTTATATTTATACAAATTAAGCACTTCCTTTATTCTCTCAGCCATTTTAACATTCACTGCTTCACTTTCATGATCATTCTCTGGCTCACACGTGCCCTCAACTTCTTCATATTTCAAACACTTTAAAACTCTTCTACTAGTCTGTGCAGTTTCTCATTACTATCTACAATAAGTTCTGTATAATGTGAAAATAACAACACTTCTGCACTAAAACATTAATTTTCTGTAATATATATATATATATATATATATATATATATATATATATATATATATGTTTATATACATAAACATATATATCTATATGTATATATATATACATATACACACACATAAATACAGTATATACATATAAATATAATACACACACATATATTATATATATATATATATATATATATATATATATATATATATATATATATATATATATACACACACACACACACATTAGTCCCCACTTACTTACAAAATTGATAACTGCGTTTTCAGTTATCTACTGTTTCCTTGGGGCCAGAAGAAAAGAACTACAATGTGAAATTCCGTAAATGTTCCAAATCTTTCAAACTGCTTGCTAAGTGAGTACTACAAACCTACCAGCCTAAGTCATGCCTGTAACTCATCTCTTTTTGTTGCAATATCAATGCTTCTCAAATTGAAGTCGCATTCAGTCTGCGCTTAGCAATCTCGCTAATCCCATTTTCTGTAATGGTATAACAGCGTCTGTGGAAGGTCATACAGCAGAACAACGTGAAATTCAGACCAGCAAGGAGTTATTGTTACCCACGTCTTTCAGAGGAAGAAGAAGAAACTGAAGTAGAACTGGCAAAGCGGACATCTGAGAAATTAGCCAAACTGTTTCACATGACATAGAATGCAAAGGAGAGATACTGATCTGCATATACTGCATATAGAGTTCCTCACTTGATAACAGAAGCACTGAAACCTCTCTCTTTGATTTGTTACAACGGTAAAAGCAACGATTCCCTATCACAAAGTTTTTCCAAAAAGTAAAAATAAAGACACAGTATCCACTATCAACAATTAGCAGCATTATACACTCAGCTCTCGATAAGCAAACATTATCACCTTCGTCTCTACTATCTCCAGCTTAAAAAGTAAATTATCCTGATGACTCTTTCAGGTATTATTATTATTATTATTATTATTATTATTATTATTATTATTATTATTATTATTATTATTATTATTTCGGTAGATAAAACTTATTCACATGGAACAAGCACACAGGGGCCACTGACTTGAAATTAAAGCTTCCAAAGAATGTTGTTTTCAACCTCCCACTGCAGACCCTACGCTGCGGCAGTAGCTGATCATGATACAGAGCTAGTGATTTTTCATCATCTCACTCCATCACAACATCACAGACATTGTACAGCATCATCATGAATCATTATACCAACAAGGAAGATTGGAGATGCAGGCAAGTAGTTAAGATAGGATAAGATATTTTTAACAAATAAAATTTCTCATAAAAAGTTACGTGTAAGTAAATGATACAATAGTTTCCATGTTAAATAGGCAAGAGTATGTCTTCGCCTAGTCCCATCGTCCTTTGATGGGTAAAAATAGCGTAATTTTAATCTTTCTTTATCCCTTGAAGTGTATCAAAAGAATAATTGTAATTGCCTCATCATCATCATCCAATACATGATTTATTTTCGTTGCTCTACGGCCATATAAGGCTTAGGTTAACATGCCCGACTCTCCATTCTGAGAGAGAGAGAGAGAGAGAGAGAGAGAGAGAGAGAGAGAGAGAGAGGAGAGAGAGAGAGAGAGAGAGAGAGAGCATGTTATATAACAATGTACAAGGATGATTCGGTACGATGTTATTTATCTTTACTAAAAGTTAGGCATTCTCTGGATTTCCTGCCGTTAATGGTAGGTCCTGGAATGCATCTTACACATACACACACAAATATACATAATTTCTGTGTTTGTGTGTACATACACGCGTACGTACATACACACACATATATATATATATATATACTGTATATATATATATTTATATCCGTATCATTTTCCCCTTACTGAAGATAGGCCTTCTAGTTCCTTCACCATGGTAACGATCCACTGCAGCCGACTAACTGTCATGTGCATAATTTATTAATTAAGTTAAGAGGCAGTAACTTAAGGAAACTTGCCTAAAAGTCCCGTGAATACACACACACACACATATACATACTGTATATGTGTGCATAATATATATATATGAGCGCGGGTGTGCCTCCCCTTATTGCGTCTGCATTCAACCTATGCATTTGTTTCATGCATGCGTGTGTAAATAATTTTCCCCTTCACGGACATAAAATTTGTGGCATCACAGAAGCTTGCATTTATTTTTCGACGTGCATTAGCTCCAGAAGTAAGGAATATAATCTACACATTTGCCTTCCATTTCCTTTTACGTTTGTCTTTCCAACTTTATCGCAATGCTGCGTATTCGCCCTACGCCGCAAATATTCGAAAACAAAGTGGAGTGCAGCGAATTTTGTAATATATACACCTTGCCACAGGGGACCTTTTCCAATATATAGCCACGGTTGACTTATTTGTCTGAATTTTTTTTTTTTTTTACATTTTTATTTTGGGGGAAAAAATATGCATTTATACGGTGCATTTATTGAATATGTTTTCATCGTGCTTTTCTTTCGATTGTCAGGCGGTGGCTCTTTTTTTTTTTTTATGGGCGTGATTGATTGGACTCGGTATTTCGTCCTCAGGTGAAAATTGCATCATGGAAGTAATACCGTATGAACGGAAGTGCGCGCGTATTTTCCTCCAAGATTTTTGTCCCTTAATTGCTTTTGGTCGGTCTTTTTCACTCAGTAAGTATATTTGGTTCCCCTCTCTGTTAAAGAATATGGCCGGGCAAGCGCGTCCAATTATGCGACAAGCTGGTGTCAAAGTGCTTCCATCGTTTGCTCTGTCAACATTCCTGCTCCTTGATAAACTTACCTAACTTCTGTAAACACACAAATAAAAGTGGACAGATATACAGTTCGGAGGAGAGAGAGAGAGAGAGAGAGAGAGAGAGAGAGAGAGAGAGAGAGAGAGAGAGAGAGAGAGAGAGAGATTCTGCAGTTACCTAACTAATCGCTCTTTCTAATCAAATACACTGAAACTGGATCTTTAAATCAGAGTTGTACTTTCTATTACTTGAAATATTTCCAGGTGATTTTGCTTCACTTAAAATGGTTATCTCATCCATAGTAGCGTATCCAGTCTCATCTGCATGACGTCATAGAAGTGCAACTGCTTACTGTATTTTGATTTTAATTTTAGAAAGTAGTGGTGTTGCACGTCCAGTAGTAGACTCCCTTACTCTCTTCTGCATGACGACATATGACTTGGAAACTCATTATTTACGACGACAAATATTCTCTCTCTCTCTCTCTCTCTCTCTCTCTCTCTCTCTCTCTCTCTCTCTCTCTCTCTCTCTCCTCATTGTCGAAAACAGTTGTATCGCGATTCTAGTTGACTCCACCTTTTTGTCTTCTGCATGAAAATATTATGACTTAGAACTTATCGTTTAGGACTACAAATAACATTCTCGCTCTCTCTCTCATTTTAGAAAGTTGTGGCATCGCACTTTCAGTAAATCCTCCCTTTCTCTCTTCTTCTCCTCTCTTCTCTTTCTCTCCCTCTCTCTCTCTCTCTCTCTCTCTCCTCTCTCTCTCTCTCTCTCTCTCTCTCTCTCTCTCTCTTTTAGCCATCTTTGGAGGAGCGCATGGAAACGCATCTTGCAGTTATGATTCGTTTATGTGCGTCCCCCTCCTCTCTGATTCCGCGGCGCAACCCGGCCGAATTCCCCTTCCCCCACTCCCTCCCATCCCCTCCCTCCCACACCCCCGCCGGAGGGTTTTAAAAAACGTCAGGGACATCATCACCTGTCATGATGACCAAGGGCACTTCTGGGACCAAGAGACCAAGGGGCACGGTCACAGCCGTAGGGTGGGTGGGTGGGTGTTGGTGGGGTCTCACCCCCTCCTCTCGGAGGGGTTTATGTCATGCACACCACAGGGTGGGAGGTTGTAGTTGGGTTGGTGGGTGGGTGGTGGCTGACGGGGGAGGGGGGAGAGGGGAGGAGTGAAGGGGGGGATTTTATATGGATGGGGAGGGGGATGGAAGGGGGGAGGGGGGGGGAGGGTAGATGGAATTTGAATTTAGCAATGATTGTTACGCGGTCATAGCCGACTCACAGTTAATGGACGGGGTAGCTCTGGGATTTCGGTTTTGTACTGTAATGCACATTTTCCTTTTCGGGGTGCAGAGGCATAATGCTTTTTTTCACCCCCTCCCCCCCTCCCCCCTCCCCCCTCTCTAAAATGCAATATCCACATTTAAAACATTCACCGTTGGTTTTAAGGTTTATAGATGGGATAGTGGCCCTTTTTTTAAAAAGAAATATCGCTTCACTATCCTCGCATTTCGTTTGCGCACACGAAAAAAAAAAAATTAAAATGTGGTTGATTCTTGCATGCCGCTGTGTTCATGGGGGAGGGGCGATCCCACCACCCTTTCCCCTCCCTTTCCCTCCTTTCCTTTCCCCCTCAGATTATGCGATATTCTTCAGGGACGAGAAAATGAATTGCCGCTAACATTGACGTCATCGGGCGGCCACGCTAAGATGATTTGACAGCGAATGATAACGTGGTAGTAATAGTAGGTTATAATACATATCCCGTCATTTGATCGTAATTTTACGGCCGTACAGAACGGCGAGAGCGAAACCATTACTTTGGTTTCCCTTCGGAAATGTGGTACAATGCACACTCGGCTATTAGCTGGTGGCCGTTGATTCCGATACAATTAGTGTAGATGGAGATGTGACTCTCCCCGTCTTTTGGGTAGCTAATGGGTTTCTGCCCGGTCCACTGCCAAATGAGCATGCTCTATTATTCATAAATTGACACAAAGTCAGTCACTCTCTCTCTCTCTCTCTCTCTCTCTCTCTCTCTCTCTCTCTCTCTCTCTCTCTCTTTATGAGAGCACATATGTATCGCTAGAATGATCTCTATATTGAGAGATTTTCTAAAGAATCTCTTAGTTATTCAACTGTCACTGGTGATAATGACGTTTTATCTGACGGCTCCAGTTTGTTATAATGATAAACAAACATTTGCTGGCTTCCTCTCTCTCTCTCTCTCTCTCTCTCTCTCTCTCTCTCTCTCTCTCTCTCTCTCTCTCTCTCTCCACTGATGTCTAGTAGAGTCCAGAAAACAGAATTGCATAAAACAACTACATTTAGTTGAGAACTTATTAACATACGTCATTCACAGGTCAATTCAATCATAATTTTTCCACTGGAGTCACTCCTTGGAAAAAAAAATGTTGGAGGGTTCCTCTGTCGCTGAACTGACGTTAGACAGAATAGACCGAAGGCCAAGCGTTGGGACCTATGAGGTCATTTAGCGCTGAAGAAAACTGAGAGTAAAAAGGTTATATAGGTGTAAAAGGAGGAAAACCTCAAGTTTGCACTTGGGAACAATTGTTAGAAGTGGTGGAAAGTAAGAAAGAATATGAATGGAGGTGCAGTAAAAGGAATGAAAGGGGTTGCAGCTGGGGGCCGAAGGGACGCTGCAAAGAACCTTAGGTAATGCCTACAGTGCACCGCGATTGAGGTGCAATGACGGCACTACTCCCCTACGGAGGAACTCACGTTAGACACTGAGGTAATGGTAAAAGAATGGTCTCAAAGCAGTGGTGGTGACACAACATAGCATGATGTTACCTAGCCACATAGCCATGACACCACACATAATCACAGGATCTTCTGAGCTTTCACTGGTGGTTACCCTTTCATGTACTGACCATCCCTAACGTTTCTTAACTCAGGCTGCTGATATCGACAAGCCTCTAAGTGAAATGACGAAAAGACAAAATAAACGCGATGCAATTCAGATAAACGAATATGATGGCAACCTACAGCCATCCACAAATATAGTTCCTGTATGCTTAAATTAAATTGGACCCTTAAATAAACGCATGTATATTTCTCAAACATGATGATGTACAGTTATTCATTAGCAAGCATTTAAATTATGAATGTTTACTAGCGTTTTCACGAGATGAATAATGGTTACCTTGTGTGTGTTTGAGAGTGTGTTTTATGGATCCATGACTTGGATTTATGTCTGATTTCCCTTTACCCAAGCTCTATCAGTTTCATATGACGAAGTAATATTAGTAATTCCTTTTCACTGTCAGTAAGTTTCACAAAGGGCACAGCAACGTTAGCCATCCATTTTGCTGTTTTTATTTTTTATATTAATGTATTAAGTAAGGTTTGGCCAGCCTTCTTCCCGTTCATCCTTCGCAAGGAGTCCAGCAAAGTCTACCAACCATTTACGCGTTCAATCGTTTTCAAGAAACGTACGATTAGTAAAGACAGTCTTCTCTTTTTAGTTTTCTGTAAAAGAAAACTATTGTGCCGACTTTGTCCGTCCGCACTTTTTCTGTCCGCCTCCGGATCTTAAAAACTACTGAGGCTATAGGGCTGCAAATTGCTGTGTCGATCATCCACTCTCCAATCATCAAACATACCAAATTGCAGCCCTCTAGCCTCAGTGGTTTTTGTTTTATTTAAGGTTAAAGTTAGCCATAATCGTGCGTCTGGCAACGATATAGGATAAGCCACCACTGGGCTGTGGTTAAAGTTTCATGGGCCGCGGCTCATACAGCATTATACCGAGACCACCGAAAGATAGATCTACTTTTGGTGGCCTTGATAACACGCTGTAGCGGCTGTACAGAAATCTCGATTGCACTGAAGAAACTACGGCACATTTTTTACCTTATTATTGTTGATACTTTTCATGAGATATTCCACTGTCGACAGTGTTTACTCGCGTTGGCAATCTTCATGAAACGTGGACACTCTGGCATTCTTTCTACCCTGAGACAAGGGAGTGTTTAGTGATGGCGGATGTTACAGCATCTACATACAAGCCGTAATAATACGCCACTTACTTAATTACTTAAACAAACTCCCACACATTATATATATATATATATATATATATATATATATATATATATATATAAGAAATGCATGTGTATATGTATGTATATACTGTATATATATTATATATATACAATATACATACATACATTACATACATACATACATACATACACACACATATATACATATAAATATATATATATATATATATATATATATATATATATACTATATATATATATATATATATGTATAATATTACTTCCATAGAAGACCTCAATGATACAGGTTCAAAAACGGGACTGGAAATAAAGAATACCGTTTTTGAACCATCTGTAATAACTTTTTACACAGTGAATTTGTTTTCTGAAGTAGTATATTATATATATATATATATATATATATATATATATAGTATATAATATATATATATATATATATATATATATATATATATATATACATATACAGTATATAATATATATATATATTATATATATATATATCTGCATATATGTACTCTTTTCACTTTTACTTCCAAAGTACCTTTCAAATAATTCTGGGCAAAATTTACCCCAAATATTTAGAACTCGACAAGCTAATCTGGAGTAGGTGGAACCAGAATGGTAGAGCCTTCCTGTTTCTCATTAAGTCACTTTATGGATGAGGTCGTTAGCCCCACGCCCTTTACCTTGACACCAGCGACCTCTGGTATCTTTTGAAAATTGGTCAGACAGGTTGGCAGCAAGCCAGGAGCGATTCACTGACCTAGCTTACATGAACCGGTCAGCTAAGGCGCCCACACTGGCTGACTGGATAATACAAACGTGGATAATGTAGACTGAATTGAATAACATTTATTAATTTAAAGAATATGCATAGTTTGATATAGAACTTCTTTATAATTAAGATTTTCACTACTTACTTTATTCCGTTCTCTCATTCGGAAATCTTTTTTGCTACCACTTTGCTAATCTCGAAGGAAATGAGTAAATCCTCAAAAATATAGAATATAATATATTACATCTTCTCCCCCCCCCCCCAACCTCTGGAAGGGGTAGGGACACACTAAGCAATCAAAATATAAAAATATGTTACTTAATTGCAATCTAAACTTTGCATATGTTCGGATAGAAGACATATTTGATACTTTGAGATATATATCTGTAATAAAAATGTGTCTCTACCTTGAAGGGATTTGATTAAAAATGACAAAGAGACTCGGATCTTCATGTTTTACAGGACTCAGAAGGAAAATCACTCTATACTCAGCTCTGGTCAACAGATACAAATGAACGACATGTTACTCGAGAAAGTTGATTTTCTCCTTACATTTTATTTCTTTGATCGGTTTACTAAGTATTTTTAGTCCTAATGCTGAATCATGAACGAAAGCGCTGCAATCGTGCAATTTTATTATTTCAGTATATTTTTTTTATGTACCATTATTTGTCTGACTCAAAATAATCAAGAAGAAGAAGGAAATTGTTAACTAAAAGCCAAAATACATGGAAAAATGCCAAACACAAAAAGAATAATCGACTGAATGAGAAGTCATGAAACGTCTTCATTATACCAGTAGATAATATACCTTAAATTCCCTCCTTTCATTCATTGTTTTTTAAAGGAAAGAAAGGGAGTAAAGAGGAAAAAAATAGCGGGGTAGGAGGGAGGGGGGGGGAGGGAGGGAGAGAGGGGTGTGCCAGATGATGGGGGTGGAGAGAGTTTTGGGGGTTTTGCATCTTTTTTTTTTCCCTCTCCCAGATTTATACTAATAAGCTTATGTGTTTCATTAGTATGGCCCTTTGATGGTCAAAGAGTAAAATCCTGATGTCTCTGAGCGTAGGATACCTCGCCCGATTATATGCCTCTTTTATCATTCTCTCTCTCTCTCTCTCTCTCTCTCTCTCTCTCTCCCCTCCCCTCAATCCCTCCCCCTCCCTCTCCCTCCCACCCTACGTATTTTTCGCCGAAATCCGCTCAGCGTTTATGAACGTCATATTTACAGCTAATGGATACCGGCTACGAATTTTACAGCCAATTTTTTTAAACTAATTGGTTATAATTGTGGCCTACTCAGTGGGAGGTATTTCTTTTCCCAGTTTTAAGTACAACAGGAGTAAACCATCACGACCGAAATATCCTATCTAGCCTTACCCTCCCCCATCAACCTTCACCCCCTCCCCCCTTCACCACCTCCAGTTTCACTCACTCTCCCATTTCCCCATCTCCCTTCGCCCCCCTCTTCCATCACTCCTCTCCCATTACCCCATCTCCCTTCGCCCCCTCTCCCATCACCCACCCTCCCATTACCCCATCTCCCATCACCCCCTCTCCCATCATCCCCTCTCCCATCACACCCTCTTCCTTCACCCCCTCTTCCTTCACCCCCCTCTCCCTTCACCCCTCTCCCATCACCCCCTCTTCTTTCAACCCTCTCCCATCACCCCCTCTCCTTTCACCCACTCTCCCATCACCCTCTCTCCCTTCACCCCCTCTCCTTTCACCCTCTCTCCCTTCACCCTTCTCACCATCACCCCCTTTCCCTTTACCCCCTCTCCCTTCACCCTCACCCCCTTCACCCCTCTCCCTTAACCCCCCTCCCCCTTCCCCCCAACCCCACAGGGAAAAAAAAATAACCAGAAATAATCATCTTTTCGCGTCGATATTTTTGGATTGGAGTGAAAGCGGACAACAACAACAAAAAAAAAAAGAATAAAATAAAAATTTTCTGTCCGATGGACATATATATGTTTTTTTTTTCAGGTATGGATTTCTCAGAAAAGAGGGACAAAAATATGTTCATATTCCACTCTCGGATTCAGGCCAGTCTCGGGCGTAATGTGGATTTGTAATTCAGTTGATTGTGGAATTGTACTTACGAAGGTTTCTATTTGGTGTATGTGAATATGTTTATGCATATCCGTATTATCCCTCCGCTCCTGAAGTGAAGAGCCATCGAGCGCTTTAACTGTAGTTATGTATGCACGGAGA
The DNA here is from genome assembly GCA_039081455.1 of Macrobrachium rosenbergii. Taxonomy (NCBI): domain Eukaryota; kingdom Metazoa; phylum Arthropoda; class Malacostraca; order Decapoda; family Palaemonidae; genus Macrobrachium; species Macrobrachium rosenbergii. The sequence goes on from JANJGK010000006.1 coordinate 6,573,440, forward strand.
GGGGGCGAAAAAAACAGGGCGTGTATTTTTTATGTTCCGTGAGGCCGTATGTCGCGCTGTACATACTGTAGAGTTGTGTACAAAGCGCCAGAGAGAGAAGGTTTCACGTCATGAAAAAACACAGTTTGAAAATTTAAATAAAACCTACAAATTGAGGATACACACACACACACACACACACACACATATATATATATATATATATATATATATATATATATATATATATATATATATATATATATATATATATATATGTATATCCTCTCTAGGTTTTTGGGAAAGTTTTCCTCCATACTTGTTAATTAAACACCTACTGTGTATTGTAATTCATAACATACTTGTGACCTATAAGCTTTTCATATATATATATATATATATATATATATATATATATATATATATATATATATATATATATATATATATATGAAAAGCTTATACATATATATATATATATATATATATATATATATATATATGCTATGAATTACAATACACAGTAGATGTTTAATTAACAAGTGTGGAGGAAAACTTTCCCAAAAACCTAGAGAGGATGTTTAGCTGTTATCTGACGCATTTCCTAATTGTGTATATATATATATATATATATATACTATATATATATATATGTGTGTGTGTGTGTGTGTGTGTGTGTGTGTACCCCTAAATGCACTGATATTAGCTAGAAGCGATTATCTTTCGGAACAAAAAATCAACTAATTCTTTCATTTTATGTTTTTTTTTCACAATACATCATCAAATAAAACAAAAACCACTATGATAATGGTTCTATACCTAAACCAGCACTGAGGCCGTTATATATAAATGAAGAGAAATATTTGTTTGATAAAATTACAGTTTTCTTATTTTATATAATTTCCCCTCACCTGCAGGTTTTTATGCGCACAAAAACTTTCATTTTTCAGTAATTGTTTCAGACCAAACAGATTCTACGAAAAAAACACTTGGGCATCTCAGTAACCTTTTAAATTATATTTAACCAATCATTAAACTTTGGAAGTGCAACCATTCCAGTTAATGTAAACTGATACGTGGAAATTATAATCTATGTAGTTATGTGTATACCTACAATCTCATGCATTCTCCATATATTTATGTTTACATAACAGATCTATCAAATATTTGTTTTTTATATATACTTGTATGGATACTTATTTACACAGTGTGTATGTATGTAATTATATATATTTAATATACATATATACACACACACACACACACACACACACACACATATATATATATATATATATATATATATATATATATATATATGTGTATATATATATATATATATATATATATATATATATATATATATATATATATATATATATATATATAATATATATATATATATATATATATATATATCCCTGTGCGATTCACAGACGCACCTACGAAAGAGACTTCCCTCACAAACACATAAAATTATATGACGTCTTTCCCTTCAAAACTAAATATCGGTGTGGGCTGAACTTACATTTTGGCATGCCAAAATGAACTGACCTTAGGGTGCGGTAATCAAAAGTTTCTAATAACGTTTGATGAAAATTTTGACAGATTGAAGGCGACCATTAATTTCATACGCGTTTATAGCTATTACAGCCATTTTCGAATGCTTGCCAGCTGGTATTAAAATTAAAATTAAAATTAATTCTACCCGGAGTGCTTTCCTACAATTTCTGGCTTAGTACCGAACCGCTAAAACATCATTAGTCAGAGATATAATAAAACAAGTACAAAATGCGCCGAAGAAACTTCGGCGCAATCGAGTTTTTTTTTTTTTTTTTACAGCCAGTACAGCGTGTAATCAAGGCCACCGAAAACAGATCTATCTTTCGGTGGTCTCGGTATAATGCTGTATGAGCCGCGGCCCATGAAACTTTAACTACGACCCGGTGGTGGCCTATCCTATATCGTAACCAGAAGCACGATCATGGCTAATTTTAACTTTAAATCAAATAAAAATTACTGAGGCTAGATGGCTGCAATTTGGTATGTTTGATAATTGGAGGTAGGATGATCAACATACCAATCTGCAGCCATCTAGCCTAATTAGTTTTTAAGATCTGAGGACGGACAGAAAAAATCCGGAAAGAAAAAAGTGCGGGCAGAATAAAGTGCGGACGGACAGACAAAGCCGGCACAATAGTTCTCTTTTACAGAAAACTAAAAAGGACTAAAGTGGACGGCCTTATGACAAAAAAAAAAAAAATCTTTTATAACTAGATCTAATACATTACCATATGCGTGGTTACGCTTCTTAATGGTCTAGAAGCTGCTTGACTACAAACAACTGAACCGAGACAATAACTTTGCAAATGATGCTTTGGAGTCAAGCCTGTAGATATTTATTAGTTGCCCGTTGCTGTCAGAAATATAAGTAACACTATTTTTATCTTCATTATTCAATTTTCAATAAAAATTTATTTCCATGACAGAATAATAATCTTGTCAATTTTCACAATTCATCTTCCGCTTGATTTTATAGGTATTCACATAATCACACTGAGTTCAAGTATAACCAAAAGCAAGTTTGAAACATAAATTCCATAGGAACCATATTTTCGGATGTTGAAAGCATTCGAGTAGATTGAAAACAAAAAAAGAGAAAAAGATTTTCCATTTACGTTTCCTGTTGTGAGATTACGCGTTGCTTTTGTTAATTCCTCGTTTACGTGGTATTATCCGGGGTTTCAGCCGAAGGGACATTTATCCCCGAAAAATAGGGAGATTATTATTTACGTCCCTTTCCGTGGATTCTCGACCCGGGAGTTTTCGGGTCTCTGTGTGACCCGTTGCTGCTCTGACGGGGATCCATAGGAACATGTTGGGAGTGTGTGTGCATGTGTACGTGTATGTGTATGTGTATATATATATATATATATATATATATATATATATATATATATATATATATATATATATATATACTGTATAATATATATATATATATATATATATATATATATATATATATATATATATATATGTATATATCTATATATGCAGTACATATGTATGTGTATATATATACAGTACATATATTATATATATTAAATATAATATATATACTGCATATACTCGTATGTATACACTTATAAATGTATATGTATATATACAGAATATATATTATATATATTATATTTATATATATATATATATATATATATATATATATATATGTATATATATATATATATATATATATATATATATATATATATATATATGTGTGTGTGTGTGTGTGTGTGTGTGTGTGTATATGTATATACTGTATAAACAACTCTGTCCTTTTTTCCCGGGTTTGTGATCTGCATGAATGTAAAAAACTCCATGACAGTTTACCATTGTTCTATGAAGTGCAAGACATCCTTACTTTCCTGCTTAAATGATGATGATTTTCTTTACATTCTTTATTTTCATTAATTTTTGGACACTGAACGGTTCTGACAACCTCAACCCGTCTAGGTTTCAATACGCAAAGAAGATGAGTTAATAGGCTTTTCATAGGAGTGTCCGAAACTCTTATTCATCAGATTGTGCAGGAAAATTACTTGAATGAGGCGAAAGAAAGGTTTGCAAAATAATCAAAATAAATTTAAGGGTTCCAGTAGTTTTTGCAACGGGCAGTTGTTTTGCGAACAACCGCTTTCGGAAACTTTCGAAGAATTTGGACAAGTAGGGTAAATCTATTTTTTGCTTTTCATTTTAGCATTTTCGTTAAAAGGTATCATTACAGATTAACGCTGTTTAATAGATGAAGAATTTACACCTCATCAATGACAAGAACACATGAAATATCATGGTGCCTTACGTTCTTAGTTACCGAAAACTCAAATGCCGCATGGGAGTTTAATAATAATAATAATAATAATAATAAAAATAATAATAATAACAATCAACATCATCATCATCATCGTCATCCTCATAATAATAATATCGTCCTTATCATCATCATCATCATAATAATAATAATAATAATAATAATAATAATAATAATAATAATAATAATAAAAATAATAATAATACAGTCCTTATCATCACCACGTCCTTAAACTTCCAAGAAAGTCAAAGCCGACGAAACCCGCCGTAAGAAATATCACATTAAATCAAAAGACAGAAAACCCCGGGAAAAAACCCCCTTAAAATCCCCTTTTTAAACCCCCCACCCCACCGAAAATACCAACGCACCCCGTCCCCCCCTCCCCCGCAATCGAAAAGAAAAACAAAAAGGCGGAGGACCTTTAATCTGGGCCAAATCCCACTAAATTCACCGGGAGACGTCGTGCCCACACTCCCTCTTATGACTACCAATGGCATCGAATCCCCCGTAAAAACCGGGAGGGATTTAATTCTTTAACATTTCTTCTCCGAAATCCCGGGGGATTTGCATGCTAATGGAGTGGCCATGTCTAACCACCTGACTCGGAGATTTGTCGCCGATTTGTGCTTAGCGGCGCCAGAAGAAACAGACTTCGGGTCGGGAATTATGTTATTGTCCGACGTCTCTCTCTCTCTCTCTCTCTCTCTCTCTCTCTCTCTCTCTCTCTCTCTCTCTCTCTCTCTCTCTCTCTCTCTCTCTCTCCTGACGGTGTGTGTTCCCGTGTTCCCGGAATCTCCGGGAATTCATTACTTGAAGTCATGCTTTATTTTTATTTTTATTTTTGCTTCTCCTTTCCTCTCCTTTTTTCTCCTCCTCCTCCTCCTCCTCCTCCTCCTCCTTTCCTTCTTCTTCTCCTCCTCACATGGAGACATGGAATGGCACGGGAAAGAAAAGAGGTGCTTTGTTTTGTGACTTTTGGCATGTGTGGTTCTGGGACAGAAGATATATATATATATATATATATATATATATATATATATATATATATATATATATATATATATATACACATATACATATTATATATATGTATGTAGCATGTATACATATATACATGTTTATGAGTGTGTGTGTGTGTGTGTGAGAGAGAGAGAGAGAGAGAGAGAGAGAGAGAGAGAGAGAGAGAGAGAGAGAGAGAGAGAGAGAGAGAGAGAGAGAGAGAGACCAAGCGTTGGTGAGTATATTTGCACTTTCGATATCGTGATATGAAATAATGGAAAAGGTATTAATATTGCTGAAGAATAACATACACAAGGCATAAAAGGTTTTTAGAATATTTTTCCATCATAGCCCAGGTCTTTAATGACATACTTCAGAGGGATTTTGGATATTGAATTACAAAAAGTTAGCAATCTAAATGACTACCTGGAAATAAAAATCGCATACACAAAAAATCTAAAACATAATTGTTATAATGGTAAACATAATATTTTTCATGCAAATAAAAAACCACAAACAATAAACCCCAATAATAAAATAAGTAAAAAATGAGCCTAAGTTTCTTCGGCGCAATCGAGTTTTCTGTATAGCGTATAATGCTGTATGATCCGTGGCCCATGAAACTCTAACTACGGCCCGGTGGTTGCCAGAAGCACAATTATGGCTAACTTGAACCTTCAATAAATATAAAAACTACTGAGGTTAGAGGGCTGCAATTTGGTACGTTTGATGGCTGGAGGGTGGATGATCAACATATCAATTTGCAGCCCTCTAGCCTTAGTAGTTTTTGAGACCTGAGGGCGGCCAGAAACAGTGCGGACGGACAGACAAAGCCGGCACAATAGTTTTCCTTTACGGAAAACTAACAGGAGGACTCTGCTAAGCCATAAACAGACTACAGTATATATGAAGTTCGACCTGACCGAAAATGATTCTTTTGATTCTCTTTAAAAAAAATATATAGTTCAGAGAGAATGAAAGAACAAAGTCGCTTTATGTCTACTACAAATAATAATAATAATAAAAAAAAAATAATAATAAAAACTGATATAACATCGAGATCTTCACCATGACCTTGAATATTTACCTATCGAAATTATTCTCAGACAAGAATTGAATGTACTGGTGTGTGAGAGAAATCTAAAACCAATAAAATTTGGTGTTAACTATTAACTAACGCTGAACTCGAAAACCCTTATACATATTTCATAATAGGCAAGATGGTTTCCATGCTGACTCATCGTCCAATCTTCACCGATATCCACCAGAATTCAATTACCAGGAATGGGCCAACCAATGAATATTTTCACAGTTATCAAAATCCTTTCAGCCGTTTCCGAGACAGTTCTTTTAGCACAAAGATAATTTGTATAGTCAAACAAACACTGTCTGATAACAGGTGAAGCAACTTGCTTGCAGTAGCACTTTATGGTTATCACCGCGTGGTCAATGTCATCGGGGTGCCTGAATTTTGACTTTGAGCACATTAGCCTAAAAACTATGCTGGTCTTCGATTACTCGGTTCTCATGGGACAGTGCTGTTTCTCATCTGCTTCTACATTTAAGCCCAAAAACCAAGCTTTTCTTCATTATTTGGGTCTCACTGGGTAGTTATGTCCCTCATCTGCTTCTGAGAAGACCTGGAACATCACAGTATTAACAATAGGCTGCTGTGATGTTCCAGGTTCACCGTTTCGTTAATCACATCGACTCGATCTGACTCAATGAACCATATTGCTTTGTTAATTTTCAATTTTTTTTCTTTCTATTTTCAACCTCATATTTTGGCGTGTAAGACAGCACTTGCCTCTCTCTCTCTCTCTCTCTCTCTCTCTCTCTCTCTCTCTCTCTCTCTCTCTCTCTCTCTCTCTCTCTCTCTATATATATATATATATATATATATATATATATATAATATAAATATATATATACAATATATATACATATGTATAAGTATATAAATAATATATATATGTAGTATATATATAAATAAAATATTCGACTAAGAACTTATAGCAACAACTGTGATAACGCTAATAATAATAGCCAGCATCAACTCAAATTTACTAAAAAAAAAAAAAAGTAATTTCCACCGAAAGGTAACAGAAAACAACAGTTGTAATAAGACCGATGGTAATGACAACAACAGTAATGATTTTCACGTACATGAAGTAGCTGAATTTGTGAAAGTTTTCGGCGTCCATGAATTAGCAATCAAAAGAATGTGCTTAGCAGTGACTGTTGCTTTGCATTTTTGTGAAGCCAACCGCTATCAAAGGACGCAGTGGCGGTAAAATAATAATAATAATAATAATAATAATAATAATAATAATAATAATAATAATAATAATAATAATAATAATAATAATTTTGTGTAAGGTCCACAATAATATGTCAATGGTGGAACGTGAGACTGTAAAATTGTATACATGTTTATAAAGTCACACATTCTATCACTAATATACTATTGTGGACCTTATACAAAGTCCCTCCTGCTCTCGGCATTGAGAGTTCTACATAATAATAATAATAATGTTGATGACGTTGCTTTAGTTGTGGAAGTCCCTCATTGGCCGGGTGGGTTCCGTTCTCAGCTAGCACTCTGCTGGCAGCGAGTTCGAATCTCCGACCGGCCAATGAACAGTAAGAGGGATTTATTTCTGGTGACAGAAATTCATTTCTCGCATTAATGTGGTTCGGATTCCACAATAAGCTGTAGGTCCCGTTGCTAGGTAACTAATTGGTTCTTAGCCACGTAAAATAAATCTAATCCTTCGGGATTAGGAGAGCTGTTAATCAGCTCAGTGGTCTGGTTAAACTAAGGTATACTTCTTCTTTTAGTTGTGGAGTTGAATGATGACCATGGTCTAGGTATATACCTAGATCGTGGCGATGCTGGCAAGAACAACAATAAGGAAAACAACGCGAACACTACCACCAACAAAAACAACGGCAATAACGCTAATTACCCTCACTTAAGAGACAAATCCGGAAACAACTGAGCATCGAAGCGCAGCAACCACGTAGGCACAGAGCGAGAGAATCTGCTTCATTTTTACTCTCTGCTTCTCGTAATCCACTCAAAGGCATTACATTACAGTACACGTCCGACGCTTCAGTACGTTAGGAGGAAGGTGGAAGTGGCGAGGAATGAGAAGATTCGAAGGAATTTGAGGAGAAGAAAAAAGAAAATCGATAAAGAACGCTTAAGCGTCGTCGTTTCTGATAAAAAGGAACAATCCTGGCTTTCCTTCAGTCATCATCGTCCGTGACTCTGTGTAATCCCAAAAAAAAGTCACGAGAAAGGCTGTTAGGAAAATGACACTGAAAGGGAAACAGACGATTAAAAGGAAATGAAGAGAAAATGGGAGATGATTTCGCTTCAACAGCTGAGGATAAGCGAGAGAAAATTAGAAATAAAAAGGTGTGCTGATGCCATCTGAAGCAACACTTTTGTAACGCCAAATGGGGCAATGCTAAACATCCCTCCCTTTCTCTTGCTTCTACGCTTAGTCCTGAGTTGTTTAGCGTTGAGGCACATCAACAGATATACGAGCGCATATATATATATATATATATATATATATATATATATATATATATATATATATATATATATGTATGTATAATTATATATATAATATATATATATATATATATATATATATATATATATATATATATAAATTCAGATAACCACATTCTTATGGGATGCTGATGCACACGTGGTGTCTATTGTTTTAAGAGATAACTCCCTATTTTCACATATTTATATCTATCCTTAAGGCTGGCTAAAACTCTGAAAGTATAGGTGAACACTGATTCTATGTTGTTTTATTAATTCTACTGCCTTTAAGTCTTTGGCAGCACTGTGGAAGTTCATTTGATGGTCTTGAAGTCTCTTTTGAATGCGGTTTATTTTTGATTCGACAACTAATACAGCCTTTCAATCATGGCTATCCTTGGGGCTACACAAATTTTACAATGAACCTACTCTATATTGAGGACAGTAAAGACTTATACATTTATATATAAACCTTTTATTTGATTACCATTTTTAACATCAAATCTCGTTCCAGTTTACGTTTTTAGTTTTCTGTAAAAGAAAACTATTGTGCCAGCTTTGTCTGTCCGTCCGCACTTTTTCCGTCCGCCCTCACATCTCAAAAGCTACTGAGGCCAGAGGGCTGCAAATTGGTATGTTGACCATCCACCCTCCAATTATCGAACATACCAAATTGCAACCATCTAGTCTCAGTAGTTCTTATATTATTTAAGGTTAAAGTTACCCGTAATCGTGCGTCTGACAACGATATAGGACAGGCCACCACCGGGCAGTGGTTAAAGTTTCATGGGACGCGGCTCATACAGCATTGTACCGAGACTGTAGATCTATATTCGGTGGCCTTGATTATACGCTGTACAGAACTCGACTGCTCTTCGGCGCATTTTTTTTTTGTTTAAACAGGAATCGCTTAATTTTATTGATGTATAATGATCATCCAATCATTAAGAGACAGCTGATCAGGTATCACTTAAAGACAGAAACAATTAATTGATTCGGTAGCACTTTTTCATTCTCAAAATTTTGGTATGGCAATGGATAACTATAGGTAACTCTTTACATCTAGTTTTAAGCATTTTGTATTCGGAATTATTTGAAAGCAGAATATTAAAGGAAATCATTTCATGCATTATAATATGGTTCAGATGTGTTGACGATAAAATATGTATTTGGCCAAGGAACAAATGCGCATATACTTTCTTTTGTAAATCAAATGAACAGGTTCTGTCAGTACAATTCACTTTGTAAATGGAAAATGACGGTAGCCTTTTTGGATTGCCTAATACATACAGGCAGTAATGGATTTAAATATAGAATGTACAGAAAAACTACTAATAAAAATGTTCATTTTTATTCTGGCCGAAGCAATAAAGCAAAGAAATCAGTTTTTACCTCCATTAATATCCGTGAGTATATTAATAATGAGACAGACGTGATTAGGAATACAGGCAGGACGTTAAAATATCTTGATTCATTGTTAGACGATGCATTAGGAGCGACAGAAAGTACTTTTAAAGATAATAGTAATAGGAGAACCTCGCTTATAATACCATACAGAAATAAATTTAACGATATTCACAATTTTCTTAAGAACTTTGACGTTAATGAGCATTTAAGAACAAAAATACAATGAAACACGCATTTATAAAGAACTTTCTCGATAATACTAAAAGATGTATATAATAAATCCCATTTAAGACATATGACAATTTTAATTTCTGTCTAACAGAAAATCATTGGAAAAGAGAAAAGAACAGCATAGAAATGTGTAAGATATTCACAATAAAACGACGCAATTTTCATGTTACTGAAGACAATCATGCCATTTATTGCAAAAATAGAATGGAAATTAATGTTATCTACTCCACTTTCATCGATGAAAGCTTCTGTACGAACATTAATATCATCCAAAGAATGTACAAATTCGATCTATTTCCTTCAAAAGAAATGTTAAATATATGAGTTTTAAGGAGAGCAGTATACATAATTTTCATATTATTGAAGACAATCATGCCACCAACTGGGCAGGCGCTGTAAGGAGAGCTTATAACAAAAATACACCAGGAATTAATATTATCTATTCCACTTCTATCAATGAAGCTACGAATATCATTCAAGGTATATATATAAACTCGATCTATTTCCTTCTAAAGAAATATGTAAAATGTATACATATATGCGAGTGTGTGTATAAATATACTGTATGTATATATATATATGTAATACACGCACACACACACATATATATTCATATATATGTATACATTTTACAAATTTCTTACCAAGGAAATAGATCGAATTTATGCATACCTTGGCATATATTTCATACTCGCACAGAAGTTTTCATTGACAAAAGTGGAGAAGGTAAATGATAATTTCCAGTATATTTTTGGAACAGGCTATCTTTACAGTACCTGTCAGGTTGATGGCTTTACTGTCTCAAATAACACGAAAATTGCATTGTTTTCCTGTGAATAACCTATACATTTTTATACTGTAGTCTACTCTTTTCCAACGATTTTACAATCCACACACACACACATAAATCTATCTATCTATCTATATATCTATCTATCTATCTATCTATCTATCTATATATATATATATATATATATATATATATATATATATATATATATATATATATATATATATTATATATATACAGTATCAGAGAACGCATGTATAAAACTGAAGGCAACCTCCAACAAGGCCACACTTAGACACAGACACACACAAACACACGCACGAACACACAGACAGACATACAGACAGTGAGACATACAGACAAAGGAAAGAAAGAAAGGGCGGCGGCGGCGGCGATGTAGAGAGAGAGAGAGAGAGAGAGAGAGAGAGAGAGAGAGAGAGAGAGAGAGAGAGAGAGAGAGAGAGAAAGCCCCCGTGATGCTATCAGAGTTAATGCTCCCATTATAGAGTAAATCCTTCAGAAAGAGTTCGGAGCCAAATTACATTCTCATCATAAGCATAAGAGGGGGTAGAGATCCCAGCGAAGCGTTACAAATGATATAGGATTAAGGAAAATTACGCGGAAACATAACGTTACTGTATCATCACAATCCCGTGCGTGCGTTACGACTCCCTGTTACAACCCCTTCCTTTGTCCCCGAGCCTCCCGTTTAGGAATCAAGCAAGCAATCCGTCAGTATCCCTACATCTCTCTCTCTCTCTCTCTCTCTCTCTCTCTCTCTCTCTCTCTCTCTCTCTCTCTCTCTCTCTCTCTGTGTGTGTGTCGGAGGGCGCTCTTGAAAGTGGCCTACAGGAGGGGTATTTTAAAATTAAGTTGTAATCTGTTTTCGTCATTATCTTAAAACTATGTAATCTGTTTCCGTTTGTTTTCGTCATTATCTTAAAACTATGTAATCTGTTTCCGCTTGTTTTCGTCATTATCTTAAAACTATGTAACCTGTTTCCGTTTGTTTTCGTCATTATCTTAAAACTATGTAATCTGTTTCCGTTTGTTTTCGTCATTATCTTAAAACTATGTAATCTGTTTCCGCTTGTTTTCGTCATTATCTTAAAACTATGTAACCTGTTTCCGTTTGTTTTCGTCATTATCTTAAAACTATGTAATCTGTTTCCGCTTGTTTTCGTCATTATCTTAAAACTATGTAATCTGTTTCCGTTTGTTTTCGTCATTATCTTAAAACTATGTAATCTGTTTCCGTTTGTTTTCGGCATTATCTTAAAACTACAGTATGTAATCTGTTTCCGTTTGTTTTCGTCATTATCTTAAAACTACAGTATGTAATCTGTTTCCGTTTGCTTTCGTCATTATCTTAAAACTACAGTATGTAATCTGTTTCCGTTTGCTTTCGTCATTATCTTAAAACTACAGTATGTAATCTGTTTCCGTTTGTTTTCGTCATTATCTTAAAACTATGTAATCTGTTTCCGTTTGTTTTCGTCATTATCTTAAAACTATGTAATCTGTTTCCGTTTGTTTTCGTCATTATCTTAAAACTATGTAACCTGTTTCCGTTTGTTTTCGTCATTATCTTAAAGCTATGTAATCTGTTTCCGTTTGTTTTCGTCATTATCTTAAAACTATGTCATCTGTTTCCGTTTGTTTTCGTCATTATCTTAAAACTATGTGAACTGTTTCTGTTAGTTTTCGTCATTATCTTAAAACTATGTAATCTGTTTCCGTTTGTTTTCGTCATTATCTTAAAAACTATGTAATCTGTTTCCGTTTGTTTTCGTCCTTATCTTAAAACTATGTAAACTGTTTCTGTTAGTTTTCGTCATTATCTTAAAACTATGTAATCGTTTCCGTCATTATCTTAAAGCTATGTAATCTGTTTCCGTTTGTTTTCGTCATTATCTTAAAACTATGTCATCTGTTTCCGTTTGTTTTCGTCATTATCTTAAAACTATGTAATCTGTTTCCGTTTGTTTTCGTCATTATCTTAAAAACTATGTAATCTGTTTCCGTTTGTTTTCGTCATTATCTTAAAACTATGTAATCGTTTCCGTTTGTTTTCGTCATTATCTTAAAACTATGTAGTCTGTTTCCGTTTGTTTTCGTCATTATCTTAAAACTATGTTATCTGTTTCCGTTTGTTTTCGTCATTATCTTAAAACTATGTAATCTGTTTCCGTTTGTTTTCGTCATTATCTTAAAACTATGTAATCTGTTTCCGTTTGTTTCCGTCCTTATCTTAAAACTATGTAAACTGTTTCTGTTTGTTTTCGTCATTATCTTAAAAACTATGTAATCTGTTTCCGTTTGTTTCCGTCCTTATCTTAAAACTATGTAAACTGTTTCTGTTTGTTTTCGTCATTATCTTAAAACTATGTAATCGTTTCCGTTTGTTTTCGTCATTATCTTAAAACTATCATTTAAAAAATACTGCTTTTCAAAATATAACGTTTTCACCAGTATCTTCTCAATGCTGAAAACTTATTATAAATAACTTAAGAGTGTCCCTGAATGCATACAACATACCTTATATTATGTGCAGTCAATTAAACTGAGACCGTAGCTGAGAGCCACCGCACTCTAATGGGCTCAAGACAAAAACACTGAGTCCAGCAACCTCATCCCTACAGATGCGATGCACTACTACCCTAAACCAATCCTCCTTGTATTTAAATAGTTTACTTACGTTTCTATCTATTCATTTATTAATCTGTTAATTAATTTTTTTCTAATAACTGATCTCTTCTTTTTGTATTTCCCGTTACCTTCCGCTACTTCTTCCAAATGAACGCCATATTCTTTGGAAGCTTAAATTTAGAGTTAATCGCCCTTGTGGACTTGTTCCATATGAATAGGGTTCATCTTCTGAATAATAATAATAATAATAATAATAATAATAATAATAATAATAATAATAATAATAATAATAATAATAATAATAATGAACCAAACAAAAACTTCTTTCAGTTTTCTTCTGAAGATGGAAAGAGAAACCCACAAGATTCTTGTGTATAACTTGTTTACTGGTAAATATTTACATATTTCTTTGATCTCGAGCACTTTCAGGTCCTAACTGTGACCCTTTTTCAAGAGATGAGGTCAGGCTGGTTCAAGGCCCAACAATCTTGAACCAGCCTGACCTCATCTCTTGAAAAAGGGTCAAAGTTAGGACCTGAAAGTGCTCGAGATCAAAGTAATATGTAAATATTTACCAGTAAACAAGTTATACACAAGAATCTTGTGGGTTTCTCTTTCAATAATAATAATAATAATAATAATAATAATAATAATAATAATATGGCGAAAGAACAAAACGCTGTACCTTTCTGGAGCCATCAGATCCAGAACTGTAGTTTCTTAGCAATGATATTAAATACATCGTAACATATCGCTGTTTATGCATATCATCTAATCTTAACCAATCATCAGTGCTCATTATATTTTAAAACCACGGTTTTGAAGGGTTAAGTCTAGCTGTCTATTTGTCTCCGCACCTTCCCCAAACCAAACCAAAACACACCCGTCTCGCCGTAAGCTTAATATGTTCATTGGAATGGAGTGGGCTGAAATTTGGTATGCTTGATCACTGGAGGGTGGATGATCAGCATACCAATTTGCAGCCCTCTAGTCTCAGTAGCTTTTAAGATCCAAGGGCGGAGAGAAAAGTGCGGACAGAAAAAAGTGCGGACGGAAAGACAAAGCCGGCACAATAGTTTTCTTTTACAGAAAACTAAAACAACGGATTCCTTTTCGTTATTTCTACATAAAATCTTTGGTTTAAAAGTCACGCGTGGGGATTTTCAGCCATTCAGCATTTAAGACAGTGGAAAATCTGAGTTGGAGTTGTTGGTTAGCTAGATAAAGAGATCCAGAAAATAAAGTAACAATTTATTAAAAATGCACATTTTATTAAAAATTTATTAAAAAATCACATTTTATTCAAAAAATTTTAAAAATTCACATTTTATTCAAAAATTTTTAAAAATTCACATTTTATTAAAAATTTATTAAAATCACATTTTATTAAAAAAATTTATTAAAAATTCACATTTTATTAAAAATTTATTAAAAAATCACATTTTATTAAAAACGTATTAAAAACTCAAATTTTTTATCGTCATTAATTTGTATTTTATTCAACATCCTGACGCGACAGAGCAAAATCGTTTAGAACTTTAGATATTTAAAATCATCAACCCAAGAATATGTAACATCTTTTTAAGATCTGCAGGCGGACAGAAAAAAGTGCGGACGGACAGACAAAGCCGGCACAATAGTTTTCTTTTGAGAAAGCTAAAAAGGAGCACGTAAAATGAATTACTTAATGCTAACATTAATTATCATTACACACGATACTAAGACTAGCAGGACCCGCTTTATATAGTGAAGAAGGGTCGTAAAGACGGTAGTTTAAATCTTAAAACTTGAACTTGAATTTCATATACCACTCAAGACTATGTTGGGAAGGGAATTACACAGATATGGAGAACAGAATTCCAAAGTTGGTAGTGAAAGGTATACAGGAAAGAGATAGGTGGGGGGAGGGGTGAAGGGGGGGGGGGGGCTTACATGAGACAAAGAAGACACCGTGGAAAACTGACGTGCGTGGTATATTAAGACTCCACATGACTGGGTTGATTGATTTATGAAATTTAGGCTGCAAAGCGAAGCACTGGGGAACTTGCGGCCACTCAGTGCTTAAGACTACAAAAAGAGGTAGCTGGAATCGTCTGACAGAACGATAAAGAGACCCAAAACATAAAGGAGTCGAAATGCACGGTCTTAAAGGTGGAACTGGAGGAGCACTCCACAGCTGCCTTGAAAAGTAATAGGTAAATACTGATTGATTGATTTATAGATTTTAGGTATACATGCCAAGCACTGGGGCAACTAATGCCATTCAGCGTTGAAACGGAAACTGACAGTAAAAGGTCTGAAAGGTGTGACAGGAGGAAAACCTTGCAGTTGCATTATGAATCAACTGTTATGAAAGGGTGGGCAGTAAGATGGAAGAAAGAGAATATGAACGCAGGTACAGTAAAAGGAATGAAAGCAGTTGTAGCTAGGGGCCGAAGGGACGCTGCAAAGAACCTTAAGTGCACCGCATGAGAGGAAAGGGTGGGCAGTAAGATGGAAGAGAGAGAATATGAACGCAGGTACAGTAAAAGGAATGAAAGCAGTTGTAGCTAGGGACCGAAGGGACGCTGCAAAGAACCTTAAGTAATGCCTACAGTGCACCGCATGAGGTGCACTGACGGCACCACCACCCTACGGAGTATTTGTTTCTCCTTTCTTTTCACTGTCAATATCGCCTAGCAAAATTCGAACGATCATCCATATATTCGATTTTTAGATCAGTTCATTATTGCCTTGATCTTACCTTGCTTATGAACTCCGTGTATAAAACGCATCCTTCGCCTTCGTCAGTGCTACAAGAAGCAACATATAATTCAATAACGGTCTCGAACCTCCCAAAAAACATCGCTTTTCTTTAATAATGGTCTTCCTTTTATGGCTTCGTAAACTTCTACCGTTATTAACATCATTACAAATATTTATTTCACCTCGAGGAACTTCATTTCGCTAAGTTTGTTTTTATATTTTTGTTCTTACGTTTACTTGTTTACTCCGATCCCTTCTCTGCCTCTCCACAGCGAATTCCTCAACTTTAGCCGCTCTTAAATCTATAACATCTATTCCATCATCACTCTTCTTCATCTTTCCACATCATCTTTTCCGATCACATTCATTTTTCCCCGTTTACCTAACACTTCTTCCTTGCATCTTCTTTTCATCATCGTCATCTTCGCCACCCTATCTTTCCTTCATCTTCCGCCGTCCCCATTATCTCCTCCGCTTCATCTTCATGCCTCCCTCTCTCTCCCTCTCCCTCTCCCCCCTCCTCTCTCTTTCTCTAGCTCCCTTTCTGCTCGGGTCCATCCCTCTGAGCTATCCTATTAAAGACTATTACATTTAATGCATCTTCTGTCGATGCGTAATGTGATTAAACGTGTCTCGGAAATTTTTTAATTAAATCATTTGGTAGAAAATATCCCTTTGGTTAGTTAAGAGAATGGAAGAAGAAGAAGAAGAAGAAGAAGATGAAGAAGAGGTGGAAGAGGAAGGAGGAGGAGGAGGAGGAGGAGGAGGAGGAGGTTATAAGCTCCCTTCGCAGGATCCGGTGAAGTCTTCTGGAGTAATACTCTTCTTTCTTTCTTTCTTTCATTCTTGCGATTCGCCTTTTTCTTTTTTTCACTCTTTCCATTCCTTTTGGGAAGAGCACACGAGCGTCAGGGGGAGAGGGAGGTAGAGGGGGAGGTGGAGGTGGTGGGTTGGTACCTCGCGTCCCAAAAGGATTTTAAAACTCCTTGGGTCTTCTCTTAATTTAAGCAAAGCGCGCCGACTATCGTTTTTAGTTACCCATCCGGAAGCCCGTGAAAAACCCCTCCACCTTTCGGGCTCGGGATTAAATTCCTCGAGCGTAGGAGAAAGGGGGTCCATGAGAAGGAAAAAAAAATATATTACCACAGTGCGCGTGCGAGCAAGTGAAGAAGATGAACAAGAAGAAGAAGAAGAAAAAAAAAGGGACACCAAACATCAAAACTGGAACTTCTTAAAAAATTCCAGGCTTAGTCTTCTTTTGAGGCCCACAGGTGCGGGGAGATTCTTCTTACGTATTTTTTTGGGGTGTGTTCTTTTTTAATTACCTTTCGTGTCAATGTATTAAGCCGACTAAATTCCCTTTATGCGCCCCGAGGCGACAGCTTCACCGTCGCACGCTCTCGCTCTCTCTCTCTCTCTCTTTCTATCCGTCTATACAACACTTCCTCTTCGCTAAGGTCTTTGCGGCCGAGTCTTGCACTCAATGCGCGCTTCCCCCCTCCCCCATCCTCCCCCTATTCATTCCCTAGCAGCACCGCAAAGACCCCCTACCCCACACCCTCTCTTGTTGATCTTTATTCTCTTGCGTTATGGCAATGTTCACGTTACAGTACTCAGTCACTCCTATTTACCACTTTCTTAAACTGTAATTTCTGTTTATGGTTTTCTAAAACTATACAATTTCCTTTTACTCAAGTTAAAACCATGCCATGATTACACCACCTGGATAAAAAACAAATGTTGCGACTTCAGTAAACAATACCGCCCTAAAATGGAAGACTGCAGTATCTGCAAAAATACAAAATTGAGAAAAATGGGTAGATACTGCAGTTTTCCCTTGCCTTACCACTGACTTAGCAGATACTGCAAATGGGACCCCCCTAAATAAAGCACAGAAGAATCATTCTGAAACTGCAGATACTGCAAACGGGAGCCACCTAAATAAAGCACAGAAGAATCATTCTGAAACTGCAGATACTGCAAATGGAACCCCCTAAATAAAGCACAGAAGAATCATTCTGAAACTGCAGATACTGCGAATGGGACCACCTAAATAAAGCACAGAAGAATCATTCTGAAACTGCAGATACTGCAAATGGGACCCCCCTAAATAAAGCACAGAAGAATCATTCTGAAACTGCAGATACTGCGAATGGGACCACCTAAATAAAGCACAGAAGAATCATTCTGAAACTGCAGATACTGCAAATGGGACCCCCTAAATAAAGCACAGAAGAATCATTCTGAAACTGCAGATACTGCAAATGGGACCACCTAAATAAAGCACAGAAGAATCATTCTGAAACTGCAGATACTGCGAATGGGACCACCTAAATAAAGCACAGAAAAATCATTCTGAAACTGCAGATACTGCGAATGGGACCACCTAAATAAAGCACAGAAGAATCATTCTGAAACTGCAGATACTGCAAATGGGACCCCCTAAATAAAGCACAGAAGAATCATTCTGAAACTGCAGATACTGCAAATGGGACCACCTAAATAAAGCACAGAAGAATCATTCTGAAACTGCAGATACTGCAAATGGGACCCCCTAAATAAAGCACAGAAGAATCATTCTGAAACTGCAGATACTGCCAATGGGACCCCCTAAATAAAGTACAGAAGAATCATTCTGAAACTGCAGATACTGCAAATGGGACCCCCTAAATAAAGCACAGAAGAATCATTCTGAAACTGTAGATACTGCAAATGGGACCCCCTAAATAAAGCACAGAAGAATCATTCTGAAACTGCAGATACTGCAAATGGGACCCCCTAAATAAAGCACAGAAGAATCATTCTGAAACTGCAGATACTGCAAATGGGACCACCTAAATAAAGCACAGAAGAATCATTCTGAAACTGCAGATACTGCAAATGGGACCCCCTGAATAAAGCACAGAAGAATCATTCTGAAACTGCAGATACTGCCAATGGGACCCCCTAAATAAAGTACAGAAGAATCATTCTGAAACTGCAGATACTGCAAATGGGACCCCCTAAATAAAGCACAGAAGAATCATTCTGAAACTGCAGTAACTTGTGTATTAGTGATTCACGAGCCCCCAATAGGTGGCACATCTCAATTTCGAAAATCTTGCAGATACTGCAGTTTTTCATTTTAGGCAGAATAGTAAGGAAAATGCAAACCATCCATTATACACTCTTTAAAATCCTTCAAACCTTTACTGCTTAAAATTGTGTGAAACCATTTTCTTTCTGTCATACACTTATGAAACTAATATATATATATTTAGTGTAAAAGGCAATAGCAACATATTTGGTAATATGAAATCGACTTTTAGCCGAATAAATTTTAAATACCATTTTCCTAACTGCTGATGATTTATGACTCATTTTACTCACATCAATAACATTCAATTAAATGTACTGTTTTTAGCCCAGTGATTAAAGACGGTGAAAAATATTGTTTCCTGATAATGAAGCAGTAACTTCACCTTTTATTGACAAAAGAACCACGATTAGTCATCTAACATCCCCAAGATGAATGAAAATGACAGAGATTATTCACTTGAATAAAAAAATACACGTAATACATACTGTATACACACACAAGTATATATATGCATATATATATGTGTGTGCATACATACATGCATACATACATATATAAGCATTAAGCTACAAACGTCCTTCAATATCAATTCGCTCTACCTCGGAAATAATGTATTTTCATATATGTTACCCGAAGGGAAATTTTTTTTAGTTGACAATAAGTTCGTCGTCTCGTGGGCTCGAACCACGGACGACAAGAACTCAGGACAACAGTGACGTGCATTACTTACTATTAGCTATATAAAAATTCCCCTTCGGGTAACATATATGAAAATACTCTATTTCCGAGGTAGAGCGAATTGGATATTAAAGGACGTTTGTACCTGAATACTAGTATATAAATCACGGTGATGTGATAAAATTCATATATATATATATACATATATATATATATATATATATATATATATATATATATATATATATATATATATATATATATATATATAAAACACGTGTGTGTGTGTGCGCGCGTGTGTAAAACTGATTCTGCCAGGAAAGAAAACTGATTAATTTGTTACTGTGAGGCTCCACTACAAATACGGAAGGTCAAAACTGTAGGTCGTCTAAGGGCTGACTATCTTTCAATATTTCGGCATTAGGTCTGTGCAGTTGGTTATACTGCCGGGCAAATAAGACTTGGAGGGCTTAAATGAAGAAAGAGTGGCGCCTTGGTGTCTTTTGAGTCAGGACTCTCCCATAACACTGTACAAGCTACATGCAAATGAAAATTCCGTCTGAAAGAAAATTTTACGGGCACAGATAAGTCTGAGTTTTGTTATCTTCTACCCTCTGTTTTCCATTCTATAGCTCCCATTTTTACCTCGTTGGCGGATAAATTTACCGTGAATTTTTTCTTACTAAAACCGAATATTGATGTGGAAAAATTATATCCACAACGGGAAATGAATATGGCAAGCAGTGCTACTCCATTACTATTGTTAACCGTTCGTTGAATTCTATATTTGAAAATAGACTAAACAAGACATAAAATGTTGATGTGGAAAAATTATATCCACAACGGGAAATGAATATGGCAAGCAGTGCTATTCCATTACTATTGTTAACTGTTCGTTGAATTCTATATTTGAAAATAGACCAAACAAGATATACACAAGATACTATGAAGTTTAATGGAAGAGAGATTTCTTTACGAAAAACATTAACAGGATTGATATATTCAGAGATGACACAGGTGTGACTTAGCTCGATCTCGTCGATCTTTGTGCTACAATGAACAATGCTCACTATAACTGCATTGCTCCGGACACTTCGAAAAACCCTCACTAAGAAAAGATACGACATACTACTCAACGCAATCCAGTTACACCACGACAATGAATGACCCTGCACTGATTTTGGCAGTGTCACGGCTATTTTACAAATAGGATGGACATTGCTGCCACGCCCGCTTAACGGCACCAATCTTGCGCCTTTCACTTGTTTGCTAAAAGAATCAGGCGAAGTGGATCTGACTAGTGGATTCAAGGGTGGAGCAAATGCATTACCGAAACGGTTATTAATGCAGTTCTCGCACGTATGTAATTATTTACGTATACAAACACAAACACACACAGACACACACACTGTGACACACACATACCTATTTCAAGGAAGATAAGACAAAAATATAAAATATTTTCTTTCATGAATGAAAGAATATTATTTATATATTCACAAAAAATAATGGAGGCAGATGGACCACACTTACCGTTGTGAGATCTACAGTAAGTTACACGAATCACAGATCGCAAATGTTCACTAGACTTTCTAAGATCCAAGCCCTCGTAAATACCAAATGAAGCTACAGAATATCTTGCATGAATATGTTGTTCAGAGCGACAATTTCTCCTGGCGTGTGGGTGGTTGCATATATTTTCTTTATCTATACGCGACATTATAGGAACCCTTATTGAGAAACCCGGGATTAATATACCGTATATTCTACCTTCCTTCGTTAATATCACAGACGATGGACGTAGGTTCTTCAAGTCCTACGTTTGGTTAGGTTAAGTTAGTTTTTTGTGGTTGCCTTCCTCCCGCTTCTATCAAAAAGCCATCAACACTTTTTTCCCCTTACTGGCAAGAATATATAAATCCCTTAATGCATCGATCTTTAACGAAGGCAACAAAACAAGAGCATCTCTTAATCCAGAACACAGAAATCATTTTTCTCTCAACTGGAAATGGAATGTAAAATTTTGGCCAGAGGCCAAGCGCTGGGACCTGTGAGGCTATTCAGCGCTGAAAGGGAAACTGAGAATAGAAGGGTTTTAAAGGTATAACATGAGGAAAACCTCACATTTGCACTATGAAACAATTGTTAGGAGAGGGTGGAAAGTAAGATGGAAGAAAGAGAATATGAATGAAGGTACAGTAAAAGGAATGAAAAGGGTTGTAGCTACTGGCCCAAGGGACGTTACTAAGGACCTCAAGTAATGCCTACAGTGCACCGCTTGAGCTGCATTAAGCATACCTTAATTTAACCAGACCACTGAGCTGATTAACAGCTCTCCTAGGGCTGGCCCGAAGGATTAGATTTATTTTACGTGGCTAAGAACCAACTGGTTACCTAGCGACGGGACCTACAGCTTATTGTGGAATCCGAACCACATTATACCAAGAAATGAATTTCTATCACTAGAAATAAATTCCTCTAACTCTTCAATTGCCGGCTGGAGACTCGAACTCGGGCCTAGCAGAGTGCTTGACGGCACTAACCCCACCCCCCAAGGAATTTTTAACCATGCAGTGTCTCCATAGCTTTTTTTTCACTGCCATATTCCTGTTAAAGATATAATTATATATAATTGTACATCATGATAGCCAGGGTGCACTAAATATTTTGTCTCTCAAAATTACCAAAATAACCATTATAATTATTGTAGCAAAACTTGCTGAAAATATATTGCATATTTTGCTTTTTTCCTATTTCATTCATTTTGAGTTATATCTCATAATGTGAGCCAAGCCTATTTCACTCTCACATATTTCCAATAATTATGTAACTAATTAGGTGCATTACAATTTATATATACAATTTTTAATTTCTATACAAAAACACTGAAATTGATATTATTTTGAAAAAACCCTCAACAACATTTATGAGTTTCAACCTTTGTTACACTTTTCTTGAAATACTGAATGCAAACGGATAAACGAAAAAGATGAATATATATATTATATATATATATATATATATATATATAATATATATATATATATATATATATATATATATATATATATATATATACATATATATATATATATATATATATATATATATATATATATATATATATATATATGCTTTTTAAAGGACCTCATTGCTTCTTTTCTAGTGTAATATGTCTCACCTGGCTCGACAGATAAATGAGGAACCCTTAGAAGTGTTAAAAAAATACGTAATTATTGACTTCTTATTCGGCTACGAATAAGAATGATATTTCCCATTTTGCACTTGCAAACCAAAACAGAATTTTGTGAAGTACCACCATAAAAACATCAACAAATGCAACAGCAATAATGCTGGTAATAATAATTATAACAATAATTACAATAATGATATAAACATTAACTTGTCTACCCACTGCGCTGTCAAAAACGTCACTTTCCAACACATGATTTTAAAAATCGTAAGGTATATAAAACTCAGCATGGATTATTTACACTAACACGAAAATACAGAGGAAGGGGTACAGGAAGGTATTTAAATATTCTTCATTACAAAAAGTAACATTTACATTTGGAATCTACCTTCCAAGTTAGTTTATTAAAGATGTTTAACGTGAATTAAGTCAGTTAACATTTTCCTTTATTTTAGAATGTGTCCTTATCTAAAAAGTGTATCCAATTAACAGATGAATAGATACAAAGTTCTTTAGAAACACTGTCTCCAACTGTGTAAGGAGCAGAATTGTGACACGTATCAGTTAACCTCACAAAGAAACTAATAAGAGTTCACATCTGTTCATAAATGCACGTGTAGTTCGAGATTAGATTTTGTCTTAGACGGGAAGCGAACCCATTTTTAAGGCTGAAATGAATGCAACTTACTATACACGCATGCATACCTACACATACATACATACATACGTACATCATACATGCATACATACATACATGTAAAACTGAATCACGAAAAATGGGACGTGATGAATAGTATATAAATAAAGACAAAATCCACGAAGGAAAGAGAAAGAATGGAGTACTGCAAGGCCTTTCGACTTCTTGTCCTTTACAAATCCACGAAGGAAAGAGAAACAATGGAGTACTGCAAGGCCTTTCGACTTCTTGTCCTTTTCTTCAGTAAACGACAAGAAGTCGAAAGGCCTTGCAGTACTCCATTGTTTCTCTTTCCAGTGGAGTACTGCAAGGCCTTTCGACTTCTTGTCCTTTACTTAAGTAAACGACAAGAAGTCGAAAGGCCTTGCAGTACTCCATTGTTTCTCTTTCCTTCGTGGATTTTGTCTTTATTTACATACATACATATATATACACACGCGCGCTTGCACACACATACATATACATGACAAATAACTCCGTACCTTCCTGCTTTCCTAGAATTGCAAGATACGTTTTCCAGTATGTAGCCGTGCGATGCGAAATGAATACAAAGAGATCGCTTGTGGAAAACCTCTTCCTTTCTTAGTCGTCTATTTAGATTTAAATTTTGCACACAGCAGAATACATCGTCCCTTTTCTTGTTTGGCATAGTGTCGAATATGTATTTAATTTTTTTTTTAAGTATCTGCATCGACGGTGATTTTACCATTGAATTTTTGTTCCAGCAAAGTATCAATTTGTCTCTCTCACCATCCAGAGAGACACACTTCTTACTTAGCTGAAACAGGAAGTCAATGATAAAAACACCATCGATGCAGATAACTTAAAAAATGGAAAAAAAAAATGCATTTTCGACACAGCCAGAAAGGAGACGACATACTATATGCCAGGTAAAAGTGTGATCATGGAATATATAAATGTGACCAACGGATTTCCATGACGTGATCAGTTAACTAGTAAATGATAATGTAGTCTTCTGCTGGATATCACCAAAACTCAGCAAGGTGGCTCGTAGATTTCGATGATGTCAGAGTTACTGGTTGCAAAATAACTTTAGCTTTTTAATTGCATATCTGTTGTCTTGATGACATTATATGATAAAAAAAATGTTCCTGTATAATGTACGTAGTATCACTTACAAAAAACAATAAATCAATGTAACGGTTACAAAATCAAAGAAAGAGAACCCTGACAAAATATTAGCCAATCGTCGAAAAGAAATTAATGAATAAAAAATAATAATTGGGATACTCGTTCAGAAAGCTATACTATCGCTTCTTATTTAAATAATACAGAAACTACGACTCTCAGAAAACAGAACGAAGGAGCAAATTCCAAAGCAAAGCGAAAGCAATCATCGAAGCAAAAAGAAAGCAAAACTAACTAAAAAACATGCCTCAGTAATGAAATTGGTTCCTCCCCATCTTTTCTGAAGTACAACAGCAGTCACATGTTTTTTGTATGTAAATGTTTTTGTTTATTATACCCCCCTGACCTCGAGGGGCCGAACCTCTTCACACAGGGGGGCGAGAGAATCAATTACGTTCGTTGCACAAACTATCATTTCTCTCTTTAGGGAAATCTGATGGTGCAGCAATTGAGCTGCTTCGTTGCACCTAGTTGAATATGGCTAGAAATCCTCTTTGACAGCTGAGATGATGCCAGGCTGGTGTATAAATTTTGAGGATTGCAATCCGCACCGGAGGATACAGGAACTCTCAGGGGGACGGGGGGGGGGGATACTGAAATTCAGGGGGATACTATAACTCATTCATGAGCTCCAATATTCTCTCTCTCTCTCTCTCTCTCTCTCTCTCTCTCTCTCTCTCTCTCTCTCTGCTCGTTGGGATTCTACATCGGGCTGTTTTACATTAAGAGATTTGCTGCGTTTCTGCACTTTTAGCATAAGATTAACCGCAAAAACATGCATAAATGGATGTAGAGTACACATGCCTTTTGTTATGTTTCATGTACTATATAATATATATATATATATATATATATATATATATATATATATATATATATATATATATATATGTGTGTGTGTGTGTGTGTATATAAATGTATATGTGTATGTATGTATATAAATATATATATAATTATTATATACACATATACATACATATATCATATATATAATATATACATACATACACACATCTGTGTGTGTATATATATATATATATATATATATATATATATATATATATATATATATATATATATATATACTGTATATATATATATGTCTAGGTTAACATGTGTGAGTGCATGAGATAAGGTAAATATGTTAAGTTGGTAATTATACAAAATTGCCGGTAAATAGGAATAAATACCGGCCTGCTTTGTAAAAGGGACAAAGCAACCTACATTGCCTTATAAAACTTATAAAACTATGTAAAATCCTCGGCTAACTTGATTAATTATTTGAAATTTTTCATATATACATGGCTATTATACATTTATTTATCCATAATTACCGGAATTAATAACGCAGACGTACAAAAAAAAAAGACAAATAGATTCGCTACTAACAAAAAATTCTATCAAGTTGTTTTGGTTCCATACCTTTTTCTCAATGGTAAGCATCTATCATCTTTACGTTATTATTATTAAAATAGTTTAACCATACCACTGAGCTGACTATCAGCTCTCACAAGGCTGGTCCGAAGGATTAGGCTGAAGTACCAGGTGTAAGCCATAGGCCAAGCACTGGGACCTAATAGGTCATTCGATGTGGTGATGAATGAAAATGATATCTAAAATAAAAAAAATAAAAAATAGAAGATCGAAAATAAATAAAAAAAACCGCACAAGGCATATGCTTTTATACTGGAACACACGGTAGCCTGATTTCCTACTATACGATATACTAGACACATATAAGCTATTTCTGTTCTGGAAAGCACGTACTTAGTTAAAGCAGTGTCCTTTCAAAATTATTAATGATTCAAATAAAAGTTATAAGAGATGTAAAGCCTGAATATGAGAATATATTTATATTTTTAACAGATGTCAAGCATAAATATAAGAA
>JANJGK010000006.1:6605362-6622862 GCA_039081455.1 Macrobrachium rosenbergii
ACCTAGTGCTTCAGTCGTTATCAGAACCCTTCGTTTTTTTATATGAATTACTCTCTTCATTATTCATTGTATGCACTTTACTCGTTATCAAAGACCTAACGCTGCAATCATTATTATAAACCTTCGTTTTTATATATGAATTACTCTATTCGTTATTCATTTTATGCTTTTTACTCGTTATCAAAGACCTAATGCTTCAATCGTTACCAGAAACCTTTGTCTTTTATATATGAATTACTCCATTCATTATTCATTTCATGCTTTTTACTCCTTACCAAAGACCTAACGCTTCAATCGTTACCAGAAAGCTTCGTCTTTTATATATGAATTACTCCATTCATTATTCATTTCATGCTTTTTACTCGTTATCAAAGACCTAACGCTTCAATCTTTATCAGAAACCTTCGTTTTTATATATGAATTACTCTCTTCTTTATTCATCTTAATCATCACAATAGCCCTTACGCTATTTAGTTACGTATATAAAATATCTATTTTTCCTTTTTATTGTCATCCAAGACTTTCGGTTCGTCGGTTATGTTTAGAAAAGGTTACTGATTATTTCTTTTTTCACTATAAAAAGCCTATATAACTTCGTTATATCAAAATAATGATATTTATTTTGGCTTCTCATAATTATAAGAGTCATTCGATTCTTCATTTTATAAAGGATGCTATCTAATTTTTTAATTTCACTATCATCAAAAACCATCTGTTTCCTGGTTATACTGTGCTTATTATACATTTTTAATTTTAATAATTATCAAAGACCTCCAGTTTCCTGTTTGTATCAATAACAACTAATTTAATATTTACATAAGACCCTGCGTTTTTTTTATTATATCCTAACAGGAAAACTGTTTCAATCCTCTTCAAAACCATCCGGTTCTTTCAGGCTTAAGTCATATCAAGATAATTTTTTGTTTTTATAAATTTTAAAATATTCTGTTTTTCTGTCATAATACGAGTATTGAGTATCCATATAAACGTTTTTCTGCTTTTGAGTTTGGTGAAAATAACGTTTTTTATTCGGTATGTAACTCTTTTTTATAATCAACAACATTATTTTGCAAAATGACAGATAAAAACTCTCCAACCACGCCAACTTGGATGAACATTTTTCTTTACTGTGAATACCTATTAAATCTTGGCGCCACACATCAAGTTAAAAACACACACACACGCATGCGCGCGGATACGCACCTGGCCGAGTCTTACCTAACCTACGACCTATACGTAACTTCAGCATCACATTTATAATATCGTAATTACAATGACTACTTAGCATATGGGAGCTGTATGAACATCTGACCTGTCTGATGGTGTCTTTCTCACGGTATTCACCATCGCGAAGGAAACTGACTGTTTTTATCTGTCACTTCATTGACCATCACGAGAAACTTGCCATCTTATTTAATTTACTCATAAGAAAGTAATCATCGATTTCATAATCGTTTGTCGTCACAGAGAAATCGTTTGCTTTGACAACAAAGTCAAATAATTGCCTTCATCTTATTCACTAATTATCATCATCATTTTCATTGTGTAAAAACAGCCACTACCACTAATCAGAGAGCTTCTTGCAAAACCCGTTCCACTTGTGTGCCTGTAAATAGGAACAGAGAGAGAGAGAGAGAGAGAGAGAGAGAGAGAGAGAGAGAGAGAGAGAGGGAGAGAGAGAGAGAGAGAGAGAGAGAGAGAGAGGAAACTTGCAGCCCCAAGTTAGTCGGATTAGGGAAGATCGGATCACCTCACTCAAAGGTTTTGTGGCTTTACCTCATTATGGAGTTAAGCCAATTGGATGATGATAAGTTTTCCCTTGGAGCGGATGTTAAAGAGATCCTTCCTCCTGCTCTCCTACAGCCAGTCCTACCTTCCATCCTTCCTTGAGTCCTGGTGGATGGGTTTTCCACACATCCCATACCTTCCCCCCCCCCAACCCCAATCCCTCCCCTTCCAATTCCCGATGACCATTCCCATTCTACCCTTACATTTCTTCTCGTCCATTCCACCCTCAAGCCAGGACGTACGGTACTAACGCGTTCCATTCCCCATTCCCCCCTCCCCCTCCTCCTCCTAACCTGCCCCCCTTCCTTTATCTTTCAAAAGGTCAAGGTATTGTTTCTTCTCTTCCCGGGGGAGTCTTTGAAAAATATTTGAATACAGAGAGAACGCTGACGGTATTGCAAAAGTATATCATGAGAGAATTCACGAACGTCACGATAAATCGAAAGCCTTTTGAACAAATGAATTACAGTTTTCAATATATATATATATATATATATATATATATATATATATATATATATATATATTATCAAGGGGGTATCCAGGAAAAGGTAGCACGTATATAAAAACAACAGTTTATTTTGCCGACGGCGTTTCGCAACATCTCAGTGCATCTTCAAGGCTGAATTTACAAAAAAAATATAACGTAAAACCTTATAAAAAACACAAAAATAAAATAACAATTTAAAAATCACTATAAAGACCGACATGACCTACCCAAGCTGAGTTAAAAGAGAAACTAAATAATCTAAAAAAAGAAAGAGGGTAAATAAAAGTTGAGGTACAGATCAAAACGTAAACAAACAACTTGTTATGCTATGAATGCACATAAATCATTATGAGGGGTCTACTCCTTTTAATAAAGTGGAATTATATAAAATTAGTAAGCTTTCATGTGCTAAGTGTTGATACTGCTAAGGTAAAATAAAAGCTTAAAGCTATTCTAATCCATTTCCCTTTGCGGTCGCTATTTAGATATATATATTTACGTGTTTAACGATTTACATCTATCAATTTTTCATTCTCATCTTCATTTCACCTCATTCATCATCCCTTTTCTGTGTTTTCCTGTTTCCTTGTATGACCATTCTACTCAACAAACAGTGGACTTTTTAGGATTGTGCAAAATAACGCGTGAACACTGGGCAATGAAAACACAATACCAACAATCCGTCTGTGCACCTCACATAGTGCGCTGTAGGCATTACTTAAGGTTCTTTGCAGCGTCCCTTCGGCCCCTAGCTGCAACTGCTTTTACTCCTTTTACTGTACCTCCGTTCATATTCTCTCTTCCATCTTGCTATCTACCGTAGCCTAACAATTATTTTCTAATGCAACTGCCGAGGTTTTCCTCCTGTTACACCTTTCAAACCTTTCTACTCTTCAATTTCCTTTTCAGCCCTGAATGACCTCGTAGGTCCCAGTGCTTGACCTCTGGCCTAAATTTAATATAATAATAATAATAATAATAATAATAATAATAATAATAATAATAAACAGGAAAGTTTACTATACAAGCACGATAAGTCTATTGTTGCTTACCCAGATGATCCTTCTCAATTTCTTTGCGATCTCATCCCCTGAACACAGATCTGTGGCTGCTGCGTTCCTTAACAGAGATTTGGCTGAAATCATTGTGTGGTGCAAATGATGATGGATGGAATCGTACCCTAGCAAAACTCATTTGTCATTGACTGTTCCTTCAACTACAAGAAACTCATCTAGAATTCTTGGTGTCCTTCCCGAATGCAAATTCACTTTAGAGAGACATTCTGTCTACCTCTTCTAATGTTTTTTTTTTTTTTTTTTTTTTTTTTTTTTTTTTGCCGTGGCAACATGAATCAAATGTTATGGGTTTACTGGTTTTACCATAGTAGTTTTTTTCATGTTATTTCCCTTTTTAGTTTTCTGAAAAAATAAAGCTATTGTATCGGCTTTGTCTGTCCGTCCGTACTTTATTCTGTCCGCCGTCAGATCTTAAAAACTACTGAGGCTAGAGGCCTGCAAATTGTTATGTTGATCATCCACCCTTCAATCATCAAACATACCACATTGCAGCCCTCTAGCCTCAGTAGTTTTTATTTTATTTAGGGTTAAAGTTAGCCATAATCGTGCATCTGGCAACGATATAGGATAGGCCACCACCGGGCCGTGGTTAAAGTTTCATGGGCCGCGACTGATACAGCATTACATTATACCGAGATCACCGAAAGATATATCTATTTTCGGCGGCCTTGATTATACGCTGTAGCGGCTTCACGGAAAACTCGATTGTGCCGAAGAAACTTCGGCGCATTTTTTACTTGTTTAGTTTTTTCATTGCTTACGTATTTTTCCCCTTAACAAGATGCCTTTCCTATTGGAACCTTCGGCTTGTAGCATTCTCCTTCTCCAACAACAGTTATAGCTTACATAATAATAATAATAATAATAATAATAATAATAATAATAATAATAATAATAATAATAATCCATCTAGATTTCCCAATACCTGTTAACAATAACTTGATATAAAAGAACACTTATACAATTACATTACCCGTCCGCTCATTCTGCGAAGGAGCAATTATAAAAAAAACAAGTAAAACATGCGCCGATTTTCTTCGCATAATCGAGTTTTCTGTACAGCCGCTACAGCGTATAATCAAGGCTACCGAAAACACATCTCTATCTTTCGGCGGCCTCGGTATAATACTGTATGAGCCGCGACCTATGAAACTTTAACCACAGCCCACTGGTGGCCTATCCTATATCGTTGCCAGAAGTACGATTATGGCTAAATTTAACCTTAAATAAAATAAAAACTACTGAGGCTAGAGGGCTGCAATTTGGTATGTTTGATGATTGGAGGGTGGATGATCAAAGTACCAATTTGGAGCCCTCTAGCCTCAGTAGTTTTTAAGATTTGAGGGCGGACAGAAAAAGTGCACACAGAAAAAAGTGAGGACAGAAAAAGTACGGACAGAAAAAAGTGCGGACAGAAAAAGTTCGGACAGAATAAAGTGAGGACGGACAGACACAGCCGGCACAATAGTTTCCTTTTACAGAAAACTAAAAATTAACTGCGATAATATACAGACAGAATGAACAGTAACATATGGAAAGATGGAAAAAAAAGGGGTTAATAAATAAACCTGCTTCCTGGAAAATTCATTACGCCTCCGGTGAACTAAGACGTGAATTATGTACCTGGTTGTTAACTAACTGCGTGAGTTACTGCCAGAGTGTTGAGGGGAAAAGGGGCTAGCATACTCATTCCCAAAAAATTTTGAGAACCTGAAAATAATTACTTCCTGAAGCGT
Organism: Macrobrachium rosenbergii; assembly: GCA_039081455.1. Lineage (NCBI taxonomy): Eukaryota > Metazoa > Arthropoda > Malacostraca > Decapoda > Palaemonidae > Macrobrachium > Macrobrachium rosenbergii. Next base: position 6,610,453 of record JANJGK010000006.1, read on the forward strand.
CTTTATTAAAGTGAAAGCCTAATCTCATACATACATTTACATATATATAATTATATAAATATACACACACACACACACACACACACATATATATATATATATATATATATATATATATATATATATAACTATTCATTTACCCATGATTTATGTCTTACACATCACCAAAGGTGAAAAAACAAGGGACTGGGGGTAAGTCCTGACCGGTTTCGACAGTGACGAACGACTGATACACTGTGGTAGAAATCAAAATATACGAGTATATGCTGGGGACAGTACGGACAGACATGCAAACCGCTGGAGACTACAAGTCCACAACTGACAGGTGTCAACGGGAGGGGCGACAAAACTCATTAGTGCTTGGGTCAGGTACTATGCTTACAAGTACGATAAACCTTTTTCCATATATATCTACTATCTTGAAATTTAAACATTTTACAAATTTCATTTGAAATTACAGGATCAAGTTTTATACAAGCCACTGCTGATATTCATGTTATGACAATAACTTTCCTTTATAAAAGTACGTTCAATATTTCTTTCCGCTGCGTGATTACAATAAGCTATCTTTTTTGCTCGTGTCCAGTTGATTGTAAGATTATTCTCACTAACATTTAGAAAATTCCACTGTTCACCTGTCTTACACGTTTTTTATGCTTTGTACTCTCCTCTTTTCCAATGCTTTTCCAGTTTTACTAATATAAAAGTTATCACAAGACTTAAATGGAAAGTTCTTTATAAGTACATGTTTCATTATTTTATTGCTCTTAAATGCTACACTGGACTCCTGAATTCTTTACAAGAGGGGGGATATCTTTCATATTATTAGTACATGGTAGTCAAAGCACATCACTGTGTTTTAAGTTTCTTTTTTGCTTTGATACAGAGACTTTTTTGCCGCTTCTAATGCACTGCCTGGTATACATTCAGAATATTTCAATTTCTTGCCTATATTCCTGATCTTATCTATTTCATAATCATGTATTCAGGACTACATATACGCGATGCTCTTAAAAACATAGATGTGAACACTGATTTTTGAACTTTATTGCTTTGACCACAACAAAAGTGCACATGGGCAAAAATATTAGAAGTTTTTCTGTAAACACTATATATATAAAACCATTAACAGTTAGTTTTATGTATTAGGCAATGCAAAAAGGGTAGGCATCCATCCTTTTCGATTTCTATAGTGAAATTAACTGATAGTACATATTCATTTAACTTGTCACGGAAGTTATTTACATTTGCGTTCCATGCACTGAGTCTCATTTTTTCACCTGTGGTGATAGGTATAAGCAGTATAATACATATATATGTGTGTGTGTGTGTGACTATAAATGTTCCCTGTAAGAACAGAATTCCACCTAATAAAGGTGGCCCACAAAAACACCCAAAGGGTTAGATTTTACAGCTTTATATTTCGGAGACAACTGTCTTCCTCAACTGTCAGTTGAGGGAGACAGTTGTCTACGAAATATTAAGCTGTAAAATCTACCCTTTCGGTGTTCTTATGGGCTACCTTTATTATTACACACATATATATGTATATATATATATATATATATATATATATATATATATATATATATATATATATATATATATATATATATATATATATATATATATATATATATATATAACCCTACTGAATTATAGCAGAGAGGGGACAGAATAACGAAACTAAAACGCAGTGCGAGACGAAGAATAAGGAACAAAGAATATTATCATATTAGGAGTTCGTGGCCGCAGCCGGAGTGGCGTGAGAGGCATCCGCCCCAAACAAAAGGTATAAACACACTGAAGAGATTTAAGCAGCGACTTCAATTGCAGGTAAAGTAAGAAGAGGCACAGAGAGAGGGTCAGAGACACAGAGGCAAGCGGCTGTCGCTCACACACACACAGACGCACAGACACATTCGCAGTTTCTCCCAAAGGAAAATAAATCCTACTTGGCATCGGCTATGTTTAGTTAAGACCCTCTCTCTCTCTCTCTCTCTCTCTCTCTCTCTCTCTCTCTCTCTCTCTCTCTCTCTCTTCCTGTGTTGACGCCTTGCTTTCACTTACTCCCTTTTGGACTCCTTCAGGATTAAGGCACGGTCATCCCTCGCCCTAGGCTAGGCCCTCGGCGCTTTTCAACGGCGTGGAGAATCTCTCTCTCTCTCTCTCTCTCTCTATGAAGTAAAGCAAGTCGGTTCCAGATTTCAGATTCATCCAGAGCAGTGCATTCATCACTAAGTGAAGTAAACGCGTTTGTTAACACGAAATATAAACGTTAATTTTTTCATTACAATGTCTAGGAATCCGATCATCAGAAAAATCAGAAAAATAGCATTGAATGATGTATGGGTATATATACATTATATATATACAAACATACATACTGTATATATGTATATATACAGTATATATACAGTATATATATATATATATATATATATATATATATATATATATATATATATATATATATATATATATATATATATAAAGATAAAATCCACGAAGGAAACGGAAACACTGGAGTGCTGTGAGGCCTTTCGACACTAGCCATTTACTTAGCAGACTGCTAAGTAAAGGACTAGTGTCGAAAGGCCTCGCAGCACTCCAGTGTTTCCGTTTCCTTCGTGGATTTTATCTTTATTTATATGTTCATCACGTTCCATATTTTCGTGATTCAGTTATATACACACACACACACACACACACACACATATATATATATACTGTATATATATATATATATATATATATATATATATATATATATATATATATGGCGGATAAACAAAACGTCTGAAGGATAGGTTGAAAGATAAAAGATATGGGCTGAAGAGGTCCTGACAAGGAGGGCCTTAATATGCGAAAGTTGCAAGATGAGGGGAGCGGAGAGGGAATGACGCAGTATGTGTTTGGGGTTACAGTGCGCTGCTGATGAACCTTCTGTGTGCTTGTAAGAAGCATCTGGTACGATGCAAGTTTCACTGCAAAGTGGATTCATCCACGGCTCAGCAGGTAAAGTATGACGTGGCACTGAAGGTTAAGCTGTTTTCTTCTGGACTCACCCAACGGGTTAATTTTTCTCGAACAGGTAATGGCATACTGCAATGCTGTATACTAAACAAGAAACAAAATAACATTCAAGCGCAACTAGAGAAAATGCAAATAAAAGGGGCGGTACGCAAAGATTTAAAGTGAGTCAATTAAATAAAAAATAAATAATAATAAAGTAAATCATGCACTAATAATAAGCGATACAAGCTGATATAATCAATAAAAAAAATTTACATTCAAAAGAAAATGACTAAGAGCATCAAATTTAAGGTCTATCCTCAACTCGTTTATATTAACACTTCATAAAAAATACCGAGTAAATCACAAAATTACTTTAGTTGTTTTGCAAATATTACAGTTCGAGAAGAATAATTTCAGAGCAATTCAGTTACCTTTCATTTCACATTTAGTTAAAAAAAATCAATATTACACTTTTTTTATTGTAGTTTTTGGGTAATGCGAACTGAGGTAAGGCCAATTGACCTACTACTAAGACCTGTACCTAAATGAATAAATATATTTTACAAAACAGACCTACATATAGATATGTATATATACATAATATATATGTATGTGTGTGTATGTGAGAAGGCTAGGGAAGCTCGCCTGAGATACTGTGGCTATGTAATAAGAAGAGAGGAAGTGGAACCAATCAAGAGAGCCAAGAACATGCCAGTGATGGGGGTGGGGATAAGTGTGGGGCGTCAGCGAATCAGATGGATGGATGTGGTGAGGAGGGATATGGGTGAGGTGGGACCGGGGGAAGAAGATGCAAGGAATAGAAATAGATGGAGAAAGTTGACTCGAGCGGCCGACCCTGTTATACAGTGGGACTTATAAGGTCGAAAGATGTGTTTGTGTGTGCGTGTGTTTGTGTGAGAGAGAATATGCGTGTGTGTCTGTTGAGTAGATACGCAGCATAGTTAATGTGCTGAAAGGTAAAGTACAGTTATGTAAAACATATTTATTCATTTGGGTACAGAAGTAGTCAGTCAGGTGGTCTTACCTAAGTTCGCATAACCAGAAATAAAAAAAAGTGTAATATTGATTTCTATTTTACTAAAATGTGAAATGAAAAGTATATGTATATACATATATGTATATATACTGTATATATTGAGAGAGAGAGAGAGAGAGAGAGAGAGAGAGAGAGAGAGAGAGAGAGAGAGAGAGAGAGAGAGAGAGAGATATGAAAATTTAGCGTCGTTTCAGAAGGTCATTAAGAACATCAGTTCCATTCGCAAGGTGTGAATAAAATACTGAACATTACAGCTTCCTAAACGTAGACAAATGAAACGAAAAAACCAATTTTTCATGGAAAGTGGGACAAAGGACAGCAGATAAAAAAAAATGACAGTATGGAATTGAACAACGGAAGAAATGATTCACGTCTTCATGTCTAGTCTTTAGAACAGATACACAGAGAACCTGTTTAAAGGAATATACAGAACACTAATTGACCTTCTTTGACCTTTAAACTTCACCGATTTAAGGTCATGTGATTTCTAACGATTCTGCAGATCTTGTGTTACTTTTTAGCAGTTGATAATCTGATATTTTGCCTAATTATTCAGTGACTTAATGCCTTTCCTTTCATGGGTAATGATAATATATATATATATATATATATATATATATATATATATATATATATATATATATATATATATATATATATATATGTGTGTGTGTGTGTATATATATATGTGTGTGTGTGTGTGTGTGTGCAGAGAGAGAGAGAGAGAGAGAGAGAGAGAGAGAGAGAGAGAGAGAGAGAGAGAGAGAGAGAGAAAGTAACAATGAGTTATCCGTAAAGGAAATGGAAAAAATGCTTTCCTATTTGGTCTTAGATCACAAAGGGAGCATCGTCGCATTCTTTCGCAGGAGATCAAATCCAAAGGCATTAGCTGGAGTCTCTATTTTTTCACGACTACCAATTTCGCCGACTAATTTTTGCATCTCCGCCACCGGGGGTGGTCCCATAATGGAGATGCCACTTAGTGTCAATAATTGCATTACACCACTTTCGAGTCGCGGGTAATGTTCTTTCGTCTCTCGCGCTCTCTCTCTCTCTGTCTCTGGCTCTGTCTCTCTTACGAACGATGAGAGAAGAAGAAGAAAAAGAAGAAGAAGAAGAAGAAGAAGAAGAAGAAGAAGATGGCGATGACGCAGAAGACGAAGCATAAGGAGTAGCAAACGCGATGGACTCTCTCTCTCTCTCTCTCTCTCTCTCTCTCTCTCTCTCTCTCTCTCTCTCTCTCTCTCTCTCTCTTGTGTCTTTCTTCAAGGTCTCCCCAGTCATCTGCAATACCGATGTACCCCGTGACTTCAAAGTCACGAGAATAAAAGACTGGAGAGGAGAGAACGAAGTTCGCATTTTCCCTCTTATCAAACGCTCAGCCTGATTCGAGAGGGATGATTAATAGATGTCCCAAAAGCATACTTTCAGAAAATTTTAATTTAATGTTTGCAAGGCCCTTCATTTACACAATTAGCCATAAAACTCGCAGAGAACTTTCTTCCAATACGTACTTAAACCCAGACAGACGCGATCGTCATACACCACCTCAGATTTTGAGTTTTCTGCAAAAGAAAACTGTTGTGCCGGCTTTGTTTGTCCGTTCGCAGTTTTCCTGTAAACCCTCATATACTAAAAACTACTGAGGATAGAAGGCTGCAAGTTGGTATTTTGATCATCCACCCTCCAATCATCAAACATACCAATTTGCAGCCCTCTGGCCATAATAGTTTACATTTTATTTAAGGTTAAAGTTAGCCATAATCGTGCTTCTGGCAACGATATAGGATAGGCCACCATAGAGCGGTGGTTAAAGTTTCATGGGCCTCGGCTCATACAGCATTATATCTAGACCAGCGAAAGGTAGATTTATTTTCGGTGGCCTTTATTATAAGCTGTGGCGGCTATACAGAAAACTTGATTGCGCCGAAGAAACTTCGGCGCATTTTACACTTGTATTTTTATCATACAGATTTCTTAACCAATTTGGTATAAACTGAAAACTCTAATACAAACCTCAAAGCAATATCATGTAAATCAACCTTGAACACACAATTTCATCAACTAGGAAGAGTTCCTTTCTATTTTTTAATCACGAAAAGTGCAAAGGGTGGCCACGCCCAAAAATTCTGCGTATCCACGAATGGATAAAATCTCTAATTAGAAGATATTCCTATATCCTAATTTGAGCTGTTTTCGCCGAAGGAAAACGCATGCCGTGGTTTCTGCTGTTAAAACTTGAATATCATAATGTTATGAGTATTCTTTATATTATTAATTAAGGCCGTTTTTCGTTACCACCAGGAGTTGATGCAAATGGAAAAATTTCTGTCAGTCTGTCTCTATCTTCTGTCATTTACCAATACACCCTGCCGGACAATCTCGCAAAAGTTTCACTGTAAAATGGCTACCAGTTGTGTCACAGCTGTTAAAAAAATTGATTAAATGTTTATTTTCGTGCATCTTTCCCAAACGTTTTTTTAATACCATTTTCAAGAATGAATACTTTCTAACTCGGCTCCTAAAAAATAGCACTGTTGTTTAGGTGAAAAAAAAAATTATGAAAATTTAATATATTTTCAGCAGGTCGTTAAATATAACAATTTAGTTTACATGGCCTGATTAACGTAACGATTGCTACATTTTTAGTTTTCTGTAAAAGAAAACTATTGTGCTAGCTTTGTCTGTCAGTCCGCACTTTTCTGAAAACTACTGAGGCTAGAGGGCTGCTACAATTTGGTATGTTTGATGACTAGAGGGTGGATGATCAACATAACAATTTGCAGCCCTCTAGCCTTAGTAGTTTTTAAGATCTGAGGGCGGACAGAAAACGTTCCGGACAGAAAAAAGTACGGACAGACAAAACCCGCACCATAGTTTTCTTTTACAGAAAACTAAAAATGATGAAAATGCAACTGGATGCTATAAATGTCAAAACAACATAAAACGTAGGCATTCTCAAAATGAAGATGAAAGAATGATTATTCAAATATGAAAAAAAAGTCATATATCCGTTTTTCAATACCATAGTTTCTGATTTGGAAATCAAGCTGATTTTCGCTGGTCTGCTCAAGGAAATTTCATTGATCAAACTAACATAAACAATTCTTTTAACGTGAAATTAAGCGATATCAAACACCACCGCCCCAACAAAAAAAATTTTTAAATTAAATAAATCTTTAATTTTAATATGAATACATTTCTGGCTTCTCAGGCCTCATTGTGACCCACTAACGCGCACATTAAATCGCTAATGTTTGTTGCAAGTTGCTAAGCCCTTTATTTTCTTATGCTCCTTGATTTCTCTTTTATTTTTTTCTTCGTTACTTGTAAATCAACGAACACCTCGTGCAACGGGACAACTAGTTCATTAAAAAAAATCTAGACCTTAAACTGAAAATGATATTATTATTATTATTATTATTATTATTATTATTATTATTATTATTATTATTCCGACGATGAACGCTAATCATATGGGACAAGTCAACAGGGGTCACTGACTTGCAATTCAAGCTTCTAAAGAATATGAAGTACATTTGAAAGAAATACAGATAGAAGAGAAGTTATCAGAAAAAAAATAAACCAACAAATTAATCAATAAATAGATAAAAAATCAATATTATCAACATTATTACTTGCGTACCCATACTGCCGAAATGACGGGTGTTTTAAGAGAATGAAAAAGCGGCGAATCTTGATTCTAAGGACGCTGGAATCGCCGTGAATCTCGGACCACGGTACGTACCTTAATTTTGCGTGTGTATATGCTGGACAGTTGTGAGAGAGAGGCTGTCCCCGGGTTGGACGACGGGAGGTTTTAAACGTGAAGGTCACAGTCCGTAAATTGGTGTTTGTTACAAAATAACAAATAAATCTACGGGTACATAAGGTATTTTGTTCTTGTAGAGATACAATTTTTAGGCCGGACGACCAAGCGCTAGGATCTGTGAGGTCATTCAGCGATGAAAGAAAAATTGAGAGTAGGAGGTCTGAAAGGTGTAACATGGGGAAAACTTCTCAGTTGCACTAAGAAGCAATTGTTAGGAGAGGGTTGAAAGTAAGATGGTAGACAGAATATGAATGGAGGTACAGTAAGAGGAATGAAAGGGGTTGCTGCAAAGAACCTCAAGTAATGCCTAAAGCGCACCGCGTGGGGTGAACTGACGGAGCTACTCCCCTACGGGCTCTTGTAGAGATCATTAACAGGCACTATGCCGTCAAAAATAACGATAACGCAAAAGGTTTCGACTCTCCGGACGTTAAGTACCCTCCCTGAGCTCGGGCCACGATACCTTCCCTCTGCATACTAACATATGAGCCAATAATGGGAGCGGCTGGCCTGGGCTGAACGACGGCAACTCTGAGCGCAGAATTCACTACCCAAAGACTATTGCTATTACACAGGAAACGTATGTTGGTATCAAAAAGTAGGCCAGTTTGTGAAGAGAGAGAGAGAGAGAGAGAGAGAGAGAGAGAGAGAGAGAGAGAGAGAGAGAGAGAGAGAGAGAGAGAGAGAGAGAATGTCAAAAACTGAAAAAAAAAGATAGAATATTTGTGAAACAGACAAGGGGATTTAATTTTACCAAGAATTTTCTGCATAAAAAACTGGCGTCATTTCTCATTTCTCTTTTGGGAGAAACTTCTAACCGAAACAGCCTAAACCTAAATTGATATTTCGCCGCAAGGGAACAGAGTCGGGTAATATTTCCAGGCTAAAATGGAAAAGAGAACGCAATAAAGGTACCGAATCTTTCCCTTCGATTATGGACTACAGGAAATGCTAGGAAGCAGAATATCCATGTCGCTCTGTAATGGAAAACTGCAGTGTCTGCAAAATTTTCGAAATTGAGATATGCCTCCTATTGGGCTCGTGAAACACAAAATACACAAGTTTCTGCAGTTTCAGAATGATTCTTCAATGCTTTCCACGAGTATTTAGGGGGACCCATTTGCAGTATCTGCAAAATCAGTGGTATGGTAAGGGAAAACTTCAGTATCTACCATTTTGATCAGTTTTGTATTTTTGCAGATACTGCAGTCTTCTATTTTTACGGCAGTAAAAGAGGGTAGGGAATAAAGGAATGATTAAGATGAGAGACTTCTATAATACTGCATTTTCCAGATTCGATGACCTTGGCTCAAAAATGTTTTGTCTAACTTTATCTGCTGTGGCATGCTTCTAATAACACTGACAGCCGACCTCACTGCCCATATAGTATTAGCTGTGAGAGCAGAGATGCAGTTAGGTAAAGCGCATGAATTTGTTGTATTTAACCGTAAGGCAGCGAATCCTATACATGGTGCATATATAAAACCGCCAGAATAAAAAATAGTGTGAACCTCTAGTTCCTTCATGTTCCATTGTTTTTATTTATAATGTTCAGGAGAATATCCTTGATTTTTAAATGTATCGTTCTGACAGGAACAAGTTCGGAGCTAGCTGATAGTTTGAATACAAGAAAGTTCTGTTACTCGACGAATTCTAATCGTGATATCTATTGACTCATTAACCTGATTAGCTTAAAATGGGATGGGCGGAGAGTTTTATTCATGATGTCTGTCGTGAAATAACCTTTCACTGGGAAAATCACTAACTTGTATATTAATGCACTCAACACATTTAACAGGTCACATCGTGGAGACACTGGGGGGCCTCACCATTCTCAAATTGTAAATTTATATGTGAGGACAATTTAATGGTACAGACTCTAATTCCTTCATTAAGAAGAGACTCGAAGCTTTCTGATCTTAGCTAATTAGCTATTTCATCGTCGTCTAAGAAGACATCCCATTTCAAACAATTCTTTTCGTTTATACCTGTTACTGTTACCTTCTTGCATTGACTGCGCTTAATTCCAACACCTTTCCACCAAAGCTTCCATCATGGAGAAGGGGAAAATCTGTAAGTCTGCTTTATCAATCCGCAACACAAATATAATAACTGAAGCACAAAGGGCTTAATCATTCTTTAAACAAAGTACCCATAGGCAGCTGTCATTACCCTCTCCCATTATACATACAAATGCATGAACTCATTTCTTTTGGTCAGAATGGAAACGATAACAACAAACTGTTCGATTTACACGAGAACATTCTGAAAAGTTTGGGTACGTACGCAAAAATAAAGGTGATACTTATAGAGACACTAAAAATTATAAGTAATCCCACTAATAAGTTACACGAAAGAGAGAGAGAGAGAGAGAGAGAGAGAGAGAGAGAGAGAGAGAGAGAGAGAGAGGAGAGAGAGAGAGAGAAAGAAAATGACTCATTGAGAAAAGGTTGTTAAGAAGCCCAATAGACAGGAGGGAGGGGAGTAGGGAGAGGCAAAGGGTTTAGTGGGCAAAGAATGAAGGGGTTATTTGAGGGGAGGAAGAGGTGGGCGGAGGAGTGTATGCTAGTGTCTGAGTGAGGTGGAGGAGGAGGAGAAGGAGGAGGAGGAGGAGGAGGAGGAGAGAATGAGTTGGCTGATTTAGTCTTCTATTTAATGCCCGGATGACTCTCAATTTTGTGATAGAAACAATGTTAATTATCAAGTGATTATCTCACCCCATTTTTAATGAGATGCCGGAAAAGAGATTGGCACTCTTTCTTGCTCTTAGGAGAGAGAGAGAGAGAGAGAGAGAGAGAGAGAGAGAGAGAGAGAGAGAGAGAGAGAGAGAGAGAGAATATCTCCGGGTTTTTTTTTTACGCGAAAGACAATCCTCTTAAAAATCTAATAAGAAAGGGGCTATAGTTATCTTCATCATCTCAAGGCAGTATAATTTCCCTTTACATGAAGCCCAGTGGAACTTTGACACTAAAATAATCCTGGGGGAAAAAATCTGATTATTTTTTACCCTAAGGCATATACTGGACGTTCCTCGGTAATATGAAAAATATTTAGATTCTGGGTTACTGAAAATTCTTAATTTTTCTTCTCAATAAGGTATATAACCTTTGAGAGGAAATAAAATAATTTCACCTTAAATATGGATTGTTATTTTCGTCTTCATAGAAATAAAATAAAAAGTGATACATATGATCTTGCGGAAATAGGTAAAACAATATTAGCCTTGATATACATTTTTTGGACAAAATATCCTTGTAATGAAAAAGAAACTCTACGAACATCATTGATAATTACCACTGGGATAACAGAACACCATCCAAATCGAAAGTACAATATATTCGTTAAAAATGACATAATTACACTATTTAAAACTATCAGATTATCATTATTATTTACATTATATTCAGAAGATAGCCCCTATCCACAGAACAAGCTCACAGGGGCCACTGACCTGAAAATCAAGCTTCCAAAGAATATGGTGTTCATTAGAGAGAATTCATGCAACTGGAAAAGCAATTTTTTAGTAATATGCTTGGATTTCATAACAATGACAACTTTGTCCACATCTCCCTCTCTAAGCGTGAAGCGATGCCAGCTTTCTAATTTGTACAGGACTGAATAACATTTAGGAAATTATCAGAGAAAACTATCTTTTTCCTTTTGTGATAGTCTACGTGGAAATAATGAATTATCTATGCCTTAAAATGGATCAACAACCATGGGGTGTTTACTGTGAGTTTCGCTATCCGCTGATTACCGTTCGCTGAAGTAGATTGCTGATAACAAAAAACTCCATATATATATATATATATATATATATATATATATATATATATATATATATATATATATATATATATATATATATGATTATTTGTACGTGATCCATTTATCACACATTACCACAGGTGAGAAATAAGAAACAGGGTATAGGCCCCTGACCGGTTTCGACTTTATTTCCAAGTCATTGACGAAGGGCTGATACAGAGTATGAGAAGTCACAAATATATATACTACAAGAACAGTACTGACGAACACACACACACACACACACACACACACACACACACATATATATATATATATATATATATATATATATATGTTTACTATAGATATATAGATACATACAAACACACACACACACACACACACACACATATATATATATATATATATATATATATATATATATATATATATATATATATATATATATATATAAATATGTATACAGACCCACACACACACACACACACACACACACACACACATATATATATATATATATATATATATATATATATATATATATAAATTTCAATGACTTTTGTGTATAACTCATTGGACCAAATGAAGTCAGACAGAATATCTCCAAATATAAATTTCTTGATGATGATGATGATGATGATGATGATGATGATGATGATGATGTACAGTGGTAAAACGCAAGTCACAACACTTGTGGTAACTTCTCCAAAGTGTTGATGACAAGGAGAATGA
>JANJGK010000006.1:6625362-6635362 GCA_039081455.1 Macrobrachium rosenbergii
AGAGAGAGAGAGAGAGAGAGAGAGAGGAATGCCTTGTCAGACATGAAGACTGCTGTAATGACATGATGAGAAAGTCAAGGACAGGTAAATAGAGAGAGAGAGAGAGAGAGAGAGAGAGAGAGAGAGAGAGAGAGAGAGAGAGAGAGAGAGAGAGAGAGAGAGAGAAAGGAAAGGTATTAAGCACGAGACAGGCATCCGAAGAGGTTACCATTCATCAAATGACGTTGAGATGGGAAAGGATATAAGAGGTTAAAAGTTGGAATCTCTGGAGGCTGCTGTACAAAGGCTACTGCTGCTACTACTACCACTACTACTACTACTAGTAGTAGTAGTAGTAGTAGTAGTAGTAGTAGTAGTAGCTTCTTTGGGAGAAGCGGTGGAAGGTAGCTGCTGCGCTAATGGCCAATCAAAGGCCACCATTTCGGTTATGTCACTCCTCTGCGGGTTCCGATCTTCTCTGTCGGGGAAAGTTCATGGAGATCTCTTCTTTGGTGGTTAATAGGACGCCTAATTCACTTTTTTATCTCCGGGCCGGAAGGCTTAGAGTAGATGAACGCCATCCGTCCGGTACCTGTTTCGTCTAGCACCGGGAGCGAGCGGGGAATATATGGGGATTAAAGAGTGTACGGTAAAATTATAAACAAAAATTAAATAAAAGCACCTTCATTAAGAAGAAAACCAGTTGACATTCACCCCAGTGGTTGTGTTTCTACAGTTGTTTTATAAATCTGACTTGGTCTATGGAGAGAGAGAGAGAGAGAGAGAGAGAGAGAGAGAGAGAGAGAGAGAGAGAGAGAGAGAGAGAGAGAGAGAGAGAGAGTGGGGTGGCTGGGGCGTAACAACTTAAAAGTACCATTACAAATTTACTAATTTTGTTAAAACGTTACATACCGTAAGGAGAAATATTGGTTTGGCTATGCAAGTATGTATAACACATTACAAACACTCCAGGAATGTAATTATCATATTGTCAGTTTCATGTTTGATACGGGATACAAACAGAAGCTCATGCATCATGAATATAAGATATCGCAGCAAAAGGAGGCAAATGAAGCTGCATCTTTCAACCTAATCATATAAATAGTTACTTAAGAAAACTAAAATGTCATTTAAATCGCCACATTTAAAAGTAAGAAAACTAAATTAAAAGCATAATTTTTCATAAGCTGGTTACTTTTCTGGAAGGATGAATATGTAATTCGTTCTGCATAAAACTTGCTTAGAGACAAAGGTAGTTTTCTGTATGCTATTATAATATAGCAGGTGGCTGATATCCTGTTTCTTATTTCTGGAGTATCTAATGATGTATTAATAACGACATCAGTTGTATGAAAATGTGATAAACGAACCTACATTCAAGGATTTGATATCACTTTTAGTACTCAACAGATCCTAACTATGTAAGCTTGCAACTTTTACACTGTCTAAATTTTCTATTGTCTAACTTAATAATAAATATTTCTGTACACATCGAATTAGCAGACATAATACATATCCTGTAAGACATATGACATACAGAAATTAAAAACTACTACTTACAAAATATACAATACCTCTTGTTACCGTTTTTCTGCCAAATTTCCTTACTTGCCTTCTTACCATAATCTTTGTTGGGCGAGATGGTAGAGTTGTGGGCTAGCACTCGCTAGGCCCGAGTTCGAGTCTCCGGCCGGCTAATGAAGAATTAGAGGAATTTGTTTCTGGTGACAGAAATTCGTTTCTCGCTATAATGTGGTTCGGATTCCACAATAAGCTGTAGGTCCCGTTGCTAAGTAACCAATTGGTTCTTAGCCACGTAAAATAAGTCTAATCCTTCGGGCGAGCCCTCTCTAGGAGAGCTGTTAATCAGCTCAGTGGTCTGGTAAAACTAAGGTACACTTAAATTTTTCTTATTTTCAAAACAAGAATTGCCGAAATTTTTTTTCTTTCCTTTTCTTTAAATCTTCAGCTGGAAGCCCTTAAGAAGAGTCGACAGACTATAAACCCAAGAGGGTTCAAAGGGGAAATCAGTCTGCGGTGAAAGATGAGTTATAGGAAAAGGTGATAAATAATACTCATAAAGAATGGGGAAATAAAAACATAAAACGGGTACACCTGAAATTCAGGAGACATCGGCAGAGAGCAAGAACGAATTTGTTCCTCGCTTAAATGTTTGGATATCAGAGGATTCCACAACTGCACTAGGCAAACTATTCCACACTTTTACTAGCAGCCGAGATCAAACATTCCTTATGTTGCAATGAAGAAGGACTGACGGACATTTCCAGGTGCTAAAAAATTCTGAAATCACGTGCGACCACATAACCAATGGGCTCAAAATGCGGGCTTTGCCATAAGTCTTAAAGTCTTGGTTTGATACTTTTTCTTTAGGATATACGTAAGCAGCAATTGTTTGCCTTACTTACAACTCAAGATTGTATAAATTATCATTTCACTAAAATTAGCTCTCATTAATGACCTATTTAAAGTTTTGGCACTGGTGTTCGTTACGAATTTTACACATTCATATTCAGGGAGTTCTGCCATATTGTTGATGCTGTACTTTTTAATAAATACAGTATTTGCCTATACTAGAGTTAAAAGTTGAAATGAAAAGTTTACGGAATCATGGATAATAAAATAGAAAGACTTTTGTGAGATAACGAATAAAATCTCAGAAAACTGTTTACCATGTCCAAAATAAGTGAAAATTGTGCCATACATCTCTTGTAAATACTAAATTAATCAGTAATGAAACTCTCACTGGAAACTTCATGTTGTGCTGCATATGCTTTAAGATTTTCAAATTAAAATAAACGAAAAAGACCCCTGCGATAAATTCCTTTCTACTACATCCATTTTTAAAAGAGCTACTTCAATAAAAGACAAAAATCTGGAAAGAATACGGCGGGCATCCTAAAACCACACAAAACCTCATCGATGCTTCACAAGGAAATATTACACATTTAGTCTTACAACGGAAAGCAAACTGAAACTCCTAACTTTGGGCTCCCAAACATTTAATACTGCAGTTTTATTAGCAGTTATGTGTTTCTGTATTTCGTATGATTCTACAAAAAAAAAAAAAAAAAAATTGACTACTGAAGTTTTACAGCTCTCAAAAAGTGAAACTTCTCGCAAAGCTTACCATCAGCTGGTGCACAAATACATTTTCTAATTCAAAATTCCTAGAGAGAGAGAGAGAGAGAGAGAGAGAGAGAGAGAGAGAGAGAGAGAGAGAGAGAGAGAGAGAGGTTCTGACAAAAACTGCATTAAAGATACACCAAATCTCATAACAATACACGCATAAATATTATAATATATATATATATATATATATATATATATATATATATATATATATATATATATATATATATATATATATATATATGTGTGTATATAATTACCACAATGGTTTCCTAACCTCTCGACATCCTGAAGCATTTTGGATACACTTACCAATACAAGCCTTGTGTCCAAGGAGAAATCAAGAAAAGAAACTCTTCCTTTCTTGGTAGGATTCCTAGTAGGCAACCTTACTCAGCACAGTAGGTTAAATGGTAGGCTCACTTTTCTACCGTATGTGGATGCGAGCCCCTCCAGGGAAGGAATACCCCTTGGAATTTAAGGCTTGTGGGTAAGTTCATCCACAGATTTCGAGGGACATTGAGAAGTTATAAGGTCATTTTGATCATTGAAAACACCATGTTTCTGGTAAATGTGACCATGAATGAATGAATATATATATATATATATATATATATATATATATATATATATATATATATATATATATATGACTATTTATATATATATATATATATATATATATATATATATATACATACATATATTTATATATATATATATATATATATATATATATATATATATATATATATATATATATATATATTATATACATATATACATGCATATATATTTATATGCGTATGTATAATAGCTGCATCAGTGTAAATTGTAAATACGCAACTGAAAAATGCAGGATCAATTCATCTTTCTAACGTATGAACATGAACATTATAAAAGTCTATATGGCAATTAACTTGCTAAACAAGGTTGAACAGAGTAGAACGTTCAAGAGAGAAAAATATAAAACACAGCAAAGGGAATGGCACATAAATAACAAAATAATAAATAAAAAAATAATTTGAGTGAAAAAGTATCAAATCACACTGCAATCCAGTTGCAAATAGGAGGCACTACCAAGAAAATAATTTGAAATACCTTTATTACTACTGATGCCCGAAATGCTTTCCTTGGATAATTAGCTAATAACCTTTTCTATGCTTTTATTCCGCATTTTTCAGGAATACTTCTGCATTATGTAATGAAGTAGCTATTATGCATCGATCTGATATTGTTGCATGAAAAACACAGTAACAAAAAATAATTATCGTCATCAAGATTACCGTAAGGTAGTAATAAATGGTAAAATTTTCCCAACAAAGCCACAATTTCCCCCCCCCCCAAAATGTCCCAGATTTAAAAGAAATTTAAAATATGACATAACGCTGTTAAGAATGACCAATATTCTTCTTAATCAGTGTTCCGGACGAATTAAATTTTGCCACCAATGCAGGTTATATGGTATCAGATTGGAGGAGGGGTGCTAAACGATGACACGACAACAGGGTCGTGCAATACCAGATGAAGGCAAGGCGTGCCAGATAACGTACCCGCGTGACACGACCTTTTAGCGATACGTGCCAGAACACATGCTCCTGTTACACGACCTTTCAGCTAGATTTCAGCCAGACGTGCTAAACCAAGCGCTCGTATGACACGACCTTTCACCAAGACGTGCCAGAATACGTGTTCGCGTGACACGACCTTTCAGTGAGATGTGCCAGAACGTGTTCTTATGCACGACTTTCAGCGAGACGTGCCAAAACGTGTCCCAAAACACGTGCTCCCATGACACGACCTTTCAGTGAAACATGCCAGAACACGTGCTCCTCTGACACGACCTTTCAGCGAGACGTGCCAGAACATGTGTTTCTGTGACACGACCTTTCAGCGAGACGTGCCAGAACATGTGTTTCTGTGACACGACCTGTCAGCGAGACGTGCCAGAACATGCGTCTCTGCGACACGACCTTTCAGTGAGACATGACAGAACATATGCTCATGTGAAACGACCATTCAGTGATACGTGCCAGAACACGTGCTCCTGCGACACGGCCTTGCCGTGAGACCTGCCAGATTCCATACTACTGTGACAAGACTTTTCAGCTAGACGTGCAGTACACGTGCTTGTGTGACACGACTTTTCAGCCTTAAGGATAAGCACTTTCTTTATTAAGTACGGCTGCTGCACGACAGGTTTCCTTTATCTCGTCTCACTTATGTTGGGAAAAGTAAACTCGTTTCCGTTCACTTTCTTTTTCCGGACTTTGAAAAAACGTTCCTTTTCTTGTGCTCTTGAAAACGCCCACAGCCCGTTTATTTCTACTAACATCAAAGAACAAATCTTTTTGACTTCTCTGCGTTACTGTCTTAAAATTCAAAATTTTTCTCACCATTCACCCCCACCCCTCTCTCTCTCTCTCTCTCTCTCTCTCTGGATTTGCATATTTGACAGAAAAGCCATATTTTATTTCTAGGATTTACAGGAAGTCATAAAATAACGGTTATTTCGAAGACATGTGTATCATTTAATCATTTATAAACACACAGACATTTATATATTCATCTACACACACACATTATATATATATATGTGTGCGTGTGTGTGTGTATGTATGTATAACTGATTCACGAAGATATGAAACGTGATGAAAGTATAAACAAAGGCAAATGCCACAAAGGAAAAATGAAACACAAGGAGTGGTTGCTAGGCCTTTCGACACACGGTCCTTTACTAGCAGACTGAAGAAAAATATAAAAGTAAGTTTACAAGAAAGATCAAATAATTGACAGATGTCATACAGATGTCCATGACCACTAATTCTTCCACTGCGTTGGATTCCAGGTGCATCTGTTCCTTATGATCCCCATCCTCGGGGATATCTGTATGTCATCTGTCAATTATATGATCTTTCTTGTAAACTTACTTTTATATTTTTCAACCGTCTGCTAGTAAAGGACCGTGTGTCGAAAGGCCTAGCAACCACTCCGTTGTTTCATTTTTCCTTCGTGGCTCTTGCCTTTATTTATATATGTATATATTCCAGAAATATATTTGTATATATATGTGTGTATATATATATATATATATATATATATATATATATATATATATATATATATATATATTTATATATAATTTCTTTCCTCCTTGTATCCGTTATCCTAAATTTTCATCTATATTGTTGGCATGTAGTTAGATCGCCCTGACAAAATGTGCTTTTATTCGTGGTTCTCTTGAAATGCCATTATAAAAAAAAATATACGGCTAAAACTTGCTGTCAGATGTTTTTCAAACGCCTCAACGTTGCATACTCTGCTCGCTATTTTATCTTTTATGTTAAGCACCACTGCAAATCTCCGATTTTTAAGGACATACAATTTGAAAGTAGCAAAAACCGGGCTATTTAATGACCGCCCAGAGATCAGCCCACCAAGATATTTGATGGATCGCACTTTACAGAAGTGCCAAATCCCAGGTACTTGATTTTCACATCATGCAAGGCGGCATGAAACCTTGCAACAACACCCGCCTCCCCCCCACCCCCGGTATTCGAAGATTTTCACTCCGGGAAGGTCTGCAACACCCTCAGCCTATTCGATGACTCTTACTTCACGCAAGGCTGCTGGCCCCAAGCTATTTGATTACTTTCACACTTTGCAGGTTTGTGAGAATGCCATTATTTTTACCTCCTAGCACCTTATAGCTGCAATACAATGATCGCAACTGGTCAGGAATGAAAAGGCCCATCTAATATTAAAGACAGATTTCAACCCACTAAGGGGACCGCTGCCCTTTTGTAGGCGCTACCCTGCCTTGGTACAATGAGCATTAGTGTCCGTGTGCTTGGCCCTTACTACAGCTTCGGTGGCAGTTAATTTTACAGTAGCTTAATATGGCAACACCGTGCATGTATAAATATTTACTTGTATATCTGTACACATGTGCTCTTAGCGCAATTTAATGAGCAACCTTATTAACTCCTATTAAAAAACTGTTCAACAACAACAATGTTACGTAGCTTGATAATCATAAGGCTCGCTTAAAGGATTAGGTCTTGAATTACAGGTGAATACTGACTTAAGTAATGTTAAAGAAGTTGGACAGCTAGGATATAAATGACCAAAGGGATTGTTTATGAAGTAAAAGCAGAAAGCTATGCAGCTAGGTCGAAAGGGACACTACAAAGAACCTTAGTACCGTCTACAGTGTGCCGTGCAAGGTACAATGCAGGCAGGACCCCATACGGGGATCATTATAGGATCACAACTATGCTGAACCCATTTCTCAATGGTTTTGTTTCTTTGTGACTGCTGATAAAACTATAAATAGCATTATCTTGAATAAAAAATGCGTAATTTGAGAAAAGCTTCATTAGTTATGTAATCTTACAATTTCATCGTATTTTGCTTAAAATGACTGCTCTTCATTTCCTTGAAAATGTCGAGCTCACTTCCATGTCACGCGAACAAAACACACATATGAATATGCATTACTTTTTATATGGTAAGATCTTATTCTACTTTACACAACCTATACTTATCTCGGCTGGCAGTTCTAATCACAAGACCAACGAACAAATTATTCTATTAATAACTTAACCTATAATTTCTAACATGAAAAAAAGCATCTTTTAAATCGTCTGCCCTTTAAAAAATCCAGATATACATTACTTCAGTGTAACTGGGGTCACATAACTTCTTTTTAGGATCAATCAATCTGCCGAGACAAACTCATCTCAATTTGAAATATAAATAGGTTAGCGGGATAGTTTGCGTCATACATTACATTCTAAAGTGTTTCGAGATTTGAAAAAGAAGTACTGATACTGAATAAATATTTCACAAATTCATTTTAGATAATTACAGGTGCTGAACATCATGCTCAGACTTTATACAGAATTTATTGCAGAGTGATAAAGAAATATTAAAAGTAATAAAGGCCACTAGGCAATCCGATCTATTAACCTTCATTTAAAAAAAAAAATAGCAACAAATTCTACTTCTAGAACTACTACTACTACTACTACTAATAATAATAATGATGGTGATAAACATCATTTATTTTCAGTTTTCTGTCAGAGAAAACTATTGTTCCGGCTTTGTCTGTCCGTCCGCACTTATTCTGTCCGCCCTCAGATCCTAAAAATTACAGAGGCTAGAGGGCTACAAATTAGTGTGTTGATCATCCACCCTCCAATCATCAAACATACCAAATTGCAGCCCTCTAGCCTCAGCAGTTTTGATTTTATTTAAAGTTAAAGATAGACATAACCGTGCTTCTGGCAACGATATAGGATAGACCACCGCCGGGCCGTGGTTAAAGTTTCATGGGCGGTGGCTCATACAGCATTATACCGAGACCACCGAAAGAGATCTATTTTCGGTGGCTTTGATAATACGCTCTAGCGGCTATACAGAAAACTCGATTGCGCCGAAGAAACTTCGGCGCATTTTTTACTTGTTATTATAACTATAAATATTAAATTATCAATAAATAAATCATCAGTCATTGCACCAAATCGAGTACGCAATACTACTGCCAAGAAATACGTCGATGACTAACTTATCTAGCAGATCGAAATCTCGATATTTCTTGTCTAAAGTCAGTAATGAGTAGTTTCTGACATCTTTCGAGTTCCTGTTGCTGAAGGTTTCCCTAGATTTCGACACTTTATAATTCCACCTTTCCACATTCACTCCATTTCACCGCGCATTCCAAGATCTCCAAAACGTAGTGGCCCCAAGACCCAATGCGCTAAAGAGAATGAAAATTAAAACATCAAAAACGACTTCTCACGCCATTTCTGTCTCAGTTGGAAGAGGATGCTAGGCAACAAAGCCCGTTTGGTTCACTTTCAGCACGAAAATCATATACATGTAGGCTCTACGAACGAAAGAATATAGGAGCACTCATTTCGTAAAAGGTTGGAGGGTGCGGTTTGAGCAGATAGAGGGATGGAGAAGGGGAGGGGGGGGGGGAAAGGAGGGCGGGGAGGGAATTAGTAAGAGCATGTAGTCGTTCATCCCCTGCCTCTCTTCTTTACAACGGTTGCAACCAAAAGCAGGTCTGAAAGTCGAATCCAAAAGCGAATGCGATTCAATGGCATCTTCTTCTTCTTCTAAGAGCTAATTACCTATTCCCTCTCTGTGTTCTTCCATTACACAAAGAAGACTAACTCCCTAAGCTGTTGAGTTTCGGAGTACGTTTTAAGAGAGGCGTTACCTCCACTCTTCCTGATAAAGGATTATGAATTAGACATTCTGGCAATAACCCTCCGCTCGCCGAACAGAGCGCGCGAAGGGAAGGGACGCACCCTCTCCTTCCCTGAGATGCGTCTTCGCTCCAAGATTTCGGCGCTTTCAAGCAACCAAAACAAAATACATTGAGTTTATGAAACGCTTTTGTAATATATTTGACCTGGTATATAATTACACATATAAATTCAAAATATATCATGCCAAAATCAATAATATTTTAACGTCAGCCCTGCCAAAAGAGCGGTTGGAACTCAAAAGAAAATTAATCCCGATCACCTGGGCACGCCTCTTAAAAACCAGAGAAGTCCCTCTTCGGAACGGGATAACAAAGCTAAATCATTTCTGATCCCTTTATCTTCATTATGGCTTCGTGAGCCACGCAAAAAGCGAAGGGAAGGAGATGATATCTGGACGTAAAACGGCGCGAGAGGTCTTACAAAGATAGCGGCATTGCGTAGCAGAGGTAATCCAGCAGCATTAGGCGGAGTTATCCCCTTAGAGCGAGCCTTCACAAATCCGTTTTCTCTCTCAACATTCCAAAGCTATTTGGAAAAACTGCTCGGCGCTTTTATCAAATCTGCCGAGATTATTTTTTTTCTGGGCGGCT
>JANJGK010000006.1:6640362-6684433 GCA_039081455.1 Macrobrachium rosenbergii
TTCGCTTATATATATATATATATATATATATATATATATATATATATATATATATATATATATATATATGTATATATAAATTTATATATATATATATATATATATATATATATATATATATATATATATATATATATATATATATATATCTTTAAATCTCCAACTAACAACACTAACATCTGATAATCTCTATAAAGAGAAACTGGGATCACTACCAACAGTGAAATGCAAAGTCGTTTTTGATGGCAAATGGTGAGACATTTTTAGATTCTTCTTCTTTTTCTGATACTGATTTTGGAAAAATGAAAAAACGAGTACCCAGTTTTCATGACCAAGAAACGATTTAATAGGAAAACAAGTAATAAATGCGCCAAAGTTTCTTCGGCGCAATCAAGTTTTCTGTACAGCGTATAATCAAGGCCACCGAAAATAGATCTAATTTTCGGTGATCTCGGAATAATGCTGTATGAGCCGCGTCCCATGAAAATTTAACCACGGCCAGGTGGTGGCCTGTCCTATGGCTAACTTTAACCCTAAATAAAATAAAAGCTACTGAGGCTAGAGGGCTGCAATTTGGTATGTTTGATGATTGGAGTGTGGATGATCAACATAGCATTTTGCAGCCCTCTAGCCTCAGTCGTTTTTACAATCTAAGGGCGGACAGAAAAAGTGCGGACAGAAAAATGTGCGGACGGACAGACAAAGTCGGCACAATAGTTTTATTTTCAGAAAACTAATAAAAAACCCAAATATGAAAAAAAAAACCTCAAAAGGCAACAATTCGGAGGCAATAGCAGATACCACAAATAGGGGCATACAGTAGATATAATTAGGAAGGAGGGGGGGCGGGTCTCATCAAAACCCCGTGAAGGGAAAATCTGACGTCAAATCCTCAATGATAATGATGATGATGTCGATTGTAATGGTTGAGAGGATGGATTTTGACCGGACTAAGTGCCCAGTAAACCTTCTTTTAGTATTGTATATTTATTTACTAAACCCTCTTTTAGTATTGTATATTTATTTACTAAACCTTCTTTTAGTATTGTATATTTACTTACTAAACCCTCTTTTAGTATTGTATATTTATTTATTAAACCTTCTTTTAGTATTGTATATTTATTTACTAAACCCTCTTTTAGTATTGTATATTTATTTATTAAACCTTCTTTTAGTATTGTATATTTATTTACTAAATCCTCTTTTAGTATTGTATATTTATTTACTAAACCTTCTTTTAGTATTGTATATTTATTTATATAATGTTCACATTCGATATCAGTTCTTCTATCTGAAGACAATGACAAGTGTGAATCTTGAGAAATTAAGCGAAAGAAAATTGATTACAGAGTGACTTCTTTGAATTTAAACACTGCTGTAGCAAGAACTAGACGATATTTCTACATCACTATTCATGTGTAAGTTAAAAACTGCATTAGTAAGAACTAGCCGATATTTATTCATCACTATTCATGTGTAAGTTTTTCCTTGATTCTTATCACTTTCCATCTTTCATGAAGAGAGCCACAGCTTTCTTTAAGAACCGCTTCACATTCCTTCAACCTTTTCAATTATTCCTACAGCCCTGCTCCATTATGAGCGCAACATCACTACTTGTATTCAAGTTTAATTTGAATTTTGTTACCTTCCATCTTTCATGAGGCGAGCTTCCGTCTTCTATAAATAACAAGTAAAAAATACGCCGAAGTTTCTTCGGCGTAATCGAGTTTTCTGTACAGCCGCTACAGCGTATAATCAAGGCCACCGCAAATAAAAATAGACCTATCTTTCGGTGGCCTTTAACCACGGCCCGGTGGTGGTTTATCCTATATCGCTGCCAGACGCACGATCATGGCTAACTTTAATCTCAAATAAAATCAAACTACTGAGGCTAGAAGGCTGCAATTTGGTATGTTTGATGATTGGAGGGTGGATGATCGACATACCAATTTGCGGCCCTCTAGTCTCAGTAGCTTTTAAGATCTGAGGGCGGACAGAAAAAGTGCGGACAGAAAAAAGTGCGGGCGGACAGACAAAGCCGGCAAACTAGTTTCATTCTACAGAAAACTAAAACTGCTACACATTCCCACAACCTTTTCAGCCACTCCTAAAACCCTACTCCATTACGTGCACATAACAGCCAACCCCGACGACCTCCGCATAAAAGATCAGAAAAGCAAACTCAACTAAAACATAATGACGAGTTTATCAAATGACTTTTGACCTTCAACCCGTTATGAAACAACTGCGACATGAAGCTTTGCGGTTAAACTTTGCCATAATCATATAATTGTTAGTCGAGCATCCGCCAGCTTAGGAAAAATCTCTGCGCATCGAAAAACTGAGAGAGAATCATTTAAAGATAAGCGATTTGATTCTGCATATATGTTCCATGACCTTTTTATCAGAAACAGAACGTTGGCGGAAATCGTGGTGATAAGACAAAAAAAAAAAAAAAAAAAAAAAAAAATGTAACATGTAAAAAATTTGAATAATTCAACATTGGCGGAAATCATGATGAGAAAAAAGGAATAATGCAACAGGCAAAACAAATTAGAATAATTTAACATTGGCAGAAATCAAGGTGATGGGAAAAAAAGGAATACTGCAACAGGTAAAAATAATTAGGATAATTTAACATTGGCGGAAATAATGGTGATGAGAAAAAAAAGAATAATGCAACATGTAAAAAATTACAGTAATTTAACACTGGCTGAAATCATAATGAGAAAAAAAAGGAATAGTGCAACAGGCAAAACAAATTAGTATAATTTAACGTTGGCGGAAATCAAGGTGATGGGAAAAAAAGGAATACTGCAACAGGTAAAAAAAATTAGAATAATTTAACATTAGCGGAAAGCATGGTAATGGAAAAAAAAAGGAATAATGCAACAGGTAAAACAAAATTAGAATAATCTAACATTGGCGGAAATCATGGTGATGAGAGAAAAAAGGAATAATGCAACAGGTAAAAAAAAAATAGAATAATTTAACATATTTTTTTTTACCTGTTGCAGTAATTCCTTTTTTCAGTATGCCCTTTTTTTTATCTTTTCTTATCATCCAGATTTCCGCCAATGTTAAACTATTCTAATTTTTTTTTTTACATATTGCGGTATTCCCTTTTTTATTTTTTTTCTATCACGATAATTTCCGCCAATGTTAAATTATTCTAATTTTTTTTCACCTGTTGCTGTGTTCTCTTCTTTATTTTATCTTATGATTTCCACTAATGTTAAATTACTCTAATTTTTTTTTTTACCTATAGCAGTATTCCTTTTTGCAGTAGTCCCTTATTTATTTTTTATTATCATTATGATTTCTGCCAATGTTACATTATTCTAATTATTTTTTACCTGTTGCAGTATTCCCTTTTTATCTTGTGATCATGATTTCTTCCAATGTTAAATTATTCTAGTTATTTTTTACCTGTTGCAGTATTTCCTTTTTTTTCCTATCACCATGATTTCTGCCGATGTCAAATTATTCTAATTATTTTTTTTTCCTGTTGCAGTATACCCTTTTTTTTCTTATCGTGATTTCTGCCAATGTCAAATTAGAATAATTTAACACTGGCAGAAAACATGATGATAAGAAAAAAAATAAAAACCGGAATGTTGCAAAAAGGAATGTTGCAACAGGTAAGAAAAATTAGAGTAATTTAACATTAGCGGAAATCATGATAAGATAAAATAAAGAAGGGAACAGTGCAACAGGTAAAAAAAATTAGAATAATTTAACATTGGCGGAAATTATGGTGATAAGAAAACATAAAAAAGGGAAAACTGCAACAGGTACAAAAATTAGAAGAGTTTAACATTGGTGGAAATCATGATGATAAGAAAAGATAAAAATGGTCATATGGCAAAAGGGAATACTGCAAGAGTTAAAAAGGAAAAATTAGAATGATTTAACACTGATGGAAATCATAATGATAAGATAATAATAAAAAATGGAATACTGCTACAGGTAAAAAAAAAAGTGTTAATAATTCAACACTGGCAGCAATCATGGTGATAAAGCCCCCCCCCCAAAAAAAAGGAATACTGCAACAGGTAAAATTAAAGTATTTAGAATAATTTAATATTGGTGCAAATCATGGTGATAAAACAAACAAACAAAAAAAAAAGGAATAATGGAATAGGTAAAACAGTCTGAATAATTTAAATTAGTCTAAAATTATGGTGACACGACAAAAAAAACGTTTAAGATAGTTTTACAGTGGCAGAAATCATGGTGATAAAAAAAAGAATATTGCAACAGGTAAAAAAATTGAGTAATTTAACAATGGCAGAAATTATGGTGATAGGAAAAAAAAGGAATGATGCAACAGGAAAAAAAAAAACAGGAAAATCTAACATTGGCGGTAATCATGGTGATAAGAAAAAAAAATAATGCAAGAGGTAAAATGGTGATCAGAAAAACAGAGAAAAAAAGAATTATGCAACAGGTAAAAAATTTTAGAACAATTACACAATGGCAGAAAACATGTCAATAAGACAAAAAAAAAAAAAAAAAAAAAGGGCCAAGTAAAAAAAAAATAAGAATTGGCTAACAATGGCGGAAATCATGGTGTTAACACAAAGAATCAACAGCGCAACAGGTAAAAAAAATAACTTAATTTAATTAAACAACTCTTTATCATAATGATAAAAAAAAAAGAGAATACTGCAACAGGTAAAAAAATTGAATAATTTAACATTGAAGGAAATCTTTGTGATAAGACAAAAAAAAAAAGGGGGGGGGGAACGAGAATAATACAACAGGTATTACATTTCTTTAGAATGATTCAAACACTTACTGAAACATCTTTTTACATTTATTTGTTAAAAGATAATAACATAATCGCCTGTAAAAGTCAACCAGCGAACATCTGGGCTTAATCTAACTGATTAGCGTGCATTCAGAATCGAGTTCCAGCATTGTAACCTAGAATTTGCCACGATTTTGAACTTACCCCAAAATCCACATTTCTTTACGCCGGCAAAAGAGAAACTAAGGACCATCAAATACAATCACAGTGGAGCATCATCTCAATGTTATGTGTTTTCGCCTCCCATATTCTACCTGTGACTGCAAAATGATAAATAGCCTGCTTGAAAAAAAAAAAAAAAAGGTCGACGATAAACTGTATTCCATTTAAATTATGAGGACGTGGATAAATACTGTAATTCTCTAAGTACAAGTATAAAACGGCCGTTTTTGTCATTGTGAAATGACAGCGAGTTACTCGGTATTATTCCAGCATAAAATTAAATGATTAACTATTTACATTTATCTCTTGCGAAACCAGCAACTTCAAGAACATTAAAATACTCATTATCGATTTTTGCATTAGGAATTGATAATAATCTGAAATGACACCCCAAGGTAGTTAAGGAGGTGCTATATGTGAATGAGATAATGATGAAAGGAAAGTGCAGATGGTTTGGACATGTCCTTCTCATAACACAAGGGAGAATAGTAAGTGATAGTGTCATATAGTCACCTGTGGGCACCAGGAGAGTTGGAAGACCTAGACCTACCTAGATGTGAACTATGAGAATCAGGCTGTAGATGAGTGGAGGTTATTGGAAGACAAAGCACAAGAGACACGTACATCAATCAGTCTTATATCAACCTTTCAAGTTGATTGTGGAGCTCGTGTTGCTTGTTGTCATCTGAATTAGCTTATTACGACGAGAGGGGGGCCATGTAAGCAGTTTTTAAAGTCTTTGGCCGAGCCATATTCTCTGTACCGTGGCCTTTCACAGTTCTGGGCTGGAGTTGCCCAGCTTGAGGGTACACTAATGTACACTTTCTTTCATTCTTTCTTTCCTCGCAGCTAGTATCTACTTACAGTTATTTGCGATTGACTATATGTGTTAGATTTAATCTACTTTTTTACATTTTCTTTCCCTTCCTCACATATTCGCATTCTATTATGCAGAAGTTAGCTATGTGAGTTCATGTCCTTTTGGACTGTTTGAAAAGAACGTGTACGCACTTTGAAAAACAACAACAACAACAACAACAACAATAATAATAATAATAATAATAACAATAATAATAATAATAATAATAATAATAATAATAATAATAATAATAATAATCTATATTATGTACACAGTACTTGTATGCCTGTTTATCCGTTCAACTCCTCCTTAATCAGATAGTGCTGGAACTGTCACTGGGTGAGACTCATATTGACACACTTTTAACCCTATTTGGGCTTCCTGCAAATGCCAGTTTTTGAGGCTTAAACCTTCCACATCTAGAGCTCTCTCTGAATTTATTTTGGAGCTACAGTGGGTTCGTCAACAAGAACGTACACCTCCATGCAATATTCTAACTTTGCTTCTTGCCACTCTTGTTTCATTTCTGTTGTTTTTTCACTGAGAGCTATTTGGAAAAGCAAATGGGAGAGGATCTATGTAGTAAGAGTTTTCCAAATTGGTTCCTTACTTTTTCCACACGCTTGCTAACGCTGGATGATTTTGCTAAGTAACTCTCTTTTCGTTTGCTCTATTAGTTGGTTAAGAGGGGAAAGGGAGAGAAAAAGACTAATTATCATATCTGCATATCCGTGTTCTGTGATACATGAGTGAGTGTTATCCGTAATTTGATGACATGTGGTGAATCAAGTAGTGATTAACAATATATCAAATCAATGCATCAATTTGTTCCAGAACCGAGAAGGACGTTTCACTTCATTCAGTTTTAATGCATATGTTCAGTGTTGGTCCAAGTCTAACGACTGTTCTTTGGTACTGAAAATTATTAATGATAACAACCATTTTGCATTAATCGCGGTTGAATTCCTAACTGAAAGAAATAAAGAGATACTGTGATAGAATCTTGACAATAAAGAACAAGTCGACAGTCTGGAAAGGCTTTCTCAAATGAGGTAACGTGTGTAGATTTTACAACAACAACAACAACAGTAATAATAATAATAATAATAATAATAATAATAATAATAATAATAATAATAATAATAATAATTATTATTATTATTATTATTATTATTATTATTATAAAATAGAAATAAGAAGGATATGGGATATGCTGGTGGAAACTGTACCCATAATCATAGGAACACTAGGCACGATCCCAGGATCCCTGAAAAGGAACCTGGGAAAACTAGTCGCCGAAGTAGCTCCAGGACTCATGCAGAAGAGCGTGCTATAAGAAAAAGCGCACATAGTGAGAAAAGTGATGGACTCCTAAGGAGGCAGGATGCAACCCGGAACCCCACACTATAAAAACTACCCAGTCGAGTAGGATGACTGAGACACACACACACACACAAATAATAATAATAATAATAGTAAGGGTGATTAGGAGATCACCACCTTCAGGACAGACTCCCGTAGGATGGCCTAGGTTCCCCGCCCCTATTAAGATCCTCTAGGCCGCAACTATGTAACTTTGGTTGAGGAAAGCCAACTTCTACGAGCAACGAGCAACTGACCAATCAGCAGCAATGGCCTTGTGACGTCACGCGCGACATTACAGACCTCCACACACACAATTGAAAATTTCAAGGACCTCTTTTCGATGGTCTCCGTTGATTAAACTAAATCCAGAGGTCTGCACCAGGCCTCTTCCTCCCACTTGACTTTTGAACTAAGTATCTACTCATCCACAGTAGTGATCAGACCTCTGTTTGTAAAAATGGTAAAACTCTTACTTTTAACCTTCTACTTTCTGGGTTTCTTTTCGTTTTACAAGTAAAACTGAAGCAACCAAAGAAGTCTTTACCAAATGGAAGTCATGATGAATATAGGGCAAAAGCTTCCCTCCACGCACTGTCTATGGCACTCACAATGAGAAATGATAATATTCGGAAAGATAAACTATAAAATTAATGTCACTGAAGCAGCTATCATATTTAGTGGAACGTGTATAAAAAGGGTCCTCCTACAAGATAACAATAATAATAACGATCATTTACATTTTTCGGTCCATGGGTTAACCAGAGCATTTGAGTCCACGTCCATCGATCGAGACTATTTAATGATAATAATGCAAGGAGTACTTTTGATCTTCACTGTAACTTTAAACTCCTCAAAATGAGGTTGCAGTGGTTCCTCTTGATTTTTATGCAGTATATATATATATATATATATATATATATATATATATATATATATATATATATATATATATATATATACATACATACATACATACATATATATATACAGTATATATATATGTTGCAGGCAGATAGCGAAACCAGGCATTTCACGAACTTCTGAAATTTCAGGCAGACAGCGAAATGCACTTAGGGACATTTGATCCCCCAGGGCTAGTACTAAACACTGTGAAATACATCTGACCCACCAGGGGCTAGTACTAAACACGGCGAAACAGTGTAGGTGGGTCACTGTTTCGCCGTGTTTAGTACTAGCTCCTGTGGGGATCAAATGTCCCTAAGTGGATTTTGCTGTCTAACTGAACTTTCAGGCAGTTCGCGAAATGTCTGGTTTCGCTATCTGCCTCAAACATATATACATACAAGCATATAGGCCAAACAGTTAAATCAAATTAGGAAACATGCAATACAACAAATTTAGTGTTTTCTGCATACAGACAAATAAACAGAGCATATTTCCTTACAAACTCTCTCCCTTAATGCGTGAAACAACCGTGACCAACACTGTCAAAACAAAGAATAAACACAAAGAGAGAAAAACTCGCGAACGCGTCGAGAGCATTCCAACGAATTCCAGACATGACGGGGGAGCAAGCGCCCCCAGCGAACGTGCCCGAACGATCGACCCCAAAGCTATACACTCGTTAAGGCTAAATATGAAATACTAATTAGGCAATTGTCAGTGAGGTCTCATATCCGAGGATTATAAGCCATTAATCGCACATCTGCCGTAGGCCAATATATAAACCTTTTAATATGCATGAGGATATTATTACAGTTGTTATTCATGACGACGGGGGGCAACAATAGCAGGCCGGGCCTAATCATACCACGCCTTTCTGATAGCCAAATCGATGTGTGTTTCTACAAACGAAAAAGTTTAAATCTCCGCTAATACGCCAATCATCAATTCTGCGAGGATAATCCGCCAAGTGCCAATGTTCGCCGGGCATCAGCCGATAAGAGGCATGATTAAATTAAAGTGCTCTTTTCACCCGCCATCATTTCCACGTATCAGAAACTATCATCTGATTTAACTACGTCACCCTCATCGTTATGTTATGTTATGCATTTGTTGCGTATGAATAAATGATGAAGCGTTAATGGTACACGATCATATTTTCCTGCAATATGAATTCAATCTACGTTGCCACTAACGATACCACAGTATATCAAGATATCTAAAGATTTCCTTTAAGACACGTCAACGTAAAGTTCAAGACTTTCAAGCCTGATCTTCAGGCTAGCATAAAATGATAGCTCTAAGACTTTCCGTACCTGATCTCAAGTCTTACAGTGCTTTAGATTCCAGTTTCGACACCATCTCTAAACATTATTTTTTGTCTTCGTTCTGTCTCAGACCTGAAAAGGCCGAAGAGTTCAGACTTGATCTCGGATATGAATATATCGGTGATTTTGAGCTTAAATTTTAGGCTCGGGACACAACACCGGGTCACAGGTCAAATCTAAAGTCGTGGATTCTCGATTCTGCACTCGAATTTGAAACATCCAGGATCTTTTTTTTTTTTTTTTATTTTATTCAAGGCGTAAGACTATGATATATTTCGAAGTTCCATTTCAAGGATTTTCTATGTTCCAGCAGAGAGTCTAGGACATAATGTTTCAGGGTCAAGTTTGAAAACGTGATACATTATCAGGTTCGATCTCAAGGATTTTCTAAGTTCCAGCAGAGGACTTAAGGCAAAATGTTTCAGGGTCAATGTCATATCAAATGTGACCTTGGGTCCAGTCAGAGTTCTAAAAATATCCAGTCGAAGTTCTAAAATCATATTAAAATATCTCCAATTTTCATCTATATCTAAGATCTGAACAAGTAGCAGATTTCCAGATGCGAGGTGAAAGCTCTGTCACAGTTTCCAGGTTTTACCTAGGACATGAGGATAGACTCTATCCGGCTGAAATGCTTCAGATAAAGGAAAAAGTGATGTTACCTTGAATTGAAAGTACCCACAAGGCATCCGCGGACATGTTGCACAAACTGTTGGTCTTCCATGGCAGAGCGCCGCGCCACAAGGGACCTTATCCCGGTTAATGGAGCATTTGTGAAAACGTCAGGCGGGCAGAAGATGATTCAAAGTATTTCCCCACAAAAGATTCGTTGACGACACTCATCAGTTGTCCAGATTCATCTGATAGCTGAAGAGGGTGGATCCTTTCAAGGGGGAAGTTAATGACCTCTCCTGTAAACTACAGGTCAACCCAGATCCTACCTGGTGCGCGCATCAAAGGCATTTGTGCGATGATCGACTATTTGGAAAACGGCAACCCAGCGACCGTGCTTAGGTGACCAAGTTACTCGCAGACCAAAAGCAGTAATGTCTGACGAAGCTGTTCCTTCATTCATTCATTCCTTTTAGATATAAATACAATAAGGGGCCACTGTCTGACCAACATTGGAATATTCTTAACTTCTACATCCTATAAGATATGGAAAAAACTCTGATGCCGATATTCAGTATCAGATATGAAAATGTCACGTACGTCTTCATGCAACCTCTGAGATGAATTTAAAGGTTCGTCTCCGATTTCATAGGTTAGATCTGTAAGCTCGATCGCAAATCTGGTAATGCAATGACTAAAAACGAATTTCCGTGTTAGTCGTTAGTCTGAAAACATGACTTCCAGGTTAAGTACTAAATCTAAAATATATTACTGAGGTCCCATGACGACCACGGTGAAAAAATAAAGGATCTTTATGCTTGAGCTCGAATGTAAACACAAAAACGTCGGATTTGGAAATGTTATACATACATTTATAATGTATATAAAGTACTTATATTTACATTTGCTTTGAAGACTCTACATGTTGTCCATAAGGTTTTAAAGGTTTTGGATGTTAACACGCATGCAAAAATTATTCTAAAGTGAGTCATTAAAACAAATGAAACAAAATATGTTTAAAGGAAAACTGTAATGCAGTGAATGGAAACTAATTCTCCTTGCTTTCAAAGAAGAGATTCCACGCAAAAAGAAAAAATGAAAAACATTCTGATGATGTCCACAACAATACACAATAAGTGTCAATTACACAATTACGCAAGGAAAGACTGTGTAACAAATAAACTGCCATCGTTATTAATTCATTCCACGCTCATTCCCACGCTCAGTGCAGTGGAATGGTAACAAACGCGGCATCCTATCAGGGTTCGACTTCACCTTCTATTCTTAGTTATGGCAACACTGGAAACGTAGCCAAGTCCTGTATTTTCAGGCATTTAATGAGTGACGGTATAGATGATAATCCGCGTCCAATATCTCTTGTGAGTTCCATCTTAGGACGGACTTCATTAAAGAGATTAAACTGACCTGGGTTAATGAGGTACAATGAAGGGGAGACAGAGATCCTGGGGTGCCAACTCCATCTTCCCCGAGTCCCCACACCCCGTACCCATCATCCGCTCCCCTCCCGGGGGTCGGATCTTCGTGATGCGCGCCAAATACGCAATACTCCTCTTATGCGTTACGTCATCCGATTACGTCGCTGCCGATTTACGAAAATGTGTTGCGTTTGAGAAGTAGGGTTTTACTATTTTGTTTTTTAATGGTTATCTCGTAAACAAGAATTCTTCTTAGAATATGGACACTCCATCAACTCTTTAATTTTATTTTAAGTTGCTAATTTCGTAAAAAAAAAATACATAATGTACTGGATTAATTCCGTGGATGAAACAACTTAATTTATAACCATTGTGGCTGCAGACAATAAACTAGAATTTGGGAATACTGACCTTACAAAAGGACTTATGTTGTACGCAACAGTTACATATTATTTTTCAATACTACATTTATAAGAGGGTAACACAACAATCCCAAATGACTTAAGATGAGCCATTCAAGTCATCTCAGTTATGAAAAAAGACATTGCGTGCAACAATGAAGAACGTAAATACGCAGTCTGGCCTCTGAACACCAAAAACAAGGACAGAAAAATAACATGAACTGGATTTTTAACATAACAACAATCCTGGAAAATGAGAAACGCGGTCTCCTGGAAAAAGAGCACAAACGTCAGATTCTTTTAATCGATATTTATTTTATAAAAGCAAACCCACGTCCATCACACTTCTTCACCTTTTTTTATCTACACTCAAGGCAGCCTCATAGTGAGGGGAGTTGTATATTCATAAACCAGGCTATACCCGGTGCAATATTAACATAAAAATACAAAGCCAGTTTAGTCATTACTTTTTTATATATCGAAACAGCATTGCACGTAATATATATATCCTTTCTTCCCAGCATGGGTTTATTAATAGAAAGTTTTTCTTTATATAATCCAAAGACATTATCAAAAGGAATACCAAATGGCCCAGTACGTTCGTAAGGCAGTGAACAACATTAATCGTCTCTAGTGCATCTCAAAGTTACGTCACGATTTATTCATAATTTTTTAAATACAATAAAAATAATCCCGGCAAGTGAAAACGAATCAAGGTAAACATCCGGAAGATGGCACAAAACAAATAAGTAAAAACATGCGCTAAAATTTCTTCGGCGCAATCGAGTTTTCTGAACAGCCGCTACAGCGTATAATAAAGGGCACCAAAAAATAGATTTATCTTTCGGTGGTCTCGGTATAATGCTGTATGAGCCGTGGCCCATGAAACTTTTACCACGGCCCAGTGATGGCCTGGCCTATACCGTTGTCAGAAGCACGATTATGGCTAACTTTAACCTTAAATAAAATAAAAACTACTGAGGCTAGAGAGCTGCAATTTGGTATGTTTGATGATTGGAGGGTGGATGATCAACATACCAATTTGCATCCCTCTAGCCTCAGTAGTTTTTAAGATCTGTGGGCGGACAGAAAAAGTGCTGGCAAAATAAAGTACGGACGGACAGACAAAGCCGGCGCAATAGTTTCTTTAACAGAAAACTAAAAAGGTATACTGTTGAACCCAGGGTGACGCCATGACGAAAAGATACGCGTGGATTCGCCGAGTAACTTTACGAAATAAACAAAGTCTAAGCCATCGTGTCCAGTATCTTTTGTTACTTCGTCCTTTTTTGATCACCTTCATACTTAGTATATGCATTATCATGAATATCTTTGTCAGAGACTTAAAGGGAGGGAAGGTATGGTTCATCAACAAAGACTGGCCTTTGTCTTATTAATCGTATTAAGTTCCGCAGAACAGCGTAATACACGACTTATCAAAATAACTTCCATAAAAGCTTTTCATCAGTCCAATACAATAATCTTACGCACAGATTAAAAATGAAAAGAAAATTCATTACTTATTCCACAGAAACGACTAAGTAATTACTGAATAACGGTATGGAGGCTGATATAAACATTACTGTTCTCTTTAGAGAAATGAAGTTCAATTTCCATAGCACAACGTCATGGTGAAAGCATTACGCTTAATATATTCTTTTTCTCTCGTTGAAGTTACAAACACCTTATGAATAAGCCACTTTTACCCAAGATGACTACAAATACAACGATGCTTCAGAGTTTTAACAAGACTCTTTCCTTATATCTGCTCTTTGCTTTTCATGAGACACATACTGAACTCATAAATTCATTCAGAAAGACACTTCTTGTATGTTCTTCTGTTCCATGTCCTTGCAGTTGAACGCTGAATCATCGTATGCCCTTTTGATGGAAATTAAACAAGATTCACTCCATACCTCAGATGGCAGGCACTTTCTGACCAATTTAATGTCCTAACAAGCGGGTCAAATTCAATAAAGACTCTATTTATCTCCTACAATGAAAGTAAATATTAACTAACACGCGACTTTATATTATATATCAGAGTATCAACTCAAATTCGGCCTCGTTTATAATTTCAAACAATGCCCAAATGTGTCTTAAAGTGAATTTATCCCAACTCTGTTACCTTGCTAAACGTCAACCCATCTATGTCTAATATCAACCAACCCACCCTCAGCGAAACCTTACTATGCAGTTAAACATTTACTTAAACTATGTCTTAAAATGCAGTTATATATTCTACAATTCAACTGAATTGAATTGAATATAGAATTAGGCAAAGGCCAAGCACTGGGACCAATGAGGACATTCAGAGCTGAAACGGAAATTGACAGTAGGAGTTTGAAAGGTGCAACAGGAGGAAAACCTCGCAGTTGCACTATGAATCAGTTGTTACAGAGGGTGGAAAGTAAGATGGAAGAAAGAGACTATGAAGGGAGAATAATAACGAATGGATACAAGCAAAACTTACTGAGTCACACTTGCTGAATCGAAGTGAACGTTTTGGAAAGCTACTAAAAAATGAGGTTCTTTAACAGAACATCTTAAATTCAAATCCTGAACCGAATCACCAGGAAAGATCCACTCCAGTAGTTAATAGCTGAAATGTCAACATCTGAACGAATGCTCCTAAATTCCATTTCAATTGAAATCGTGACTAAATATCCCAACATATTATAAAAACCATATAAAACGCAATACGTATCCTTATATCCACACTTTTCTGTGAGTAACAAAGACGCGCTATGAGTTCAACTATTCACAAACGCTTAAATAAAACAGTAAGCAAATAAGCAAAACAACATAATGCATTTGATGTGATACCAATACCATGCATTAGAAAATTACATGAATATTCCGGTCATTTTTTCACGGAACATATAAACAAGTTTTGTGTTACTCTTTAGAATCTGATTCTGATGATGCTGAGGGCAAACAGGGACCCAATGCTCACTTTTAGTTTTCTGTAAAAGAAAACTATTGTGCCGGCTTCCTGTCCATCCGCATTTTTTTCTGTCAGCCCTCAGATCATAAAAACTACTGAGGCTAGAGGGCTGCAAATTGGTATGTTGATCATCCACCCTCCAATCATCAGACATAGCAAATTGCAGCCCTCTAGCCTCAGTAGTTTTTATTTTATTTAATGTTAAATTTAGCCATAATCGTGCTTCTGGCAACGATATAGGGCAGGCCACCACCGGGCGGTAGTTAAAGTTTCATGGGCCGCGGCTCATACAGCATTATACCAGGACCACCGAATGATAGATCTATTTTCGGTGGCCTTGATTATAAGCCGTACAGAAAACTCGACTGCGCCGAAGAAAACTCGGCGCACTTTTAAATTGTCTGTTATTACAGAGCCAACTCATTGCTCTTAACTAGCCCAGACCTGAAGGAAACACGGAAAAGATGAGGCCTTGACGAACAGGTCTCTGGAAAGAAAAGATTTAAGGAAAACTAGGGCTAAGAATGCTAAAGCGTTGCAGAAGTGGGGGAAAACAAAAGCATAGAAAAATGAGAATTAGTGGTCTAGCGGGTGTTTTGCGTCCGCCCAAGAGAAATTTTAATGCATAAATTCATTAACCTTGCTAGTATACCAGAAAAATGTACAGAGCTGGCATGAATATTACTAAATTAAATCGAGGACTAGGAAAAAACACAGTTGAAAAACTGTTATAAATAAGGATGAATACGAAGTTGCCTGTAAATAAATATCTACTGTAACTGTTTCGATAATCAGCCACCGTACTTTAAGTTTCGAGAATCCTTCGGCAAAACTAGCTGGGGTGACATCAAAGCACAGTTAGGAATTCGTAGAGGCTTATCTTGATACGTATAACATTCTCTCTCTCTCTCTCTCTCTCTCTCTCTCTCTCTCTCTCTCTCTCTCTCTCTCTCTCTCTCTCTCTCTCTCTCTCTCCACGCTGCCATTTTACTGGCTATTTTCCTCTGTGCCTGTACAGGTATGTATTTTGGTATGGAATCGATATAGCCATAAACGATTGATAAATACGTTTATTCTATAAATAAGAGTTTGAAAACAGAGAAATGTCAGATTATCACTCTCCCCTGCAGGAATTATCAGAAATAGCAAGTAAAAAATGCGCCGAAGAACAATCGAGTTTTCTGTACAGCCGCTAAAGCGTATAATCAAGGCCATCGAAAGTAGATCTATCTTTCGGTGGTCTTGGTATAATGCTGTATGAGCCGCAACCCATGAAATTTTAACCACGGCCTTGTGGTGGCATGTCCCATATCGTTGCCAGAAGCACGATTATGGCTAACTTTAACCTTAAATAAAATAAAAAATACTGAGGCTAGAAGGCTGCAATTTGGTATGCTTGATGATAGGGGCGTGGATGATCAACATACCAATTTGCAGCCCTCTAGCCTCTGTAGTTTTTACGATCTGAGGGCGGACAGAAAAAAGTGCAGACAGCAAAAAGTGCGGACAGAAAAAGTGCGGGCAGAAAAAAAGGGCACGGAATAAAGTCCGGACGGACAGACAAAGCCGGCACTTACAGAAAACTAAAAATGACTGACTATACATTCTATGTAAACCATCACGCTCATCGAATAAAAACACTTGCATTTTTATCTATTTCGATTAAATCTGACCTTTCTCTTTGAAGAGCTTTCGCTCCGCGAGTGGCGTGTTTACGGAAAACACGTAAGAATTATATTTATATTCCGGGAGACGGTGTGCAGGGATTAAAGGGCAGTCTTTAAGCCAAGTCATGAGACAGATCAGTAATTAAAGGAATCCCTTAAGCTCCCTAGGGGAGTGAGGGAGGCTTTCGCTAATCCCTTCGATCGAGTATCTCCTTTGCCCCATTTTTTTATGTGGGGATTTTTTTTTTTTTTTAAGTTGATCCATGTGGTCTGATTTTCACGTTGCTTCTTGATCACGTTATTGCTTTTAGAATGGCTCTTGAATGTTTCCTGTTCATGTTATGATGTCGGTTATTAATGTGTAATGAAAATACAAAACTGTAGTATTACTTTTGGGAATAATTTACTAATATTTCCAGTTTGTGATACGGTTTTCATTCTGGACTTGCAAATTCAACAACATAAATTCACTGCTCGTATAACTGCGTTCTTCGTGTATATTCAAAGGCTTTCGGGAAGCCCACCAATGTGATTAAAGAAAGTCATATTAATTTTTAAAGTCATGTTAATTTTTACACAGGATTTTTTTTTTACATGAACCATTCCTTTTGCTTTTTTTATGCAAAAGTGGATTACGCGTCTACTTATTGCCTTGAAAATTGATGTGTCGGGGTTCTATACGAATGTTGTTGTTGGATTCTGATGAAAAAAAAATTATATTTAATGACGTCATTATTAATCTTAGTTAGTCGAAAGCAGGATAAAATCATTTTGCGTTACAATAATTAACTTTCGACGTAGATAAAAAACGAAATAACAGTGAGCAAAGTCATCTACAGAAAACAAGTAAAAAATGCGCCGAAGATTCTTCGGCTCAGTCGAGTTTTCTGTCCATCGCATAACCAAGGCCACAGAAAATAGATCTATCTTTCGGTGGTCTAGGTATAATGCTGTATGAGCCGCGGCTCATGAAACTTTAATCACGGCCTGGTAGTGGCTTATCCTATATCGTTGCCAGATGCACGATTATGGCTATCTTTAACCTTAAATAAAATACAAATTACTGATGCTAGAGGGCTACAATTTGGTATGTTTGATGACTGGAGGGTGGATGATCAACATACCAATTTGGAGTCCTCTAGCCTCAGTAGTTTATAAGATCTGAGGGCGGACAGAAAAAGTGCGGACAGAAAAGGTGCAGACAGAATAAAGTACGGACGGACAGACAAAGCCGGCACAATAGTTTTCTTTTACAGAAAACTAAAACCAGAGTGACATGCAAAAAGGCAAAACGACAAGCCTAAAAATGTGAAAAAAGTGTACAAATAAATGATCTTCCCTTAATTGCCACGCGCTGTTAACAAGAAGGTTAGATTTAACGACACCTTCATGGCATTCATAATAAATAAGTAAAGAGGCTTAATAACTTTACGAGCTGGGATTCTGGAATATGTACAGAACACAATTAGTCGGAGGTCAATCACGTGTACGACCGGGGGGAGGGGGGGGGGGACGACGACCCGTGGGTTACCTTAGCATAGAAACTCGAATGGTTAGATAAAAAAAGACACCTTATTACTCTTAGCATTCTCAGTGTTTTACGCCAAAGTTTTAAAAACATCGATATAATGTGCATATATATATAAATAAATAAATATTTGTGTGTATATATATATATACATACATATATACATATTAATCTACATGTAAATATAAATAAATTATATATATATATAAATATATATATATATATATAAACAGTGTATATATACATAATAATATACATGTACATACAAATAAATTATATATATATAATATATATATATATATATATATATATATATATATATATTCTCTATATTGACACGGTATAAATGACAAACTTTGCAGGCCTCCGTGCAATGAATTGATTAATATCGAACAGAAACAATCGGATAAATCGATTTGATTGATCAAAAAACCTCCTAATTTTACATAACAGATAAGACGAGAGAATTCGTTCGTTCGTTCCTTTCGCTCGGTCGTTCGTTCGTTCTTTCGTTCGTTCGAGAGAGAGAGAGGAGATAGGAAGCAATTAAGCAGACATCCACGAATGCCCCGCGAAAGTATAACAACAGTTAAACCCGGACGCAAGCCGTAAACAAACAGTAGGAAGTCGGCAGGGGGGCGCTGCCCCCTTCGGTACATTTGAAACGCCATTCGCCACAACTTGCAAGCCAGAAGGAGGGAGGAAGACCCAAAGCAGCAGCAGCAGCAGCAGCAACTTACTCATTATGAAGAGGGCGATGAATAAATGAAAGGTCCCAGCGGAGGGAGACTTGGCTTACGGCGCACATCTGGGAATGGAGCCCGCTTACTAATTAAGCCAAAACCTTCCTTGTTAGTCTCTAATGCCAGAGCTTAAGCTCATGTCTTTCAGGTGCCCCAATTTATCATACTAATAAATTCTCAGCGTTTCAAGATGTCGGGGCAGAGGCAGAGAGAGAGAGAGAGAGAGAGAGAGAGAGAGAGAGAGAGAGAGAGACTGGGTTTCTGTTTCTAATAATTCTCAGCCGTTTCAAGAGTCGGGGCAGAGAGAGAGAGAGAGAGAGAGAGAGAGAGAGAGAGAGAGAGAGACAGAGAGAGAGAGAGAGATTGGGCTTCTGTTTCTAATAAATTCTCAGCGTTTCAAGAGTCAGGGCAGAGAGAGAGAGAGAGAGAAGAGAGGAGAGAGAGAGAGAGAGAGAGAGAGAGAGAGAGAGAGAGAGAGAGAATTCTCAGCGTTTCAAGAGTCGGGGCAGAGAGAGAGAGAGAGAGAGAGAGAGAGAGAGAGAGAGAGAGAGAGAGAGAGAGAGAGAGAGAGAGAGATTGGGTATCTCATACTAATAAATCTCAGCGTCTCAAGAGTCGGGGCAGAGAGAGAGAGAGAGAGAGAGAGAGAGAGAGAGAGAGAGAGAGAGAGAGAGAGAGAGAGAGAGAGAGAGAGATTGGGTATCTCATACTAATAAATTCTCAGCGTTTCAAGAGTCGGGGCAGAGGCAGAGAGAGAGAGAGAGAGAGAGAGAGAGAGAGAGAGAGAGAGAGAGAGAGAGATTTGGTTTCTGTTTCTAATAAATTCTCAGCGTTTCAAGAGTCGGGGCAGAGAGAGAGAGAGAGAGAGAGAGAGAGAGAGAGAGAGAGAGAGAGAGAGAGAGAGAGAGTGTCGATTGAACTGGTTCATAAATATTGTCGGTTACGACCTTAAACTAAGTCGACTGAACTGGTTTATAAATAATGACATTTACGACCTAAAACTAAGTCGACTGAACTGGTTATAAATATTGCCCAGTTACGACCTAAAACAAAGTCGACTGAACTGGTTTATAAATATTGACATTTACGACCTAAAACTATGTCGACTGAACTGGTTTTATAAATATTGACATTTACGACCTAAAACTAGGTCGACTGAACTGGTTTATAAATATTGACATTTACGACCTAAAACTAAGTCGACTGAACTGGTTTATAAACACTGTCAGTTATGATCTTAAACTATGTCGACTCAATTGTTTTCTAATGTCTCCAGCATCCCCTATAACAAAGATAACCACAGAGTATAAGGGACCTTCTCACCATCTTTGTGACACTAGAAATTATGTGTTCTCAGAACGTCGGCAATGATTTCACTGCATATTCTTTCTCTACAAATAAATGACACCTGCTGTTGAATT
This sequence comes from Macrobrachium rosenbergii, assembly GCA_039081455.1. Classification (NCBI taxonomy): domain Eukaryota; kingdom Metazoa; phylum Arthropoda; class Malacostraca; order Decapoda; family Palaemonidae; genus Macrobrachium; species Macrobrachium rosenbergii. The sequence goes on from JANJGK010000006.1 coordinate 6,660,548, forward strand.
GTTTTCGTCCCAAAGAAGCTAGTGAAGAGCGTGTTTTAATGATGGTACCTGACGACTAACGTGGAAAGCGAAACAGGTACACACTGCCATGTGACTGATTTAACAAAAGATTAAAAAAAAAAAAAAAAATAGCTCCTGTATCGTTTTTTGTGTACGTATTTCTACCCACTTTATTTCTATGATTATACGTATACATATTCTGTCAATGCTTTTATTCCTGAGTTATGATTATTCTCACACAACGATCGACTTAAGAACTTTCTCTAATATAAGAGACGACATCACGGCTAATGAATAAAGAATGCGACGAGACCTTTCAAACTCTACCGAGTAAAGCAGAGAAACTCGAGATGTAGAAAATTACTTGCCATTTTTCAGCTCTGCTGGCTACGTACGTCGAAACGATTTAAAAATGATTATCATGAAGCGCCATCAAAGCTTGTAAGAATAGATAAGAAACAACTAGTTAAGAATCCCATCTTCTATCTGCAATATCTAAGTCCTCGTTTTAGAAATGAATACGCTGTGGGATAGATAAAACTTAAAAGTTAAGGATATAAATAAAATTATTTTTATGTTTTCTAAGATCTCGTTTTAGAAATAAATACATTATTATTATTATTATTATTATTATTATTATTATTATTATTATTATTATTGCTAAGAAATGCACAATCTCGTGAAAAACAATCTGTGTAATAAAATCCACAATTATATGGTAAATGTATATGTAAAATAAACAAAGACTTTCGAACACCTGAACGGTGTTCCTCATTAGTGTTAATTATTATTATTATTATTATTATTATTATTATTATTATTATTATTATTATTATTATTATTATTATTATTATTCAGAATATGATACCTATTCACATGGAACAAGCCCACCACAGGGGCCACTGACTTGAAAGTCAAGCTTCCAAAGAATATGGTGTTCATTAGGAAGAAGTAAGATGAGGTAAAGGGAAATACAAAAAGAAGAGATCCTACTTATTAAAAAAGAAAAATAAATAAATAAAAAAAAATAGATAAAAATGTATTAAAATGGAAGGAGAATAGTGTTAGGGTAGTAATGCATTGCAACTTCGCTTGAACTTTCGAAGTTCCAATTGCACAACAGCCTCTGGGAGGCTGTTCCACAGTCTAACAGTGTGGGGAATAAAGGACCTCTGGAACTGAGAAGTTCGGCAGCGAGGCACGTTAACCGCATACTGGTGCTGCTGTTCAGCAAATCTAGTTGCTCTCTCTCGGCAGATAAAGGGGATCGGGGATCAATTGTGAATGTTGGACACATAAAACTTAAAAGTTAAGGATATACATAAAATAACTTTCGCAATTTCCAAGTTCTCCTTTCAGAAACACAATGAGTGATAGATAAAACTTAATGATAAAAATCAACTTATCTCTAAAAAACACGTCCTTAAGGTACAGTCTTCTCAATAAATTCCCATAAAGTGGAAGATCTCCACTGAATTACTATACATAACAGAACACGTGCCCACTGCGCTCTTTACAGAAGACGAGAGAAAGATCCACAAGTGGGTTTCCCCATGTAGAGGAGAACACTCTTTCCTTGAGACACTCGTCCCTTGTCTTAATATTTGGTCAAGATCGGGTATCAGGATGATTTTCAAGGAAAAGGGGTTCCCTGAGCTTTAGTACGGCTGCTAATGGCTCGTGACTGACCTTTTACGTGAATGAAGAGAGAGAGAGAGAGAGAGAGAGAGAGAGAGAGAGAGAGAGAGAGAGAGAGAGAGAGAGAGAGAGAAATAATGATAGTTTACGCGGTAAGAAAATAAAAATATACAGGAAAGGCAAAAGAACAAACCTGTGGGGTTCACACTACGCCGGTGAGATAGAGAGAGAGAGAGAGAGAGAGAGAGAGAGAGAGAGAGAGAGAGAGAGAGAGAGAGAGAGAGAGAGAGAGGCAAATAATGATAGTTGTACGCGGTAAGAAAATAAAAATGTACAGGACAGGCAAAAGAACAGACCTGTAGGGTCCACACTACGCCGGTGAGAGAGAGAGAGAGGAGGCCGGGGGAGAGGAGAGGGAGAGAGAGAGAGGAGAGAGAGAGAGAGAGAGAGAGAGAGAGAGAGAGAGAGAGGCAGGGTAAATAATGATGGTTTTACGCGGTAAGAAAATTAAAATATACAGGACAGGCAAAAGAACAAACCTGTGGGGGTTCACACTACGCCGGTGAGAGAGAGAGAGAGAGAGAGAGAGAGTTATAAATAATGAGAGTTATAAAAGGTAAGAAAATAAAGATAAGCAGGACAGGCAAAAGAACAGACTGTAGGGTACACACCACGCCAGAGAGAGAGAGAGAGAGAGAGAGAGAGAGAGAGAGAGAGAGAGAGAGAGAGAGAGAGAGCCAGGTAAATAATGAAAGCTCTGAGAGGCAAGAAAATAAAGATATACAGGAGAGGCAAATAATAAACCTATAGGGCACACACCTGGATAGAGAGAGAGAGAGAGAGAGAGAGAGAGAGAGAGAGAGAGAGAGAGAGAGAGAGAGAGAAATACTGATATTTCTACGCGATGAGAAAATAAAGATAAACAGGACAAGCAAAAGAATAAAATAAAATGAAAAGCGAACTAAACCGTAAGCAAATATAGCGAAATCTACACACTAAGCCGGAGAGAGAGAGAGAGAGAGAGAGAGAGAGAGAGAGAGAGAGAGAGAGAGAGAAATAATCGTGTTACTTCCCTGATTAATATAATTAATAAATTTCGCAACAGCCCTTAGGGTGGTAACGCAACTATTAACCAAAAGGCCCAAGGCTTGCAAATTCAAAGGTCAAGGGTCTTACGGTCTTACAAAAAAAAAAAAAAAAAAAAAAAAGGCTGAGTCTCTAATTTACAGTCACTTCAGCGCATGCGTCTACGAGCCACTGCACCAAGTCTTTTGAATTAAATGCGTAAACTCCTCCTAGCTCTTTCTATGCATAACAAAAGTGGAATGGAATGGAACATAGAGTTTAGGCCAAAGGTCAAGCACTGGGACCTTCGAGGTCATTCAGCGCTAGAAAGGAAATTGAAACTAGGAAGGTAAAACAATTATAGGCTTAATGGCTCTCCAGTTAAATCACTGCTGCCATATTCTTCAGTATTTTGTTCACAAAGTACTGAGGGTTTAAGATTTTCCGTTTGTAATTCTGAGCATTTAAGGCACAGAATATAAAATTTACGCCAAAGCCCATGCATGGGACCTACGAGGTCATTCAGTGCTGAAAGGGAAATTGAGAGTAAAAAAGTTTTAACGGTGTAACACGAAGGAACCTCATTGTTGCAGTATGAAACAATTGTTGGGAAAGGGTGGAAAGTAAGGTGAGGAAAGAGAATATGAACGAAGCAACAGTAAAAGGAATCAAAGGGGTTGCAGCTAAGGGCCAAAGGGACGCTGCAAAGAACCATAATTAGTGCCTACAGTGGACCGCGTGAGGTGCACTGACGGCACTAACCCCTACGGGATGAGCATTTAAGGAACGGTTTATGATCAAAAGATCTTCAAAACATAATTGCAGTGTTTTAAATATACTGTACACTTCATCACAATTCTTTGTGGAAGCCTTACGGAATCATCAAAGTTCAAATAACGTCCTGGAGATAACGTCAATAAAAATAAAACTGATGACCAGTTAATCACTGAGGTATGAATGCAGAAGTTAATTGCGATTTCCAAAGAAACTGCTCGTGCAAGCATTATGACAACTTAACCTAACAATACCAACAACAACAATAATCTCTATTGTTCAGCTTCATGATCAACAAGTTCTTTTTTGTTTTAGATATACCAACACACTATGCACGTCAATAGCAATTGCACGCAATACTAATCAGAGGTTATTTGTGTTCCGAGAAGAAAATCAGTTGCAAATGTACTCGCATACGGTGCTTCTCTGTCAAGTCTAGGTGATGGCAGCGTGAGCTGTATTCCCGTTGAAAAAGATGAACCATGTTAACATAATTATAGTCTATAAAGTTACTCTTAAGCAGCACTTTACCATTACTGGATTCGCTTCAGGCAATAAATTATATATATAAACATTCAGAATCATTTACAGCGCCCAAATTAAAGGACCCACGTTTAAAAATGATTTACAAACCCACCTAAAAAAAAAAAATACACTTCTATTGACAATGTAAGATGCATCGTTGTTAAGCATTCTTAAGGAAAAAAATTCCTTTTCTCTCTTTCTCTACATAAGCTCTATCCTCTTCTTCAACACAACGCCATCCCTGTGACACCCCCTTCCCCTCCCCTCCCCTCAACACCCAGTCCCTTACTATGACCCCCACCTCCTTCCCTTCCTCTTCCTCCTCCTCCTCTTCTTCTTCTTTCTTCTTCTTCTCGGCGGTAGCCCTGATCCGCCAATCCGCACAGATGGGCTCAAGTGGATCTATCCGATCGAAGCCACAGAAGAGGATAGAGAGAAAACTTGAAATAAATTCAGGAAGCTGAAGGAGCTCGCCGATATATTTACGCAAAGGACTACTCACGACCTCAACCTCCCTGACCCTTCCAACCCCCTCCCTCCCTCCCTCACTACCTCCTGCCTCCCGGGGTTACCTAACTCGCACCTACCCTCTCCCTCTCATCCACAATGTCCTTCTATGTAAGTCGTCTCCCAAACCCCTTCCATCTCTCCCCCCGCCCTCCCTCCCTTCGCAGCTCCTGACTCAAAAATGACACGTCACACTGATTTTGTTGACTGTGGGATCTCTTGGCTGACCCTAACATGAAACTGACGCCGACACGATTTTTTTTTTTCTGTTTTATACTGTTCTTTTTTCCTTCCTTGTTTGTGACTTACATGAGACAGAAGGCAGGTGAACTCGCATGCCATGAACATAATCAGAGTAAATATCTCCGTATAGTGTTCTTGAACAGGTGGAGTCATCAGATATTAAAAGAATGGTTTGTTTCAGCATACAGCAAAAAAAAAAGTTTACTTATTTCATTATATTTCAATCATTTGTTTCATCATTATTTTATGATTATTATTGTAAGATTATTGTTCAGCATATATCAAACGATGGTTTACTGACGCCATCACATTGCAATAATTGTTTTATTCTTATTCATTATTATTACTCAAAACAAAAACGCGTTCATGCAGACAAGGCTTAAAGAATATAATGACCACAGAATATAGTGACCACAACTAAAAGCTGAGAAAAAGAACAAAATGAAAAGCAAAACAAAACGAGTAACCAACAGAAACCAATAAAAAACATAAATATAACGTCTAGGGAGCAATGGAGAAGTAAATCAAAATAAAGAATCAAAATCAAGAAGGCAACGGAGCAATGCCCACTAGAGTAGCATGACACGCTATTAAAGCTACTATTAAAGCCACGAGCACCAATATCCAGATCACTTTGATGTCATCGTACACCAGTAGAGACTGACTGAAGTTTTCAGATAAGAATACAGAGAGAGAGAGAGAGAGAGAGAGAGAGAAATAACCACAGAAGAGTGTAAAGTCTAGAGCTGGGTCAGTAAGTAAAATCTTACAAAGAGAATCAGTTTCTTCTTGAGCTGAGATATAATTTATTACACTGAAAGCCTGACGAGGCACATTTGTGACAAGTGAAAAATGCGCCGAAGTTTCTTCGGCGCAATCGAGTTGTCTGTACAGCCGCTACAGCGTATAATCGAGGCCACCGAAAATAGATCTATCTTTCGGTGGTTTCGGTATAATGCTGTGTGAGCCGCGACCCATGACCCATGGCTCGGTGGTGGCCTGTCCTACATCGTTGCCAGAAGCACGATTATGTCTAATTTTAACTTTAAATAAAATAAAAACTACTGAGGCTAGAGGGCTGCAACTTGCTAAGTCTGACGATTGGTGGGTGGGTGATCAACATATCAATTTGCAGCCTTCTAGCCTCAGCAGTTTTTAGGATCTGAGGGCGGACAGAAAAAGTGCAGACAGAATAAAGTGCGGACCGACAGACAAAGCCGGCACAATAGTTTTCTTTTACAGAAAACTAAAAAGGAAAAAAGACAAAAACTATGGAAGCTGAGACGAGCGACTATTTGCAAGAAAATTTCGAACCGAGTGTGTGTGGCGCTCATAATTAAAATCCTGAACCACTAAGTAAAATTCTAGAAGCTCTAGAGCTCTACCTTCAAGCTCTGAGGCTCTTTAACAGATAAACAAAGTGCGAATGAAATACCACATACTAAAATCGAAGAGAAAATGGCGGACTGCCATCTGAAAAAAAATCAATAATCTTCAGTTTTACTTAATAATAAGAGCTACGATGTTACCCCCGTACTCTTATTTATCCCTTTAAATAAAGTCATATTAATATATGTGTTTGTGTGTTTGTAAATATTTACGATGTTCTAAATTTAACCTTTGGTAGCTCAAGGCACAAGTTCTACAGCTAATTTGCAGAACAGTGCTAAAAGATAAATATTATGGTACGTATTTTAACGTTTTATTTAATTTTTTTTTTTTTTGGGGGGGACATGATACTTCAAGCTTAGCCACCACATACTTTTACCGAAAAAAGTCTAAAAATGATATTTCTATAAGCCCTGCGCAAATTCTTTTTTTGTTCTAAGTTTATTCTCTAAAACGTTCGTAAAAAATTAGTTTTTAAACAGTCATTTCTCCGTATCTATATAACTCCGTTTTAAAGAAATTAAAGATTTCTTTTCTTTATGAAATTGTTAACTTCATAAAGCATGTTTGTATCTACTAATAAAATGACAAGCTCCAAGTTACTCTTCCTTATTCCTATTATGTGGTTCCTAAAAAACGATTTCTTCTTCTCTTGCTTCTCCCTCATTTGTACTCCTTTCCTCTTTTTGCGTAATTCCATCTTTCCAAAAATCCGTCGACCCGGTGCGATCCTTTACGTTTCCGGCCACTCATCCCTTATTACCTCAAACCTCCTCCTCCACCTCCTCCTCCTCCTCCTCCTCCTCTCCCCCACCCTTCTCCTCCTTCTGCACTTTCCGACTTCATAATCCCTCTTCTGTGCTCTTTAAGAATGGAAAAGAGAGACCGAGCATGAGTGAGACAGAGACAGATAGAAAGAGAGAAAGAAAGAGAGAGAGAGAGAGAGCGAGAAAAAAAAAATCCCAGGAATCCTAAGGTCTAACCTCAAGACTCTTTCTTCCCTTGACGGTTTTTGGGGGCGGGTTTATTCAAGGGATCGGAACCCCCCTTTTGTGCCTTGTTGTCAAACAGTGGTAAAAGAGAGAGAGAGAGAGAGAGAGAGAGAGAGAGAGAGAGAGAGAGAGAGAGAGAGAGACTCCAAAACCAGAGATGCGATCTTTATCCCTCTACCTTATTCCCCCCTTCCTATCGCCTACCCCCCTCCCCTCCCAGCCTCCTTCCAATGTTAACAATCTTCAGTTCCTCTGACCCTTCAAAATACCTGATGCCTCCACGCCCCCACCCCCCTTGAGCCTTTGCATCAAAATCACAAAATCCTGGTCTGTAAGCGTCTCATACATCTGATAACTTACACGTGCACAGATACGTATGACATGTATCACCTTCCATCAATGGCAAAATGCATGTGGTTAAGAATTTGCATACATGACAAGTTATTATGAAAAAAAAAACATCGAGTTGTTCATTAATCAACACACATGTACGTACATATGGCCTAGAAAGTCTTGTACATCTGATTAACAACTGAAGCATATGTACATTTACGTGAAGACTCGCCATCAACACCTGATCAACAGACAGGTGCATGAGTATGAAATTAATCTCGTTGAAAATGAGATAAAGTTTTTTTTTTCTCTCTCTCTCTCTCTCTCTCTCTCTCTCTCTCTCTCTCTCTCTCTCTCTCTCTCTCACACGTATGCACATTTACATGAAGACTTGTCATCAACACCTGACCAACGGACAAGTACATACTTGTGAAAAGAATCGCCTTGAAAATGTGATAAAAGCCTCTCTCTCTCTCTCCCCTCTCTCTCTCTCTCTCTCTCTCTCTCTCTCTCTCTCTCTCTCTCTCTCTCTCTCTCTCTCTCTCTCTCTCTCTCAAACATGTGAAGAAATTATTCGCTTCAACAATGATTAACACACGAGCGCACAAGAAGAAATAATTTAAATTTCAGAATTCCGTACAGGCGAAAAATCTTACTCTACTATTACTAATATCACCTGAAGAGGTGAGTTGATTAACATGCGAAAATGCCTGTGCGTTATATTGCAAACACGCAGTGTTATGACAAGAGTGGTTATGACAGATTCTTCTTCTTTTAACGCGCTTGTTTTCCCATTTGTATTGGGCAAGCACGATGCCTGGTTATGACAGATTCTTCTTCTTTTAACGCGCTTGTTTTCCCATTTGTATTGGGCAAGCACGATGCCTTCTTTCGAAGGACTTTGATTTGGCTTCGGGGTAGACCGTAGTCTCGATCGGCTGCCCTGCCTGTCATCGCTTAGACCCCGGTAGCGTATGTACAGTATATGTATAATCACCAGCAACAAATAAATTTTTCATGGTGACTTCGATGAAATGGAAGAGACTGCAAATAGACCTAACCTAACCTTACATTGAGCTCACGCTCTCCGGTACTAATATAATATCCAGTATACTTGCACTTTTATTCTCAATTTAACAAGGACCAACAGAGCTTGACACTTATCGTTAAGACCAGGAAAATTAAATGCTAAACAGATGTAGCGACCGAATGATAGTGTGACTATCTAATGTAAGCTTCAGAAAGTATGCAGTAATGTGCATACCCATATTATACACTAAAGTTATGGACGTGAAATACAAACATCTGCTTTTGTAAGCTTTGCCACCCAGGATATACAAATGAGAGACCTGTCTACCATCAAACAGACTATTTCACAGTAAAGCATCTCTCTATTGACGAACAGGAAAAAATATTATCAGATTATATTTGTAAAAATTAAGATTTTTCCCACTTACGGCTTTCTATTTGATGAGATTAACCCCTGAGTAAATGGCCGAATATCTTACCATAAAATCAGATGCATAATTAACGAAAAATATGTTAAATGTATCAAATAACCGTCTATTTAGAAGATTCTTCGTTTTAATGATTTATTAGCAGAGACGAAATTATTGGTACTGCTCTCCTTATAAAATTTTATTTTTCAGTCTCAAAAATGTTTAACGCTTCCAGAAAATGTCTTCGAAGTCTCAAGCACAAACTCCCAAATTTGTACAGACTTGGAAAAATGGCTTAAAAAGACAAAAAACAAACACAAACAAGTAAAAAATGCCCCGAAGTTTCTTCGGCGCAATCGAGTTTTCTGTATAGCCGCTACAGCATATACTCAAGGCCACCGAAAATAGATCTATCTTTCGGTGGTTTCGGTATAATGCTGAATGAGCCGCGGCACATGAAACTTTAACCACGGCCCGGTGGTGGCCTACCTATATCGTTGCCAGAAGCACGTATGGCTAACTTTAACCTTAAATAAAATAAAAACTACCGAGGCTAGAGGGTTGCACTTTGGTACGTTTGATGATTGGAGGTTGGATGATCAACATACCAATTTGCAGGCCTCTAGCCTCAGTAGCTTTTAAGATCTGAGGGCGGGCAGGAAAAGTGCGGCCAGAAAAAGTGCGGACGGACAGACAAAGCCGGCACAATAGTTTTCTTTTACAGAAAACTAAAAACATGAAAAAAAATCCTAAAAAAAAAAAAGCCAAGCGACCGAGACGACATAAAATTACTCCTCCCTCCCCCCTTCCCTCCCTCCCCTTCCCTCACCCCCGCAAAAAAACCTACAAAAATCCCAAAGTAAAATTAGGGCTTGTAACAACACAAAGCATAAACTCCGGTAGTTCTATCCAGATCACTTCCTGGCCTAAAAAATTAGGCATATGCGCTGACTGCATAACAATCAACAAAGCATTTTCTTTTTTCTCTTTTCTCTTTTGGCGAAACGCTTTTCACCCAAAAGGCTTTTTGAAACGGCCGACGTTAAGCAATAGAGGAAGACCTAATCCAAAGTTTAGCGCTTGGAAAAAAATGACAGAATATTTCCCACTGAGGAAAGCTATCATCCTCTTTAGCGCTGTAGTATAATGCATGTATCGCCTTTATTTTCCCCATCTCATTCACTCTCACGAATACGTTCGGATGCTGACATGCACACTATACTTTACATGCATATATATATATATATATATATATATATATATATATATATATACAGTATATATATATATATATATATATATATATATATATATAATATGTATATGTATGTATATATATATATATATATATATATATATATATATATATATATATATATATGTATGTGTATATATATATATATATATATATATATATATATATATATATATATATATATATATTATATAAACGCACATATCTCTGACTACATAACGTTTGAAATATTCCCTTAATTCACGATGTACAAGACAAAAATTGTTTTTGCTTCTCCATAAGTTTACGTATAGTACAGAACGTGAATTTAAAATACCACAAGATCATCATCAATTCACGCTTGAAGTTTATACAGAACACGGTGTTTAAAGGTAGTTGCTTTTTTATTATTCGTAATCAGGTAAGTTACGTGAGAATCATTATCACTACATATCTTGTATTTCTTAATCGTCCTTAACATCACAGCGCTGCTTTGCACGACAATTGTACTAAATGTGCAAATGTACTAAAATCATAACTAACCTAACTATTGACATACAAGGTCATCGGGATACCCTAGCACTCTGCAGCCAACCAATCAACATTCCCAGTCAGAATATTAAATCGTATGAATCTCGAATCACTCGTCGAGATTCTCTCCTTCCAGACGAATCATTTAGAATCCATTTGATGAGGAGAAATGCGTTTTCGGGACTGCGGAACAAGGGCAGTCAAAAAATAATGTGATCAACGACGAGGCTCCGGACAATTTTACGAAGCGTGTTCAACAAACTGAACTTGAACTGAAAAATAATTTTGCAACTCCCAGTACCTTTAAGTCTTTGTGCAATTTAGAAAAAATAAATGTATGTTAACATAAATATATATATTAAATGACTAAATTTCAGATTATGCTTTTATAGCAAGACATGAAATTTTAGTCTATTACCGATATAGCGAGTTCAGCATACACATACAGACGACTTACACACACACACACATTACATATATATATATATATATATATATATATATATATATTATATATATATATATATATATATATATATACACACATACATGTATGTATATAAATATATATACATATATACACACAATATATGTACATATATATAAATGTATATGTATATATGTGTGTATATATATATATATATATATATATATATATATATATATATATATATATATATATATACAATCACATAATCAAACATTAAAGCCCCGCTGTAAGAGCATAAACTGAAATGATCATTTAACAGGCCGAGAAATCGTAGCAACTTCCCCAATACCTATATATATTCAAGATCAGCTCACCGCTTCACAGCCAGAAAACTAAAGTATGTTCTCACAAGTAAAAAAAAAATAAATGATTCTAAGCTTGTTATTTCACAGCACTGCTGGGTGGAACACGCTCTCTATTTAATTACCTAAAGTTTATTTATCTGACAATTCATAAGGAAATCGTTGACGTTACTGGGCAACAAAGAAAAGTTCATAAGAAACTGTCAACCATATCTAACAATGAACAATATTTAATTCATATAATAAAATGGCTAAATGGTAAGATACGCCATCTTACACACTCACCGCCAGATGAGACCACAACAATCATATAAAACTCTAAGTCTACAAAAATACAAATAAATCATGGCACTTACCTTGACTCCCCACAGACCGAATCACAGACGAATGCAAGCGCCGACACCGCCCAGCTGATGAGTGAAACTGAAGTTACTGCAATGAAGAGAAAGCAAACTTTCTAAATTATGTTTCCAAGAAAATTGGGTGGGTACTGGAAAGTTCCTAAATAATCAAAATCATTCAGTCTAGAATGCATGTTGATAAATTATATTAACTGAAATGTCATTATTATCGACACATGAAATACCGCTGCTAACGTGTCAAAACATTTGTCAAAACTTCCCACAAGCACAAACATCACAGTATGCTTACTGAAAGCGCCTCAGCTCTGCAATTCATGTATATTTTACTTACAGGTAGGTCCCTAAACAAAGTCACTAAAACTCAATTTGTGAAAACAAAGTGGTACATTGGTTTCACATCCGCTATGTCTGCAGGGGTAGACTATATCAAAATTTACACCATTAAAGCTTTGATTTCTGTATTGTTTAATGAGCAAAATGATAGATAAGGCAACTCGAGCAAAGATCGTATCCCTCTAACAACAGTGAAGACTTCAGGGACAAAGAAAGTAAACATATTGGTCTAAATCTTACATTTCCCCCTCTCATTTACTTGATTTTCTTGAAGCACTTCATTCTCTCTCTCTCTCTCTCTCTCTCTCTCTCTCTCTCTCTCTCTCTCTCTGTGTGTGTGTGTGTGTGTGTGTGTGTGGTAACTGGCTTTCCTGAACTTTACCTTGGATGAAAACCAATGAATTTATCTGACTGTAAAGTAAGAGATCTCAGTCTTAGCAAATCTTTGTGGTTCATTCTTCACGGGTTTTATTTTTTTGACTTATGATAAGTTCATAGGTGAATTGAACTGAATATAGAATTTGACCCAATACCTAAAACAACCGACTTATATCACATTCAGTCCAAACAAAAACTACAAGAATTTGTAGACTGGTTACAAACTTCAAGATTCATTGATGTGTAAATGTGGAAATGAATAATGAAAGTACAGTTAATGAAAAAGGAAGTTTGCAATGTGAAAGGATGATGAATAAGCTTGTAAACAGGGAGGACGATATATGTATTTTTAAAAGACACGAGAAAATAACAAAGTAAGTGATTTATGTGGAGGGTAATGAAATAAGAAATGTGTAAATGTGATATGAAAGAATGGTGAAAGTGAAGGAGACACTGAAAAATAAATAAACGAGAGTACAAGAAAGCACACTAACAAAATAGATAGATAAAAGGAAGCATGGCGTTAAAGTCACCAAGAACCAACACTTATGCAAGTGAGTAGTATAGAATAATCACTAAATCTATTCATGAGGAAGTTAACTCATGGATCTTGGCAACGAGAACCAAGTCACTTTTATCCCAATGACTACTAGGAAATCCCTTCACAAAACTTCTATTTTTAGCTGTTTGTTTGTTGCTTTTCCATAAGTTGTATTTCAACAGGGATCTTCCACATTCACATTTGATCCCTGATCCCCTTTATCTGCCGAGAGAGAGCAAGCAGATTTGCTGGACAGCGGCACCAGTGTGCAGTAAATGTGCCTCGCTGTCGAACTTCTCAGCTCCAGAGGTCCTTTATTCCCCACACCGTTGGACTGTGGAACAGCCGCCCAGAGGATGTCGTGCAGTTGGAACTTCAGAGGTTCAAGCAAAAATGCAATGCATTACTACCCTAATACTATTCTTCTTGCCTTTTAATACATTTTCATCTATTTATTAATTTATTTTTTCTTTTTTAAGAAGTGGGATCTCTTCTTTCTGTATTTCCCTTTACTTCCTCTTACTTCTTCCTAATGAACACCATATTCTTTGGCAGCTTGAATTTCAAGCCAATGGCCTCTGTGGGCTACTTCCATATAAATAAGTTTCGTCCACTGAACAATATTATAATAATAATAATAATAATAATAATAATAATAATAATAATAATAATAATAATAATAATAATAATAATAATAATAATATTCCGAAGGCATTTTGCTTACGCTTTTGAAAACACGCTGCTCCTAAATGATAATAAAAGTTGATCGTTCAAATGAGTTTTGCCAATGACCTGGCTCTATCAATTCTACCAGGTAAAAAAAAAAAAAAAAAAACTGTTTGGTGTTGTAAATTTTGAGAACATAATCATTTTAATAGTCGATTCGCCTGGTCGCCTGCCAAATCTAAAAATTGGTAACATGAAAACTAAAAAAAGTATTATATACTTTTTATCTCAATATGATATTTTTCCCTGTGGGTGTACTTAGGACTCTCACTTCTTCGTACGCTAATTTACATACAGGTCTTCCATACCTAGGTCGGCTGCAAGGTGGACTCTGATACCACAGGATGCTACTTTGAGGTTTTCCCTGAACTAGAAGGGAAACATCCTTGCTCTTGTTGTAAAACGAATTGATCGGAAACTTTTTAAAATCAACCCAGTGATCTGATGAATGTGGCAATGGAGTGTGTGTGAGTTTAAGGTATAACTCCATTATTTGCTGACTATATTTTAAAATAAAAAAATACCAAGTTTAAACTTTCACCTTAGATTTATTTTTACTCTTCGTTTCTGGTAGGTTGTATCTGGGATTGACAACAAAGACGTGAAATATGCTTCCAATCATAAATCACGACGTAAAGAAAAGATCCCCGTAGGGGTTCAGTGTTCCTCATAAGGTGCAATGTAGGCATTACTTAAGGTTCTTTGCAGCGTCCCTTCGGCCCCTAGCTGCAACCCCCTTCATTCCCTTTACTGTACCTCCGTTCATATTCTCTTTCTCCCATCTTACTTTTCACCCTCTTCTAACAATTGATTCAGTGCAACTGCGAGGTTTTCCTCCCGTTACATCTTTCAAACCTTTTTACTGTCAATTTCCGTTTCAGTGCTGATTGACCTCGTAGGTCCCAGCCGCTTGGCCTTTGGCCTAAATTCTATATTCTATCTGTCTACAGAAAAGATCTCATTATAACACCGAACTTCATTATTTTCTATTTAGGATCAAGGAAAACACCTTTTTTTCCGATGTCATCGTAAAATCAAATCTCTGAATGTTATGCATTATGAACTTTACACTGTGAAATCGCCTTGACCTCGCAGGCACTGCATAACTGGTAAAAAGCTTATGCCCGTTTAGCAGAAAATAAAATCCATAGTTAAGGTGCTGATCCATTACGTTTTATGTTGGTTATTTACATGACGCATACGAAAGACCTCATTTTTAATGTGGAGTACCCTCAAATTAGACTTTTGAGCCATCGACTTGCATAAGGCCTACATTGCTATTTTGGTTTCCCTGAGATACAACTGCTTGCAAGAAAGTAGATATCTTGGCAATGAACGTTCAACGAAACCGTCAATAACGTTTACTGGCCGTAAGTAAAACGTTTCGAACTTTTACTTACTTTTATCTTTAACGAAACCGTCAATAACGTTTACTGGCCGTAAGTAAAACGTTTCGAACTTTTACTTACTTATATCTTTAATGGAAAATAGGCCAAATTCATCATGAATTCAGCCTCCACTCCCCTCCGTCCTTACTCCGGGTGGGTGGAGGGGGGGAACTAGCACTCACTTGGCCATCTTAAAAAAAAAAAAACTCTTCGGGAAAAACGGGAAGATGTTATATTAATTTTTTAGAGTAATTACAGAAGGTAGAAGGAATTAAGCAACATTTCTCCAAGCCTTCTGTTTTTTCTCAACGTAATTCGACAAGGATATTTCTGCATCATCATATTCACTTACTGACTTTGTTTATGACAGGCGATGGGCCAGGCAATCGAATGTCATATAAAGAGGTACTTTAGATTAGGAAACTATCGACGGAATATTCATGATATGCTTTTTCTTTTCTTAATCTCCCCACCCCGCCGCTTTGTTTCTAAAAGCAAGTAACTTAAATTGCACCCGAAATAAGGGGACCCAACTCCACATGAATAACCGGTGCGCTATTTGAATGAAAGAAGGAAGATTAAGTGAGTCTTAAGAAGATATTTCAAAGCTTGGTTGTGGATGGTCAATGAAATAAGAGAAAACTAACGTGTATTCCATATTTTGCTTATCTGATTATGAGTTCTCACGTATTTATGCATTTCTTGGGCCACAATGTAGAATAAAAAAAATGAGTACGCATGAGCACACATGAACATGAACACACACATTATATAAATATATACATATATATGTATATATATACATGTATACAGTGCGTATATATGAGTGATTATAAAGGTGTTAACGTGTAAAAATACAAAACATTTTTGTCAACAAAATCGACGAACAAAATATATGACAGTAACTATGTAGTTTAACGCATATTTTTGCATTCCTGAATATATTTCATTAACATGGCTGAGGAACTTTTACTTTTATTGATCATTTATATATATATATATATATATATATATATATATATATATATATATATATATATATATATATATATATATATATATATATATATACGCACGCACACGCAAATGAGAGAAAGAGAAAGAGAGAAATGTTGGATTGGGGTGAGGATGGCTGGATAGGCTGGCTAGTGTGGTTGACGGCGATGGTAGCGGTGGAGGTGGAGGAGGAGGAGGAGGAGGAGTAGGTAGGAGAGGGGAGGCGTAGGAGGAGGAGGAGGCATCGGTAGTGTTGTCGAGGGTCACTCCTTGAGCCATAAGAGGCGAGTGTGAGATGAAGAAGTCCACCACCACCAGCAGGAGCCGCTTCAGCGAGAGAGAGAGAGAGAGAGAGAGAGAGAGAGAGAGAGAGAGAGAGAGAGCCTCCAGTCTCTTCTCCTCGTCGGGTCGGAGGCACCGAACCAGGTTCTAATTCTCTTCGGCCGGGTTTTGATCTCCTACAAACTCGTGTTAATCTCCTTATCGCGAGGACAGAGGGAGCTCAGCCACTCGCTAAACAAAAGAAAGGGTTAATGCGCACTTACGCTACAACGCCATGGGTTTCCACATCACACACATACACACATACACACACACACACACACACACACACACACACACACACACTCTCTCTCTCTCTCTCTTTAACGTCTCATTTCTTTCTTATGCAACTTTTCACGTCGCTTCTTTAGACCTGCATACTTTGTTAAATGAAGTAAGAAAAAGATGTCGGATTTTTTTTTTAAGATTGGTAGGCCTACTGCATTGTCGTGTATGACAATTAGGTACTACGTCTGAATTATAATTTTCCTATTAACATTAAATCATAAATAATGTCTGCGCTTGTGTGTCTGTTTGTCTGTCCGTAAAATGGCGCGAATGAGTGAATAAATATGTACACGGTAAAAATTAGGAATGGAATAGAATATAAAATTTAAGCCTAGGCCAAGTGCTGGGGCCTATGACGTCATTCAGCCGGTAAAAATTAGAGTCTGATTATAGCAATGCAGTATACCATAACAGCTTCAAGTACGAGAAAAATCCTGTTTCTTAAAAAACCAAAAAAAAAAAAGTATCTATAATGAAAACATAGAAATGTAAGCCACCGATGCATTCACAGTTTTTACCTATTACCAAAGAGTTTTCATCAATGCCTTCACAAGCATGCCAGATGCCTTCACAATCATACCAAATGCTGCATCATTAATGCCCGAGAGAGCAAGAAGGAGGGGAGGAGAGCGAATTTTAAAAGTTCTTATTGGGTCATTAGGTCAGTCTAGGCTGAGTGAGTTAATGAGATGTAAATATGATTATCGTGTTCATGTTCTAAACGCAAACACACGACACAGACACGAGCAAGCACAAGCACATACACACGTGTATACATACATATACATCATATATATATATACTGTGTATATATGTATATATATGTATATATATATATATATATATATATATATATATATATATATATATATATATATATATTATAATTCTCACTAATACGAAAGCAACGGAGGAATTTATAAGTTTCACTCCACTGCACCTTTCTACTTCCAAAACGAAACCTTAATGAATGGAAAATCCTAATATCACACACAACTTGATCACACAGAGGTCCGGGAGAATTGATGTTAATCTACTGTGCATGGAAGTAGATGCAGAGAAAATGTTAAAAGATCAAATGGATTTCAGAATAAAATACACAATACAGAGTTGCGCTCTGTGAGGAGAATACAGCCGTGAGTCGACTAAGTGATTATAATGAAGATTTGTCGAATGTATAAAGGATTAAAGAAGGCAGAAGTGAATTATACCAGAATGGGAAGGGTTTGTGTAAATTTGAGAATACTTCTAGTACTGACTGTTGAGGGAGTTAGGAGAGCAATTATGAGGTGGAAGAATAGAAAGAGACCAGGAGTTAATAGTATTATGCGAAGCTACAATGCAGTGGCGAAGGTGTAACTGAGAGAATGACATGGTTTGTAAGGTGCGTCTGGAAGACATATATCACAGGCGAATGGGCAAAAGCAATAATTATTCCTTAGTATAAAAGTAAATAGAGTATAAGTGACTATATAAACTATGAGGGCATGACACTAACTAATATACAAGGGAAGGTATATCGTAGGATTTTGATTCATAAAGTACGACAGACAACAGAGGGATTGATTGGGAAGAACAGTGCGGTTTCGATAAACAAGAAGGCATGTATATCAAGTATTTGTTAAGAAATAGCTACATGAGAAGTTTTAGGATAATGGGAAACAGCTATTGATTGTTTACGGAAGAATCTTAGAGTTGCAATGTGGAGGGTGTTGATCAAGAATGGTACACAAGACTGATTATAAACTTTTATGATGAAAGCGAATTGTGTGCGTGTGTGTGTGTGTGTGTGTGTGTGTGTGTGTGTGTGTGTGTGTGTGTGTGTGTGTGTGTGTGTGTGAGAGAGAGAGAGAGAGAGAGAGAGAGAGAGAGAGAGAGAGAGAGAGAGAGAGAGAGAGCGACTATAGATGCAAGAGTGGCTGATGTGGTGTGGAACTAGGTCTATGACAAAGGTGCACTATGTCTACTTTGACTGTTCAGTACCTTTCTGGATAAAGCGACTAAAGATGTAGAAGCAAAGTTGCAGGATAAGAAACAGGATAAGAAAATGAGTTGTGAATCGAGTGCAGAATGGATGATCGACTGTAAGTTACCTGGCACCATGACTACCAGAGTCGTGTGACAGTGACAGTCGAAATGCTGTTTGCAGATGACATAGTACTGGTTGGGTGTAGCTAAGAGATAATGCATAAACTAGTGAAAGTGTTTGTACGTGTTTGCAAAAGGAGAAGGTTAAGGGCAAATGAGATCAAGAGCAAGGGTATCATAAAAAAATAAGAAAAATGGATGATCTATAAGAAAAGTAAAACAGCAATAAATATAAATAAGGGTGGTGAGAGACTGAAAGCAGCCAATTCATAAAAACATCTGAGAGAAGGTATGACTGATGAGAGAAGAGCTGAGCCACAGAACAGATGAAGCAAGGAATTAGCAAGGTCTGTGTAAACGACTGGAAAGAGGCACGGAGTGTCTAAGGGAGCTAAGATGGGAATGTGTGCAGGATTTGTTGAGCCAGCTTACCTTTATGGAAGTGAAGTGTGAATGCTAAATGCAAATAAAAGAAAAAAATGTGACTGTTGCGGTGAATAGTTTACACATTACATGTGGTGTAAGAGGAACTGAGAGGGTGAGGAAAAAAGGTAAAACGGTCAGCACAGGTGAAAGTATGAATCAGTGTCTTGGAAAGTGTGGAGAACAACGGGTTGGTGAACCGCGACGACTTTGGGAATGTTAAGAAGGTGAGAGTGAATTACCTAGAAAGAAATGCTCAGGTCAAGTGGAAGAGGTATTGGAAAGGAAAGCGCATTAATATTTAAGAAGCGCGAGAGCATGTGCAAGACTGATGGGAATAGTGTTTGTGTAAGGGAGTTTGACACGTTACTGATGAGCCTTCTGTGTTTGTATACGAAACGGCTGATTTAAAAGTTTTCTGAATTGGGGCCTCACTTGAGATTTAGCAGTTAGGAGTATGAATGTGGCTCACACAACATCATGCATATATATATATATATATATATATATATATATATAAAATATATATATATATATATATATATATATATATATATATATAATATATATATATATATATATACATACATACACACACATATATATATATACATATATATATATATATGTATATATATATATATATATATATATATATATATATATATATATATATGTATGTATAATTTGTGTACACATGCCGTCCCAAAATGACAGTATTAAAAGAAATGGTCGAGGCGAGTGACGGGAGGAAAGTCTCAAAACGTTAAGCCCCGGCAACAGGGACGTTACGTACTGCCCAGAAGCCCGAACCAAGGTTTCTTCATTCTGTTTAATCATACATGGACCAATGGTGAGAGAGGCTGGCCCCGGGCTGGATGAAGGAAAGCCTAAACCTAAAGTTTATTACCAGCCGAATATCGATAACATAAAAATCTCTCACAGGAAAAAATATATGTATACACATTTGAATAATAATAATAATAATAATAATAATAATAATAATAATAATAATAATAATAATAAGCAATGAAGGCATGTAACCCTGACAAGTACACAGCAGAAAAATATGATCCAAACAAAAAATACTACAAAACAAAAGGAAATAATTTTTTTATTATATATGATGGTACGAACACAGATACTCGTATGAGCCTTATATAAAACCTAAGAAGAAGAAGAAGAAAAAGAAGAAGAAGACCTCAAACTCAGCCAAATCACTTTAATATCAAAGGCCAAATAACCATCAGCGATATCGTTTGCGGATAATGATGTGGCGGCTAAGTTGTAGATCTCTCTCTCTCTCTCTCTCTCTCTCTCCTCTCTCTCTCTCTCTCTCTCTCTCTCTCTCTCTCTCTCTCTCTCGGAAGCTCAAAAGCACTAAAGCAAAGTTTTATTCTTTATAGTCTCTTCGGTAATGGAGTAAAACCCATGAAGATTCTCCCTCCCTTTCTATACTGTATGTATATATATATATATAGTGTATATATATATATATATACATATATGTATATATATTATATATATATATATATATATATATATATATATATATATATATATATATATATACATATACAGTATTGGAAGTGAGAGAGATGGCTCCATAGGTTTTACTCCATTAACGATAAGACTGTAAAGAATAAAACTTAACTTCGCTTTAGTGCTTTTGGTGTATAACTCGGTTTGATTACTCCAACGAAAACACACAAGCATCCAGTTGTATTACCCAGTGCGAAATTTAGCACAGCTCCTAAAACTACAGCATATAATCTAGGCCACCGAAAATAGATCTATCTTTCGGTGGTCTCGGTATAATGCTAGCCTATACCGTTGTCAGACGCACGATTATGGCTAACTTTAACCTTAAATAGAATAAAAACTACCAGGGCTAGAGGGCTGCAATTTGTTATGTATGATGGTTGGAGGGTGGATGATCAACATGCCAATTTGCAGCCCTCCAGCCTCAGTGTTTTTTAAAATCTGAGGGCGGGCAGAAAAAGTGCGGACAATATAAAGTGCGGACAGAGTACGTGGTGCATGAATTGTGTCCCATCAAGTCCAGCCTAAACGGAGTCCATTTTAGACCTATAACACTTGTACACAAAGATCTAACTACCGCTAAGCACCGGGCATCATTATCTATGTTAGTTACCACAATCACATTTTAACAAAAAACTTTCACCATTTACTTTTTACGTTCAAAGACCTAAAGTGATTCAGCTTGTCTCAAGTGAAAAACTTTATGAAAACAGATGTGCCCTGTGATTTCAGGGGTTATTCACCTGTGATTTCAGGGGTTATTCACCTTTTCTTTATTTAGGTAATAATGAAACTTCTGGCTAATGGAAAATCAATTAAAATATTTGCACTGTATAAAAACCTTTACAGTGACGTCCCTGTTTCAACTGTGAAAAAAACTTTAATTTTTTTTTCATAGATAGTAATACGGAGAACGAGAATACAAAACGGAAACCGCAAAACATTTTCCGTTTTTAGTTTTCTGTATAAGAAAACTATTGTGCCGGCTTTGTCAGTCCGTCCGCACTTTCTTCTGTCCGCCCCTCAGATCTTAAAAAGTACTGAGGCTAGAGTGCTTGCAAATTGGTATGTTGATCATCCACCATCCAATCATCAAGCATACTAAACTGCAGCCCTCTAGCCTCAGTGGTTTTTATTTTACTTGAGGTTAAAGTTAGCCATAATCGTGCTTCTGGCAACTATATAGGATAGGTCACCACCGGACCGTGGTCAAGATTTCATGGGCCGCAGCTCATACAGCATTATACGGAGACCACCAAAAGGTAGATCTATTTTCGGTGTCCTTGACTGTACGCTGTAGTGGCTGTAAAGAAATCTCGACTGCGCCGAAGAAACTTCAGCGCATTTTTTACTTGTTGCTTTGTGATCTTATTTTGAAACAGCGAACTTTGAACTCGCTGGGCCAGGTTCTTTGCCCACAAAATTCAGAATACTTTCTAGTCGCCTCAGTAAACCACGCGAATAAAACATCCCGCGACAAGATCAGGTGTGGTGCAGATCAACACGAATAAGACGTAAGAGACTACTTTTGTTTTAGCTTTATACACAAGAGTAACATTAAGTATTTCGTTCAAAACTATGGGAGAGACTTTACGCCAAGTATGAACTTGTTGATCTTATGAACTGCATTTTCAAAGTTTATTTTGTCCCGTTGTGAGAACAACTTAAAATTTGGCCTAAATTGGCCTTCCACGCCCTTAAGTCAGATGCATAGCTTTAGTATTTCATCATGAAGTTTCTATGATACCTTGAGAGTCTCTCTCTCTCTCTATAAATAAAACACAATAGCGATATATATATATATATATATATATATATATATATATATATATATATATATATACTGTATATATATATATATATATATATATATTATATATATATATATATATATTATATATATATGTGTGTGTGTGTAAATATATTACATAAATATTTGAACATGTATATAATTATATATGTATATACATATGTGTGTGCATGTGTGTGTGTGAGAGAGAGAGAGACTATTATGACAATTTAAGTTCCACCACAGATATAGAAGACATGGTACTATGCTCGACGTATCTCATGCCCTCATAAACTACAGTAACTCCGTAAGGCAATGCATTCTTAAGCAGTGCCATATCCCATCTATAACCCGGCTCTCCCTTCAAAAGAACAGGTAGCAGCAGCAGCAGCAGCAGGAGTATTAACGCTAGAAGGAAGAAGAAGAAGAAAGTAGGATCCTACTTCTCCCTTCTTCTTTTTTCGCCTTCCTTCTCATTTCGCTTTATCTTTCTCACTCTCCCTTTAGTCCTCCTCAACCTCCTTCACTTCCTACTCATCCTCCTCCTCCTCCTCCTCCTACTCCTCCTCTTCCTCTTCCTATCACCCCCCTTCCCCCCTCCTTTCCCCCCCTTGCTCCGCTGAGCTGTAAGTGTTTGCCAAAAAATGGCCTCCATTGTTTTAAAATCGTCTTAGGAGATTTTTACTCCCCTGACTTATTCCTCTCGAACTGATCTTGCAAATGAAGAATAGCGGATTATTCAATTTGAAGAGCTTTCACGGCCCTCGTTCTAATCCCAGCGATCCTCATTAGGAGGCTAAGAACGCAAAACTCCGGGATTTTCCCGGAATTTCCACTGTGTTTCGTTCGCTACCCCACCACCTTCGCGTCCCTTGGAACTACAGGCAGCTACGGCCTGCCTTGGGAAACAAGGAGGAGGAGGAGGAGGAGGAGGAGGAGGAGGAGGAGGAGGAGGAGGAGGAGGAGGAGGAGGAGGAGGAGAGAAGATGGAAGGAGTAGGAGGAGGAGGAGGAGGAGGAGGAGGAGGAGGAGGAGGAAGTCTCAGGTCTCCGGCTGTCTTTCGTTCGCTCTCGCCTTAAACATTGAATTTAACGGGAAAATAGAAGACGACGTGTCATTAGGAGTTATCATCGCCATAGGTTCTGGAACACTCGCGACGATCGGATGCCCGTTAGCGACACGCAAAAAGGAGACAGAGAGGAAGGGGGGTGGGGGAGGAAGAGGTGGATGGGGGAGGGGCATTAGGAGG
>JANJGK010000006.1:6689533-6767033 GCA_039081455.1 Macrobrachium rosenbergii
TAGAGTTTAGATGCTTAAGACTGACTGTATACCCATATACAATGCATAATGCAGAGAGAGAGAGAGAGAGAGAGAGAGAACTAGTTATTACTGTATTTAGAGTTTAGATGCTTAAGACTGACTGTATACCCATATACAATGCATAATTACAGAGAGAGAGAGAGAGAGAGAGAGAGAGATCTGATTATTACTGTATTTAGAGTTTAGATGAAGACTGGCCGTATACCCATATACAATGCATAATACAAAGAGAGAGAGAGAGAGAGAGAGAGAGAGAGATCGTACATGACCTAACCTTGGAGTATTTCAAACGTGATGGCTTTCGAAATGAAGTAAACTCAAGATATCGTCGAATATAGTTTGAAAATTGGATGAATTTTTCATAAATAAATAAAAACACTGCCGGATAAACCATTTACAGCTACTCTAATGGAAATGCGAAAGACCTTTCAACCAATCAACCAAGTTTCTCCAGTACGTGAAATTGATATAAATTAAATTTAACGTTCACATACGGAAATCATTCTAACCACAAACATCAGTTCACATATACATCAATGTAAACTCGTATATAAAAAGATAAAAAGAAGCGTGCCACTTAAGTTCTGGCGCTCACTTGTCAAGCTACACTTCCTACGAGTTCCCCAAAACATATATAATACCTCAAGAAGAAGTTGCTCGGACTAAACTATAGGAAGTTATATTTCATCTAAAAGTAGATTCAACAGAAAACTAACTTCATAAAAAAAAAACGAGGATATTTTGGAGAGATGGCTTTATGATGTTACAATGTGTCCATAACATAACTTACACCAGCCCTTAGGGATAAATATTAAATTCAAATCACGGAGAGGCTCTAATGGAAAAAAATAATCCCACATCTTCGGCACCCATATACAAACATACTGTATATGATTCATCAGAAGGCTGTCGAATCTTGACCTCATCCAACGCTCGTACACACATACAAACACACATACACACACACACAAACATTAAATATGCTACTTATAGTTTAACACCTCTGGGTCCCCGGCAACGTCCTACCGGCCACCTTCCCCCCACCCTCCGCCATCCTTAAACCCATACCTTCCCCACCCCCACCAACACCTCCAGTTTATACACGACCATTCCCCAACTTATCATCTTCCATTCCCCGCCTTTGCTGTCCTACATATCTCATTCTTTAAAGCCGCGGAACGTTACATATGCTGAACCGCACAAACAGATTATCTCAATACATTCCATCTTCTCGCTCTCATTTTCATTCAGCATCCCGGCTTCATTTCCATACACCGGAGCTGGTTCAACGGTCCTTCCACATTCATACCGCGCGTATTATACTTTCACGGACGCTTCTTTTCAGTCTCTCTCTCTCTCTCTCTCTCTCTCTCTCTCTATATATATATATATATATATATAATATACATACATACATACATACATATATATATTACCATGTATATATAATATATATTATATATATATATTTTCTTAGTAAAAGTGTCAGCTTGTTGAATTTCCCCCATCTATCTATCAATTTATCTATCTAATCTGTCTATTTATTTACCTAATCTATATCTATTTATCTATAACTCATGAAGCAATCTACCATATATATATATTTCTTAGTAAAAGTGTCAGCTTGTTGAATTTCCCCCATCTATCTATCAATTTATCTATCTAATCTGTCTATTTTATTTATCTAATCTATATCTATTTATCTATTAACTCGATGAAGCAATCTACCTATATACATACATACATATATATATATATATATATATATATACAGTCAGATTACTTGATCGAGTTATAGATAAATAGATATAGATTAGATAAATAAATAGACAGATTAGATGGATAAATTGATAGACAGATGGGGGAAATGCAAGAAGCTGACATTTTTACCAAGAAATCAGGGTAAAATAATTTAGACAACACGGTATCGAAAGAAACATTTCTTACCAGAACTAAGAACTTCTAAGCGTACGCATTATTTAGGTATATATTTTACGATAATGTGTACATTCATCTTGATTTAAAACATTCCAATTTAGAAGCTGGACTCCCTCACAACCTCACCTGTAAAATGGTATATACAGGGAATGGAATATAAAATTTCGGCCAAGGCCAAGTGCTGGGACCTATGAGGTCATTCAGAGCTGAAACGGAACAGAGTAGAAGAGTTTGAAAGGCGTAACAGGAGGAAAACCTCGCAGTTGCACTATGAAACAAGTGTTAGGAGAGGATGGAAAGTAAGATGGAAGAAAGAGAATATGAAACAGATGTACAGTAAAATGAATGAAAAGGACTGCAGCTAGGGGCCGAAGGAACGCTGCAAAGAACCCCAAGTAAAGCCTACAGTGCACTGCACGAGGTGCACTGACGGCACTACCACTTTACGGCGTCACCTGCAAATGATTTGCAACGAGGTGCAACGAGAGAGGTTTATCTGAAAATATCTACCTGCCATAATCTTCCCATCTCCTAGAGGCGTGTTTCCAGCTTCCTCCAAGGCTGAATCCCACTCTCTTCTACCCCCTCCCGACGGCCTTCCAATTAATATACGTTATCAAACTGAAAATGAAACGAAATTCGATTTTCCTACTTTTTTTTTTCACAGACCGCACAGAGCACCACAACAAAGCTATATTTCCTAATCTGTCATATGTATTGATTCAATTCGCATCAAGGATTACGTATGCAGTGTTTGAAATGGCTCAAATGCGCCGAGCGATAATCAACGCCAGTAATGTAAAAGCTATTGAGAGTTGCAGTAATAAATGCGTGTGTTTACTTTTCGTTTTACACACACACATACCAATGTATATATATATGTGTGTGTATATATATGTATACATATCTATATACATAATGTGTGTACGCGTATGTATGTAGATGGATGGTCGGGTAGTGTATATTTGCATATACATACATATATATATATATATATATATAGTGTGTGTGTGCGTGTGTATGTAGATGGATTGTTGGGTGGTCTATATACAGTATAATATATATATATATATATACACTGTATATATCGATCTACCACTCAACCACCCACCTGCACACACACACATACACATACACACAAAACACATTGTGTGTGTGTGTGTGTGTGTGGGTGTGTATATTTGCAGTAAGAAACTAATATACATCCCATACCAAACAAATCCTCCTTTGTATTAGTACATTATTATGCATTTCCATAAATATACACCTTACTGTTAGCTCTTGTGCAGACACGGTGTTCTTACGCAGGAAGGAACACTCAAACACATATTCATAAATACATAAAATAATACTGTTTATATGTGTACTAGGCTAAAATAACCTACTTCCCCAATTTTCAATAACATATGCACAAAGTGCATATTGCAGATCTCGCACGTGAACACAAAGATTAAAATTCTAACACTTCTGTTATTACTTTCATTGCACAGGAAGAGAGGGAATGAGCAAGAGAATAATCCCTTACCATTTTTGCCATACATTACAAACGATGTACAGAGAGAGACGAGAGAGAGAGAGAGAGAGATAGAGAGAGAGAGAGAGAGAGAGATTAATCCCTTAACATTTTTTGTCATACATTTCTTATGATGGACAAAGAGAGACAGAGAGAGAAAGAGCTTCAAACTATTTCATATCCTCACACAGATACGCAGTACATGAGAGAGAGAGAGAGAGAGAGAGAGAATCCCTTTATATATTTTTACGATAAATTACTTGTGATGTGCAAAGAGAGAGAGAGAGAGAGAGAGAGAGAGATTCGAACTGTTTCACGTTCTCACATAAATATACAATACAAAGAAAGAGAGAGAGAGAGAGAGAGAGAGAGAGAGAATCAAAACCATGACATTGTTGTCATAACATTCAGCTTGTATTTTATCCGTCCTGGCAAACTGACACCATTATACACACGCACACACAAAACACATACACACACACAAACACAAACACACACATACACACAAACAGCGTCAAGTTCTGATATTTATGCTCTTGCAGTGTATCGCTAAACGAGTTCAACAAAAAACTAGTTCCCTGATTTTTTTTTATTTTCCCAGCGACGAATTTCATTTATTAATATTTTTCCCTAACCCAAACATTCGGCGTCAAAAAAAAAAGAGAGTGCATATTCGTATTTAGAATCAGTCATCATATATTTGTTTTTAATATTTTTTTAATCAAATGCTAATATTTAATCACATAATCCGTTAATCCTAAAATCCTCCCTATTTTCAATGATTTGCATACATGACGCTATTAGTATTAAGCCAATCTCTCACATGCACTGGCCAAGCAAGCAAGCAATAGCTTTCATGCAACGTATGCGTATATATGTACGCACAAACGAAGTGCATACACGCACACACACAAACATACTTTTGCATAACATTTGTGTTTATGCATACACACATACAGTATACATACATATATATATTATATATATATATATGAATTATATATATATATATGCATATATAAATGTGTGCGTGTGCGCACGCACATATGCGTATATCTATCATCATTATAATCACCTTAACGCCGTGTGACGCAAAGGGACTCAAGAAGGTGTATATATAAGTGTGTATATATATATATATATATATATATCTGTATATATACATATATTATACACATATAGTCTAACATCACAGATACTCGAAAAGAAGTAAAAACTATTATCAGAAAACTAACTCTTTCTTTCAATTAAGATAATCTGATGACAACAAAGAAACTAAAGGAAAATTGCACGAAGTATTAATATAAACAATGACGCCCCCCCCCCCCCAAAAAAAAAAAACACACACACACAAACATGCCATGCAGGAACATCTGTTCAGCCACATCGAGTCGGGCAGAAACAGGGGCGAACACTGCTAATCCATGGCCGCCGAGTGCATTAACATAACAAGCATAACAAACGTAACATAACAACATAACAGGGCCAACATCTGCAAAGGACGCTGTTGTTCCGCATCATTCACAATGTGGAAATGACAGCAGGACGACCTCGTTCGCGCCGATGACCCTTTCTTGCTACTAGCGACCTCGGGTCGTCGGGGGTCGAGTCAACAAGTAAAAAATGAGCCGAAGTGTCTTCGGTGCAATAGAGTTTTCTGTACAGCGTATAACCAAGTCCACCGAAAACAGATCTATCTTCCAGTGGTCTCGGTATAATGCCGTATGAGACGCGGCCCGTGAATCTTAACCACGGGCAGGTGGTGGCCTGTCCTATACCGTTGCCAGAAGCACGATTATGGATAACTTTAACCTTAAATTAAACAAAAACTACTAAGGCTAGAGGGCTGCAATTTGGTACGTTTGATGATTGGAGGGTTGATGATCAAAATCCCAAATTGGAGCCCTCTGGACTCAGCAGTCTTTAAGATCTGAGGGAGGACAGAAAAAATGCGGACGGAGTAAAGTGCGGACAGGAAAGTGCGAACAGAAAAAAATGCGGACAAACAGACAAAGCCGGCACAATAGTTTTCTTTCACAGAAAACTAAAAAGGAGAGATATGAGAAAAGGAAGAGAAAACTGCGAGAAATGAGAGAACGAAATGAAAGCTGAGGGCAATGAGGAAGCGAGATTAAAAGAGAATGAGAGAACGGAAAGGATAATGGAGAGCAATGCGGAAACGAGACTGGAGAGGAATGAGAGAAATAAAACGATATATAAGGGAAAATGGAAAAAGAAAATAAATTAAGAGAAATGAGAGAAAGGAAATGGAAATGGAGAGCAATGCGGGAACGAGATAAGAGGAATGACAGAAATAAAACGATATATAAGGGAAAGTGAAAAAGAAAATAAAATTAAGAGAAATGAGAGAACGGAAATGGAAACACGAGCAATGAGAAACGAGACTGGAGAGAACGAAATGTGGAAATAAAATTGTAAAAGGGAGCCTGAGAAAATGAAAATATCAGAGAAGGAAAGTAAAAAGAGAGAGTAATAAGAAAACGGAAATGAAGAGAAATGAGAGATAAAAGAGACTGAAGGCTTGGCAATGTGTGAAAATTAAAATAAAATGGAGAGAAATGAGAGAAGGAAAATGAAAAAGGAGAACAATTATAAAACGAAAATAAAACGGACCGAAATGAGAGAGAGAACAATACCTTTACATACTTTTAAAGATAGTAAAAATCTGAAAGAGCAGAAAGCTAACCAGATATATATACATATATATATATATATATATATATACAGTATATAATATATATATATATATATATATATATATATTATATGTATTATATATGTAGGAACAAAAAGACTACTTCGTTTTCAAACAATACCAAAATGAAGAGAAACATAAGTTAGCAACAATTAAACGTACTGATAAATATAAGAGATTATCAAGATTAAAGCACCAAGATTATTAATCCTTACCACAAAGATGAAAAAAATCAAGAGTCACATTTGATTAAACAAAATTAATAAATACATTACAAAAAAAAATATTGAGCACGTTACAACACATCCAAAACATCAAACAGTAATATAGAAAAACTGTGACATCAACAAAACATAAAACATCATCATCAACAGCAATCTCTCATGGTAGGGGGAGTAAATCGCCCGTCCCACCTCCCACACCCCCTTTCTCCTGACTCCCCCAACAGGAAGCAAAACACCCTCCCCCCAACTCTCTAGCCCTCTCCTTCCCCCACTAACCCCCCCTACCCCCTGTGTGTGGCTTCGAAGCATAAAAAGAGTTTCCTAATGCTGACACAGAGCTCCGTCGTGACTTGGAAGTCCTTTCCTAAATGCGGACTCAAAAATGGATAAACGAGCTATCTGGCGAGCTATGGCAATAATTATAAACGTACTAAATGCCCAGATGAGGGATCAGGAACCACGACGAAAGGGATCCAGCCGGATGTAAGCGCAGATTATGAATTATTATGATAGTGCTAGAGGTGGGGTGGTGGGGGTGGAGAGAGTGGGAGGGGGAGGTAAGAAGACGTGGAAGGGGTAGGCGCCTGCTTGTGGTGGGGGGGACAGAGGAGTCGGTTTCTTAACGGTAAGGTCTGGAAAGACATTAAAAACGCGGCTTAGTTTATATTATTTACCTGTTCTTTACGGGAGGGAGAAGGGAAACGGGTTTTATCTATTTCAATATCTTCTGTTTCTTTTTTTCTTCTCTCTCTCTCTCTCTTTCTTTCTCTTTCTCCTCTATTTTTGCCCGGCGATTTCAGGGGTCAGCGAGAGGGGAGGAGAGCCGGGTTCACGTCCCTTGCATATTTAGAATGTGTATAACAATCTCTGCATGATTTAAATGTCATGTCCAGGCCGATCAAATTAGGCGAACACTTCACGGTTAGGTTAATTTAAGTGCCGATAACTCTGGCACCTGACTTTGTACCACCTGTACATGATATCAAAATCAAATTCATTAGCATAGCTAGACGGGATAGAAAAGAACCAGTCTCCACGCCAAGTATAACGATGACACTAGATTGTGTCAACTGAGGTGAAAAATAATGGAACAGATCTATCTGCTTCTCTGCGACCACGGAAGGCCTCAGCTTCTATACGATTGATTGATTGCTTTATATAGATTTTAGGCATACATGCCAAGCACTGGGGCAATTAAGGCCATTCAGCACTGAAACGGAAATGGACAGTAAAAGATTAGAAAGGTGTAACAGGAGGAAAACCTCGCAGTTGCACTATGAGTCAACTGTTATGTTTACATACCTATATTTCTAATCTGAAACGTTTACGTACCCACATTTCTAATCTGAAGTGTTTACATACCCACATTTCTAATAGGAAACGTTTACATACCCACATTTCTAATCTGAAACGTTTACGTACCCACATTTCTAATCTGAAACGTTTACGTACCCATATTTCTAATCTGAAACGTTTACATACCCACATTTCTAACCTGAAACATTTACATACGCACATTTCTAATCTGACACGTTTACGTACTCACATTTCTAATCTGAAGTGTTTACATACCTACATTTCTAATCTGAAATGTTTACATACCCACATTTCAAATCTGAAACATTTACATACCCACATTTCTAATCTGAAACGTTTACGTACCCACATTTCTAATCTGAAGTGTTTACATACCTACATTTCTAATAGGAAACGTTTACATGCCCACATTTCTAATCTGAAGTGTTTACGTACCCACATTTCTAATCTGAAACGTTTACGTACCCACATTTCTAATCTGAAACGTTTACATACCCACATTTCTAATAGGAAACGTTTACATACCCAAATTTCTAATAGGACACGTTTACATACCCACATTTCTAATCTGAAACGTTTACGTACCCACATTTCTAGGCCGAAATGTTTATGCACCCACATCTCTAATTTAATCTTTTCATTTAAGTAGATCATATTGATAGTTTTATTGTCTTGCTAGTTACCAAAATTATGAAATATATTGACGCTAGGATGAAATTTTTGGATACTCATCACCATAATACAGTATTTTAAAATATATAAAATTATGTATTTACTGTCTACAGCTACAGTGCATCAGTCGATCAAGAGCAAGACAGAAGTTTCGACAGCAGATATTTCCTGTCAGCTCCAAAAAAAAAAAAACAGACTAAAATTGTTAATATATACATACAGTGTACCCACACTGTCAAAAATTTAATTAATATTCTTTGCTGTGCAATGGTTGGCATAAATATAAGTAAACTACATATCATTGGAAAGGCACTTTATCGAAGATTTAAGTGCAAAAAAATTATATATATAATTCTCTATCGAAGTGTGGAAATTTCCTGTTTGAGCTAATTTTAACTCGTCATTCTGATTTTATATCTTTTTATTTTTTTTTTTAAATATTCTGTGATAAAGTAAAATAATTAAGCTTTAAATGAACCAAAATAAGTGATCAGGCATGAAAAGTGACTTTACTCAGACTTCTCAAAGAAATATTTAATTCTCTATAAAGAATCAAATTTTCCTCATACTTTTCCTTATGTAATTTTCGCTGGCTAACATAAGTAACATTTAATTATATATTGCTGGATAAACAATTTATTATGGTTTAAAGAATGAGAAAAAATCTGTTTCTAATATTCTATATCAGCAAAATTTTTTTAGGTCGAAGTATCAAAATTTTTCGTCACCTGATTTTGTAAAATTTTTAGTTTATTTCTCTTTTACTTAGCCGCGATAAACAAAAAATACCTCAGCTAAATAAAAATTGACTTCACACAGACTGTTCAAAGAGACATCGCTATGCGCAAACAGTCAGAGAGAGATGGGTGCACGCTCGTTCGGGTTTGGGGTGGGGGGGGGGGCAAAAAAACTAAATCTAAAAAAATTTTTGGCTTTATATTGAATTTTACCTGGTTGAATTAGATAAATATAGGTTGTAAAGCCTTTAAACAACGATCCCTACGGAGTCTGATTTGTAATGTGCACAGATCAAAATTAAGACCAAACCTGTTTCTCAAAAAGAAATTCTTTAACCAGTCTCACATAAACGTAGACTGAAACGAGCTGGTATCAGACTGAATGTCAAATATTTCACTAACTGGTTAGGTTTCTTATGCAGTTTCTTTTACAAATAAAATCCTGTTACATATGATTAACAACTGGAACAAAAACAAATTACGAAACGGAAATATACTTCACACAAAGCACACGAAAACTTTGCTCAAATTTCTTTAAACATTCCACCTTAGATGACCATAATCACATTCAAGTGGTATAACTTACGGGTAATGATAACTATTATTATTATTATTATTATTATTATTATTATTATTATTATTATTATTATTATTATTATTATTATTATTATTATTATTATTATTATTATTCTAAAGATGAACCTTATTCATGTGGAACAAGCCCACCACGGGGGCCACTGACTTGAAATTCGAGCTTCCAAAGAATATGGTGTTCATTAGGAAGAAGTAAGATGAGGTAAAGGGAAATAGAGAGAGAAGACATCTCACGTATCAAAAACCTGAGTCTGTTAGTGATCCAAGGAAAGTTCAGTCTTTTAGTGATCCAAGGGAAGCTCAGTCTGTTAGTGGGCCAAGGAAAGCTCATTCTTTTAGTGATCCAAGGAAAGCTCAGTCTGTTAGTGATCAAGGGAAAGCTCAGTCTGTTAGTGATCCAAGGAAAGCTCAGTCTGTTAGTGATCCAAGGAAAGCTCAGTCTGTTAGTGATCCAAGGGAAACTCAGTCTGTCAGTGATCCAAGGGAAGCTCGGTCTGTTACTGATCCAAGGAAAGCTCAGTCTTTTAGTGATCCAAGGAAAGCTCAGTCTGTTAGTGATCCAAGGGAAGCTCAGTCTGTCAGTGATCCAAGGGAAGCTCGGTCTGTTACTGATCCAAAGAAAGCTCAGTCTTTTAGTGATCCAAGGGAAGCTAAGTCTGTTAGTGATCCAGAAAGGGGTTTTGTTTGTGTGTGTGTGTGTGTATACAGGCATCCAAGCTGTGAAATGCATCATCGCTGACACCGTGTTTTTACGTCAAAAAGAATTATTATTCAGATGACAAACCCTATTCATATGAAAGAAGCCCACCTAAGGGGACAGTGACTTGAAATTCAAGCTTCCAAACACTACAGTGTTCATTCGAAAGAAGTAACGGAAGGTAATGGAATGTACCGAAAGAGGAGATCAGTTATTAGAAAAACAGATAAATTAACAAATTCATAAATAAATAAAAATGTAAGTAAAATATTAAAATACATGTTGTACTGTCTTAGGGTAGTAAAGCACTGCATCTTCGCTTGAAGTTTTAAGTTCCAATCCGCTTTAACATGTTAAGTTTAACCAATGATTTATACTCGCCCAGGCCGTGCAATTAATATTTGTCAAAAAATCATTTTTCAAGTCTTCATGCTTCCGAATTTCAGAGAAATCAATAAGGGGCATAACATCAACAAAACGTGAAGATATTTCACCCTCTTATGCAAGCGTTTATCACAGGCTACGGAACATAAAGCTTTTATTACCCAATGAATATTATATCCAATTTGAACTAAAAGGAGGAATTTAATAGTAAGGCAGGAACAAAAAAAAAAAGAAGTTTATAATCACGCAATAATTACTACAAAAATTGCTAATGAAAACTGCTCACTGGGATGCAAACAATAAATATAAAATTAATAAAAAAAAATGAGGTGCCAGCTACAACAAATAAGTAAACTCAATAAACGTATTAGTTCGGAAGTACCGACGATTAAGTTCTCGACCTTTGGTGTTTCCAGCGCTGAAATATTTTCAGTTTTA
Source organism: Macrobrachium rosenbergii (assembly GCA_039081455.1). Taxonomy (NCBI): domain Eukaryota; kingdom Metazoa; phylum Arthropoda; class Malacostraca; order Decapoda; family Palaemonidae; genus Macrobrachium; species Macrobrachium rosenbergii. The sequence goes on from JANJGK010000006.1 coordinate 6,700,785, forward strand.
CATGTTTCATTACAAGTATTTCACTCGTCATTTGTACGGTTTTTATTACAGTTTGTAAGTGTTATTAATACTACGACGAGCCAGTGACATCTGGCACCGAGATGAATCAATGTTGTATCATTCATTCACGCCTACTGTAGAATATAGTATTTTGGCCATAGGCCAAGCGCTGGAACCGATGAGGTCATTCACCGCTGAAACGGAAGTTGACAGTAAAAGTTTGAAAGGTGTAACAGGAGGAAAACCTCGCAGTTGCACTATTATGAATCAATTGTTAGGAGAGGGTGGAAAGTAAGATGGAAGAAAGAGAATATGAAAAGAGGTGCAGTAAAAGGAACGAAAGGGGTTGCAGCTAGGGGCCGAAGGCACGCTGCAAAGAACCTTAAGTAGTGCCGTCAGTGCACTTTCCTTTTACTGCACCTCTTTTCATATTCTCTTTCTTCCATCTGTGGAGCAGCAGGTTTTTTCGTATATAATATCTAGTAAGACAAACATACTATACAGCTGATCTCAGCAATTTAAGATTTTGCAGTTCACTTGCTGTTGCCAAGGAGCTATGCAGATAATTAATTTTATCACTATTCTCAAATAATACCATTATCGCATATGTTCTAAAATCTCTTGTCAAGAACACTTTGAAAGTTTAGATCCAGATTTTTTCTCATTATACCATGAATGTACTTATATAAAACAATCTTAACATATATTCAAAACAGACACACACACACACACACACACACACATATATATATATATATATATATATATATATATATATATATATATATATATATATATATACACATATATCTATATATGTGTGTGTCACTTATACACGATTGACTTTTTTATATTAAAAAATCATTAAGTATCGAATATCGTGTAATATCAGATTCACTGCACCTTGGGAATAATTTACACTCAAAGGGCATTATAACTGATAAGTGCTACTGCAACGGCTCTTGATGATAGCCAGGCGGTTAAAATCACTGTCTATTGTTGTTTCTAAACTAAAGGACCAATTTCGAATCCCGGCCAGCGCAGTAGTATTCATCATTTATAACTCCCTTTGGATGTATGTCATTCCCAAGGTACGGAGAATTCGAATTCGTTGTTATACGATCTCTGTGGCTCAATATTTGTGAATACACACACACACATATATATATATATATATATATATATATATATATATATATATATATATATATATATATATATATACATATATATATATATATATATATATATATATATATATATATATATATATATATATATATATATATATATTCACATACACACACACACACACACACACATATATATATATATATATATATATATAATATATATATCGCATATTACCACAGGTGAAAAATAAGGGACGGGATGTAGGTCCTCACCGGTTTCGACTTTATTTCCTTCGTCAATGTCTTGGAAATAAAGTCGAAACCGGTCAGGACCTACACCCCATCTCTTATTTTTCACTTGTGGTAATGTGTGATAAATGAATCACGTACAAAAGTGATTATAATCATATATATATATATATATATATATATATATATATATATATATATATATATATATATATAGGTCTTTCAATTAAAACTGACTGCTACTTCAGTGGAAGTAAGAGGTACTACTAGGACAAGGATACCCCGGGAGACTTGAAATTCTAATATACCCTATCCTACCAAAGGAAAGCAAAGCAAAGGGCCCATGCATCCCTCTCGGCAGTATATGCCCTAAATGATACGCTAAGCCTCGGAACTTCTTCGCCTGAGGCCAAAGACCACTTCGATCTTTTACAGCAAGCACGGTGAGCTAACTGAAAGATGGTGCCTGATATTATTATCAAGATCAATCATAAGAAATTTAGGGAGCTCAAGATGCTGTCCAACAATTTAGGAGTCAGCTGTTGAAGACCAAACAGGGGAAACAGTATACAAAACATGGAGGAATAAAAAAAATTAAAAACATTTCCTCACGACAGGTAGTCTCTAAAATTACCGAGACTTAGTATACTGATAGACCAAATGTTTCTCAAAAGTGAATTGCAATCAAGAATGGCATCTAACAAATACTGTTAATGATAAGATCAGACCTGGGTTGGGGATCCAGTGTCTTAGACCTTGACTTTTGTTAAGGTTTAACTTTCTCCCTCATCATCTTCACCATGCACTTTTTTAGCTAAATCTCTACGAAGATACTCAGCAACCACAGATGAGATGGGATCTCGGCGAGAGAGAAGCATCATCTGCATAAGCAATAAGCTTGCTTTGAAGGCCAAACAACATATCTTACATATATAACATTAAAAAGTGATGGACTAAGAACACTACCTTGCAGAACACCCAAAATTACATTCCTTCAGTCAGCCTTTGCAATTTTTTGGTTAAAAAGTCAATAATAATGCTACGAAATGGTCCACTAACTCCCATCTGCCTGCAATTGGAAACTAGGGCTTCATGATTTAAGCGATTAAAAGCAGTATTAATGTCAAGAACAATCGTAACAAATTCCATTACCTGAATCTAAGGCTACTGCACAAAACTGGAAACTGAATAAAGAAAATCACAAGCATCCAGGACCTTGTAAAAGCCAAAGCACAAACTAGTGAACAGGTGAATATCAGTTGATATTTATGCAAAGCTACATGACGAAATACGAGCAATTCGCCAATATCTGCTTGTTAATCAACCCTTGCTTCTTCTTCTTTCATGATGAATAAGTCATTATTCTTGCGTTTGCTGCACAGTTCTATGGGGCCCTTCTCCCGCACTCCGCCCCCAAAAGAAAACTAAGGTCCTTAATGTTGGACAAAGATACTAATCATCAAATATGCATAATAGCATTGCAATATCAGTTTGAGATGGCAATGTTGGTATGTACAGAGAATGGAGAGTCTTGTAGGAAATGTTTGGAAAGGGGTACGATTGTAGGAAATACATGATCTCAAATGAGTTTATTTATATACTTAGGAAAGGCAAAGGGTGAGGAAATTTTTGCTAGGTTATGCATAATGAAAGCATACATATTAAGCAAGTTGATGGGAGTACCTGGTAAGGAGTGGCTGGAAGTATAACTGATCATTATATGGTTGAAGCAAAACTCAAAGAATATTTAAATTTATTTTGAGAAGGGGAACATATGTGGCTGTAAATGTGATTAACGCAAACAAATTTAACATAGAAGATAGTGAAAAGAGCTCATAAGGAGTAAATAGGTGAACTAGGGCCAAAGGTTAGAGATGGAGGTCAAGGGAAATGACGAGGATTAAGTAAGCACCAAGAAGTGGTCAGTGATACAAGGATATGAGAGGTTTAGTAAATGAACTAAAGCGATTATTTGAAGTGTAAATGGGATGGCTAAAAGCAAAAAGGATTATCTCTCTCTCTCTCTCTCTCTCTCTCTCTCTCTCTCTCTCTCTCTCTCTCTCTCTCTCTCTCTCTCTCTCTGGCGATTCGGTAATCTTCTTGGCTACTGTCCGGATATGTGACTAATTTAATTGCTATTGATTCTTCGGGCCTATCGGTAGACATATTAGGTCAATTTTAACATTCACTATAAAGTTTCCCATTTTAGTCTTACGCATACCTGCAATATAACCTAGTCTAGTTTTCGTTTGTAACATCGATTTTATCATGAACTGGGATACGGTATGTATACACATAACCATACATGCAAGGTCGCTTCTTCAACATTTTAATAACTCATGGATAACACGAAAATTTCACTTGATCTGATATATATATATATATATATATATATATATATATATATATATATATATATATATATATATATAATATATATATTATACATATATATATATATATATATTATATATATATATATATATATATATATATATATATATATATATATATATATATATATTTATATTACATACACACGAGAGAGAGTCAGCAGCAGCAGCAACATTAAACAAGACACACCTGAGTTCTACTGTCCACTGTAATGACAGCCAGCCCAATTACTCCTCAGCACATGTGGTGTAACAGATCTGTTCCGCGTGTATCGTACACCAAATTTAAACCCGAACGCCTGTGGCAACCAATTCCCAAATTCCGTACCTCTACATGTGTTGGACAACAGCCATTCCCCAGAAGTGTGCTGAACACAGTTCCACACAATGAATCGGGTCCAACAGGGGTCCTCGGCATGTGTGAGTCAACTGCATTTCTTCATAGGTTTGGGGCAACTGTGTTCCTCAGCATGTGTAGGCAACTGCGTTCCTAGGCAAGTGAGGAACAAAGCGAGTCCTCAGAATGTGTGAGATGCAAAAGCGTAAAAGCGTTCATCATTTCTCCAGTACTTGAAGAACAGCAAAGTTCCTCAGCACGTGTGATGCAACAGATTTCCTAAGTTCTTCATCAGCCTTTGTGTAAGGAATTTGGGTTCTTTAAGTGAGAGAAAAGTGCCTCGTTGAGGATGTGAGAAAATTGTACTTCATCATGAGTGAAAAATCGAGTTACTCATCAAAAGTGAGGAATACTGTTCCTTACTGTGTACAAATGAACAAAGGTGTGTGAAAAAAGAGAGCTGCACGATATGCCTGTCAATGCCTAGTTCCACATGACGTGTGAGAAAGCATAGTACCTCATTAGGTGTAAGAAATCAGCTCCTCATCATGTGAGAGAAATTGACAGCACTTCTTCATAAGAGAAATGTTTCTTATCATGTTTGAGAGGAGATTCCCTCATCATATGTGAGAAGTGCGCGTACCTCGTCGTGTACTAGAAAACATTTTCTAATTATGTGCGAGAACAGTGTTCCTTGTCATATGTAAAAAAAAAAAGTTACTTATTATGTCTCAGAGAATGATGTTCTCATTATGTCTGAATAATCAGAATTACTCATCATCATATATGAAAAAAGTTACTTACTGTGTCAGAGAGAATGACTGTCCTCATCACGTACGAATAATCACAATTACTAATCATCATTCCTGGGTCAGAAAATATTTTTCTAGAACAGATGCCATAAGGGCGAACCTGATGTACTCTTCTAGCCCAGGCCCACAGAAGACAATAAAGCACAGTTCCACAGTGTATCTGCGTCAAAGGTATTCCTGCGTGTGTGTGTGTGTGTGTGTGTGTGTAAAAGAGAGAGAGAGAGAGAGAGAGAGAGAGAGAGAGAGAGAGAGAGAGAGAGAGAGAGAGATCCATAGTACACAGCAAGATAAATCGACAAAAGTCAGCTCATAAATGAACTAAAAAAAAAAAAAAAGACGATTCTGATTTTATATCACTTTATTTCATCTGATTTGACACACGTTTTTTTTTTTTTTTGTTCCTCTCCATTATTAAACTGGACGTTAGATTACTGATTAATGAAGTTCGCAATTCCGACCCTTTTTTCATTATCATGCCTCGCGTTCAATTCCCCTTTTTACTGTGCTACAATAATTCCACTTTTCATGAGCTTATCTTTTCACTTCCAATATGATTACAACGCAACAACGCCAGTGGGGAAAAAATGTTTTTTTTTCCGTGAAGATTATATGCACGCTATGACGGATAACCTAACGCTGTAAATACAAATATTGCATAAAAGACCTGTTTGGAAATAAATGCACGAAGCATTTTTCGCATGCGGAGTGAAATAAATTTACTACATAAATTACAGAGCAAAGCATAATTCAATCAAAAGCAAGAGGATTTCTCTCGTACGCACCTACGGGCGGGGATCAGTGGAATACTCTCGGAGCAATTCGTATCAACGCAGCGATATCCAGTCACAACCGAATTCCGATTCGCATCTCTTGTTCTTACTATAATTCTTTTATTATCGTCCAACGGGGTTTCTGAGGAAATTGGGCATTGGATGAGCATTTGGGTGTGAAGCCAAGCACTGGGGCGTTTCCAGACGCTCAGCGCTAAAGGCAGTGAAAAAAGGGAGTTGGGGTGATTATTATTATTATTATTATTATTATTATTATTATTATTATTATTATTATTATTATTATTATTATTACTGGAATGGAATATAGAGTTTAGGCCAAAGGCCAAGCACTGGGACACTTTCACACATTCACTGCTTAAGACAATGACAAAAGGGACTTGGAGTGATTATTATTATTATTAAATTGGAATGGAGTATACACTTTATGCCAAAGACAGAGCACTGGGACCTATGAGGTCATTCAGCGCTGGAAAGGAAATTGAGAGTAGGTAGGGTTGAAAGGTGTAACAGGAGGTAAACCTCGCAGCTGCACTGTGAAATAATTGTTAGGAGAGGATGCATAGCAAGATGGAAGAAAGATACGAATGGAGGTACAGTAAAAGGAACGAAAGGGGTTGCAGCTAGGGGCCGAAGGGACGCTGCAAAGAACCTTTAGTAATGCCTACAGTGCACCGCATGATGTGCACTGACAGAACTACCCCCCTACGGGATGATGAACCGTTATGGTGATACATTAATGAAATGGTGATGGCCTCTGCAGTTCAGTTGCATCACGGTGATAAAGGATGCGGCTTCACCATGATGGTTTACCGTTTACAGTAGGAGTAAATAAGCGATGGCCATCATCAGTTTGCCAATTACCAAAAAAATAAACGATAAAAATCATGTGCGTCAATTCTCACTCTCTGTAAAGGCGTCTATCACTGGAATGACGTCACAGGAAGAAGTGAAAAGTCATTAATTACAACACACACACATATATATCTGTATATATATATATTTTATATATATATATAAAACAAATTCACTGCGAAAATTTTATTGTTTCCAAAGAATATCTCAATATACAGACGGTTCAAAAAAGAAAATTCTTCATTTCCAAGCTTTCGAAGGCCAGTATGCCTCCATCTACAAGGCCCCTTGAAGATGGAGGCAAAATATGTATCTATGTTGGTATATTATATATATATATATATATATATATATATATATATATATATATATATATTACATATACATATATATACAATACATATATATATATATATATATATATATATATATATATATATATATATATATTCCTAATATTATTATCAAATGTGACAAGGCATACTTTAATTTAGGAGCTTTCACACTCTATAACTCTCATCACTGAAACTTAAAAAGTATCAGTTAGCTCTAACTAATTTCTATAGGGATTACAGATCGTGTACATCTACACCGGAACAGTGTCAGTGACCTAGACTCTAGAGGGTCTAGATCATGCAGAGTCTAGATCATGCAGATTCTAGATCACGCAGTCCAGGTCATGCCGAATCTACATCATGCAGATTCTAGATCATGCAGTCTAAACCATGCAGGCTCTAGATCATGCAGTCTAGATCTTGCAGATTCTAGATCATAAAGTCTAGATCATGCAGATTCTAGATCATTGAGAATCTAGATCATGCAACTTAGATCATGCAGAATCTGGATCATGAAGATTCTAGATCATGAGAATGTAGATCATGCAGATTCTAGATCATGGAGAATCTAGATCATGCAGATTCTAGATCATGGAGAATCTAGATCATGCAGATTCTAAATCATGCAGATTCTAGATCATACAGATTCTAGATCATGCAGTGTCTAGATCATGAAGATTCTAGATCATGCAGATTCTAAATCACGCAGATTCTAGATCATGCAGAGTCTAGATCATGAAGATTCTAGGTCATGCAGCCTAGATCACGCAGATTATAGACCATGCAGTCTAGATAATGCAGATTATAGATTCTAGATCATGCAGATTCTAGAGAGTTAGAATCTTTTTAAGAAAAGCAACAGAAGAGGAATCGCGGACGGTCGGTGGTGTTCGAGAGGTCTTCTGAATTCTTCGAGGTAGTTATTTCTTGTCAATATTTAACACTTGGCTTTACAATATTAACAAGACAGACAAGTACTGTACGATAAAAACTTCCCATACCTCAACATTACTATCTATATATAAATTTCACCCCTAAAACCATCACAAGAACAAAATTTATGAAATTTATGAATGCTTCACTTGTGACCAATAACTTTATACCCACCATTGTTCCTCCAATGTAACCGCGGCTTCTGTCACAAATTTAACCTGGGATTATCTGGAATTTAACCTGGAATTGATATCAAGGTCCCGTGAAAGGGAATGGAAAGTTCTATGATTAAAAAACATAAAAAATGGAATTTTCAATTTTTGAATTTTTTGCTGCATGCGGTGCACGTAAAAGTAAGAAATATTACAATTTTGTTGTTTTAAGCTAAATATGCACCCAGAAAGGCAGGATAGTGTTGTTTACGTGATTTGGTAAGATAAAAAAAAAATTAAAAATAATAGTTTTCATGTTCGTAACATACGTTATGATTGTAAGGTTTTGTTGTTACTGCTCATTACATTCAAAAGGAGTTAGAATATCAGACATGGAAACCCCATAAGACCATGACAGAGACAAAGGTTTCACGGCGCCACCTATGTCACTGCAATGACCCATTTACATAGAAGCAAGCAAAAAATTATTTGACACTCCAGACCAAAAAAAAAAAAAAAAAAAAAAAAAAAAAAAAAAAAAAAAAAAAAACACGGACTACAAAAAATTTTTTTTGTCAATATACTTTTGAAATCGTCAACATGTGCCAGGAGATGATGGTCGATCTAGTAGTTTGCAATATCTAATATCAAACAAAACAAGTTAAAAATGTGCCTAAGTTTCTTCGGCGCAATCGAGTTTTCTGTACAGCGTATAATCAAGGCCACTGAAAATAGGTCTATCTTTCGGTGGTCTCGGTATAATGAGCCGCCGCCTGTGAAACTTTAACCACGGCCCGGTGGTGGCCTGGCCTATATCGTTGCCAGAAGCACGATTATGGCTAACTTTAACCTTAAATAAAATAAAAACTACTGAGGCTAGAGGGCTGCGATTTGGTATGTTTGATGATTGGACGGTGGGTGATCAACATAACAATTTGCAGCCTTCTAGCCTTAGTAGTTTTTAAGATCTGACGGGGGACAGAAAAAGTGCGGAAATACAGACAAAGCCGGCACAATAGTTTTATTTTACAAAAAAAAAAAAAAAAATTAAACTCAAAATTGCAGATGGTTTCCCTTAAAGAGTAAAAATTTTTAAGGGAAGAAAGCACAGCCATCAGAGCTGATTCAGAAACAACTAAAAGTTCGGTGGTAATTATTTCTGCATGTTCGCCCAAGAAGCAGACAGAACTTCGACGTCATCGAGGTCAAACTGTCCACAGCCCAGGCTTTCATATATATGAAAATTACCGAAATACTGAATAAAATCCCCTAAAAAAAAAGAAAATAAATAGGGTCTTTATTTACACTTCATCAAGCTAATTGGCGACATAATTGGAGTAAAGTGCTATTATAACCAATTAAAAATAGCATTCATGCATAGTGAACGAGACAGAAGAAAAGCTGTTATTGTTTGCTATAATCCAAAAGATACTAGATCCCATAAGCTGAAGTAATGGGCAGACAATTGAACAACAATAAAAAAAAGTAAAAGCGAGGAAGGGAGGGAGAAAGTGAGAGAAAGATCCCTTTCTTAAAACGAGAAGCATTTAAAGTCGAAATAATCAGGATGAGATAAAAGCACAAAATAAAGAGAGAGAGAGAGAGAGAGAGAGTGAACCATGGGGGGACTCTGTCAGACACAAGAGGGCCGGCGCCTGTCCAATCCCGCCAAAATAGCCCTGTAATCTTTCGACAGTCGGCCGTGCAGATATTCTTTCATTTTTAAACCGTTTAAGACGGCAATTTCCTGAGAGATTCCCCCGGAAGCTTAGAGACCCATGTAACTAATTCAACAAAAAATAAAAAAGACGGCCCATCCTCCTTTTATGTCCCGGAGACGAGGGGGTATAACCGGCATAATTATTCCCACATATAATTGTGTCGCTCAATCCACTGTTGCCACTCCTAAATCGAAAGAAATCCCCGCCTCGTTTTTCCCGCCAAAAAGCGATGGAAGGCCGCGAAGAAATACGACAAGCGGAATACACCGAGGCTCTGGCGGGCAAATGAGCCATCCCTATTCCCGTCCCCTGGTGGTCATTCCCTTCCTCCGATCCATGAGGGTGACCCCCGCCCCCCACCCCCGCATGGCTCTCTCTCTCTCCCTCTCTCTCCCCCACTGGATTGCGTTTTAAACATTCGTAGAAGTCGACTACTCAAGGCGGAATTAATGACAGGGATTTTTGGTACGGGTCAAAATGCGTCTTACTTATGCTTCTTCTTCTTCTTCTTCATTCCAGCGACCAGAGAGAGGAGAAAGAAGCTGGTCCGAGAGGACGCTTTCGAAGCCCCATCACCATGAAAAGATCCTTGAAGCCCTATCCTTAAGTAAGGATGCTTAAATCCCTCTCCCCCTCCCTGTCGTTTCTCCCCTCCCTTGCCCCAACTGTCTCCTCGGCCTAAAGGAGAGGGGGGCGAGGGGGGGAGGGAGGACTGAGGAGAAGGAGGAGGAGGAGGAAATAATGGGGGAGGGGTTCAAGGCAAGCTCTAGACAGTTCGCCTTCATAGTCAAATTAATACCTTTTTGATTATTGCCAAAGCCGTCGTGATTCGAGTTCATTCCAGGCGGTTTATGGCGGGAGATGTTTCTTATGTGGAAGAGAATGGAAGAGTCTCTCTCTCTCTCTCTCTCTCTCTCTCTCTCTCTCTCTCTCTCTCTCTCTCTCTCTCTCTCTCTCCAGCATTCACAGCATAACTGGAGGAAATGGAAATGGCGAGCGACTCTCGAGTCTTAGCCAGGCAATCAGCGAACAACTCATTTACGTAACCGCTGACCAACTTCCCCGAAAGAGAGCGCCACTCAAACAGTTCAGTCTTGCTTTGTATCATTACTATTTTCTCCGGAGGTCGAGACTGACGACGAAAAAAAATAAAAAACCTAACCCAAAAACTCGCACTTTCAAGTTTATTTGAACGTCGTCGCTTGCTCAAGTGCCGGTTCGAACTCGCTGGGAATTATGGAGAAGTTGCCGAGTTTAGCTTCCTAACTTAGAGAGCAAACAGGGAAGAAAAACACGGGAAACACGAGCTGTTTTTAGGTCAAACTAGGGTGGAATCAAAAGAAATGATTTGGGGACTGGCTTCCGATGACTTATTGCTTTAACTGTGAAGCATAATGAATGGAGTAAAAAAAAATCGATATCAGTAATTTTTTCTCTCTCTACATATGAATGCATTATACATTGTATCACAGACAAATGTATGTATATATACATATATATATATAAATATATATATATATATATATATATATATATATATATATATATATAAATATATATATATATATATATATATATATATATATATATATATATATTATATATATATATATATAATTTATATATGTAAACAAAATCAACAGTCTTGTGCGTAAGAGAAATAAATTTCAGATTCGCATCGGGATCGAACCCAGGCCTTTTAGAGGAAGAAAGTTGTTATACGTGTGTATATATTTTAAATCTCCTTTGAACATCTGATGGTGAACTGGGTTAAGAGCGCTCAGACCTGGGCTTAAATTCATATAATTTTCCCTTGTTATTTGTAATAGTGACGATTCAAAGATATGTCTGAATACATTCTAATTCTTGAAATTATACAGCTTTGGGACCAATCAATCCACCTGTTTGTTTTCACTTAAGTGCACCGAAAGAGCATTATTTTTTCTGCCAGTTCTAATTGAATATTTAAGTCGATTTATTCTGATATTTAATTCCTTCTTGCCTGGCCTAAATACAGTGTATCATAGTCCATCCAAGTTACAGAAATTGTGTATACAAATATGTATTTATTTATATAATATATATACAGTATATATGTGTGTATGTACATGTTTACACATATACTGTATATATATATATATATATATATATATATATATATATATATATATATATATATATAAAAGAAGTTGGAACCTGAGGGCAATAGCACCCAAGGAATTACCTGGGCAAGCTAACTGCTTGCATACCAGCGTGTTTTCCCCAACTTCCCGACTCAGCAATGATCCAACAGACAGCATTTCATTCGAACTATCCCTTCTGAGTGAATAAGATAGAAATAATCAACACACAGTTATGTGTGGAAGCTGCCCTTTCAATTGAGAGACCTGGGTTCGATCCTGATGCGAGTCAGAAATTTATTTCTGTTCCACACGTGATTGTGTGCGGATTATTTCTATATATATATATATATATATATATATATATATATATATATATATATATATATAATATATATATATATATATATATATATATATATATATCACTTGGCAAAAAAAGCCGAGCAGAAATTATTACCCACTGATTATATAATTGAAAATATGCGTGTACAATAAAAATACTGGAACAATGACCGAGGTCCACAAATATCAGCAACTCCCGAAGAAAAATGAGTTAATTCACTTTCAGGCAGAATTACATTCATTGCCTTTTTATTCAATCACATCAAAAAGTTCTACATAATACATCACAAGCACATGAAAATTCCCGTCACTTGGCTTGACTTTAATTTAGGTCAATTTTTAACCCAATTCATGCATAAAAAAAAAAAATAATAAAAAAATAAGAGAGATCGAGGTATCGTATTTTGTCGCTACAAGCCCTTTGCGGAAAAATGCTCCAAGATAATTAGAATTGCCGTTTTAATAAAAGTAACGAGAAAAACTTCAGCAATTACTTTGTCGTGACTGAAACGAACGCGTATTACGGAGGTGTTCGCTATTAATCTGGAAAAGCGTCAAAAATTCCTTTTTACCATCATTATATATGTACAGGGTTTGGAGCGAAAGAATGACTTTGTCGTCCATTAAAAACCTATAACTTTTCCCGCTCCTTCATCAAACCCGAAGAGCAAAAAAAAAAAAAAAAAAAAAAAAAAAAAAAAAAAAAAAAGTTTTATTTTTCATAAATCTTAATTTATTTGTAACGTTTCAATGAGACTGCATTAAAATAATATCACAAGGTAGCCAATACAGAAAGCAAACTCAACCTAGTATAGGAATTGGAATATGAGATTTAGCCCTGATGCCAAGCGCTGGGCCCGTGAGGTCATTCAGTGCTGAAAAGAAGACTGAGAGTCAAGGAGGTTTGAAAGGTGTAACGGGAGGGAAACCTCGCATCTGCACTGTGAAACCGTCAGGAGAGGCTGGGAATTACGATGGAAGAAAGAGATATGAAAGGAGGTACAGTAAAAGGTCAATCTAGTACAGGGACTTTATTTAATCGTTAACTGCCTACTTTTGAAAACTCCAGGTGATCTGCCCTGGTATGAAATACCCAGAACCCACTAAGTCTTAGCGGGTCCTGGTAATACCCTACCTGGCAACTCGCGAGATGCTCCTTAAGTATGTCTCTACTCCTTTGTTTCACGCAGACCGAGTCGTTAGCATACGCAGATTAAGAAATTAAGCTTATCACACGCAATATACGCAAAGACGGTGAAGGAGGAAGTGGGAGGAAATGCGTATGAATTGAGGCACCTCAACTGAATGCAGAATCACTAGGTTGGGTTATTTCATCCCTGGAAGGCTAAAGGATTAGCGTCCAGGATAGCTTCCAGAACTTGGTAAACTTTATGTCTACTCTATATTCGTTTCCATTACACGACTTTTACGAATTCCGTTACTTTTGTATTTACTTTGTCAAAGGCTTCACCATCCTCTCTCAGCAAAAGATGGTGCTCTTCAAGATAGACAGAGCATGAGGGATATACAGTACATTGAGATCCATCACAAAGACGCCTTTAGGTGGACTTTTGAAGAATGTCTTGGCAAAATAAGCTCCCCTCACGATTGCAGTTATTAATTTCCACTTTTTTCCTAATTACTTAGTCTCACAAAAATCATGTTCTTTTAGTCTAAAGTTTACCTAGAACAACGCCACGTTTATAATTATGCTGTTCTACGATCCTACACAAAGCTTCAGAGAGATTACAGTTGACATCAAGAAATGCAAAATTTATGCACAGTTTGAATTCACGCGATGACTGAACGAAAGAATGCTGATACAAATCACGTCTGAATAAAAGTGCAACGGATACTCAAATTCTTTTTCCCTTGTGGTAGCATAATATTCTCCTGGGTTGTATATTGGAGCCTTGGGAATAAATCTTGAAAATAATGAAGCATTACAGTCTACCATACGTTACAGATCATACAACTACAGTAAACACACTTATATTAAACTACAAGGCTTAATTACCTGGCAAAAAAGTGACTAGGATATTATATATATATATATATATATATATATATATATATATATATATATATATATATATATATATATATATATATATATATATATATATATATGCATCAGCCAGGAGAAAGGTGAAAACAAATGACTTGAACCAAGCGCTTTCATGTATTTCTACACGTCATGATGGTTCGGGTACAAGTCATTTGTTTTCAACTTTCCCCTGGCTGATGCATATATGATCATCACACTTCTCCAGTGATTTGTTGAAATATATATATAAATATATATACACACATGTATATATATATATATATATATATATATATATATATATATTATATATAAAATCATATATAAATGTCTATATATACACAGTATACATATGTACAAACTCTCCTGATCACTTTTTTGCCAGGTATTTATGTCTTTGTAATAGTCACAATCATCTCTTAACTTCTCTATTTCCCCAGAACGAACTGGATTTGAAGGGTCTCTAGAGTCTGCATACGGAATTTTAAGTGTATAGACATGCAACTTATCAAGTTACCCATCAAACATGAATGGAGTGACTTTTCAATGACTTAAAATCTCCATTATTAAACAAAAAAAAAATATAAAAGGATCACGTTTCCGCCCTTGGCACGTAAATCTGTCCCAGCTACTTAAATATAAACGAAAAACTCATTTCACGCCCCAGGGTAAACCGTGGCTACCACATAGCCATGGTTAAACAATATATGGACCTAGAAGCGTTGGACATGATGAAAACAGAACACCCCCAGCCTCACAACATGGAGATTATTAAAAGCTACGTAACAACCCTCGATGACACGGCAGATAGCATTTTTTTTTTTTAACCATAACAATTACCTCAATCTGCCTTACCTTTACAGACGCACCGATCTCTTAATGACCATGAAGTGTCGTGACGTCAATTTCTTTTCGTCCAGCGATGCTCGAGAATTAACAAAGTCACTACCACAAATAATACATACTGACGTCATTCCTAGAAAAATAAAATAAAATAAATACGATCTGACTACATGAAATGAAATAGATACGGTGAAGACATAATATTTACAAGTTTTATCACATACATGGAAAGAGATATACTGCACTATACTTTATATATATATATATATATATATATATATATATATATATATATATATATATATATATATATATATATATATATATATGTATGTATATATAAAAAAAAAATATATATATATATATATATATATATATATATATATATATATATACATACATATATATCAGAGAATGAGGGAGGGAGAGAGAACGCTACCAAATGAAACTCGAGAGCAGACCAGCTGGAGATCTACAACCAGAAGATAATACAATTCAGTGCATGAAGTAAGTATTTTGAAACTGACGGAGAGTAGCCTCCATGAATTATTGAAAAAATATGTCCTTACTCAGTAGATGAATACGTCAGAAAAGAACAACATCAGAAGTTGAAGAGATTCCGCGTTACAAAGGTTGCAATTCGAACTGAAACGTTAATCAGGACATTCAAAGTACTTCTGACTGAAGGAAAGGAATTTTAACACTGAGTAATAGGGTTATATCAAGCGCCATACAGGCATAGCCTTACTAGTATACCTTAGTATGAAAAGTATGAAAAAGGTCCTGATTGTGAAACTGAAAACTGATAACAGGATGGAAAACGTTATATAAGAAGGGCAGTGTTCTTGAGAATGCATGAGAGAATTAAAAAAAAAAGACTGAAACTGTTTAGTACCAAATGGTTATATGTTTTTGATGACTCTGAGTTTTTATGAAGATTTAAGAAGAACGTCGCCATATTTCTGTGAAAGTAAGTGGGGCAATAGTGGCTGGTTATGTGTTGATGCCTCAAAGGTTGCTTGAAGTGATTATTCAATACACTGGCAAAGTACAGGTTCACATCTCTGTGATAAAGGAAGTGGGTATGAAACCTGAGTAAAAAGGCAATATATATATATATATATATATATATATATATATATATATATATATATATATATATATATATATGTAAATACCAAGAAATATATGTCATTTTGACCTGTAAAATAAATGAAATATTTATCACATTTCATTTATTTTACAGGTCATAATGACATATTTCTTGGTATTTATATAAGTCGAACATTTACATTCTTACAACCTGTATATGAACACCTACTGTATTGCATCACTCAGACTTACCTAACCTAACATTCACTTAAAAAATGTTTGTGTAGGGGCTTTTACATCATATTTTATATATATATATATATATATATATATATATATATATATATATATATATATAAAATATGACGTAAAAGTCTCTCCACGAACATTTTTTAAGTGAATGTCAGGTTAGGTAAGTCTGAGTGATGTAATACAGTAGGTCTTCATATACAGGTTGTAAGAATGTAAATGTTCGGCTTATAAAAACACCAAGAAATATATGTCATTATGACGTGTAAAATAAATGAAATATTGGATAACATGGTATTCCAGGTAGAGAAATGAAAGCTGCATGGAAGTGGTGACAACGAATTACTAAGGGACCTCATTCAAACTGGATGGTATCTAATGGAGTATTTATTCAGAAAAAGCTACAAGCTTTCTTGGACAGGCAGTCCACATTATCAGCCTTCTTTATGAAAGGAAGAGGCCATTAGAAACAAAACTTCAAAAACAACTCTTAATATTTTGAAATTGTGAACTAGCTAAAACATTTTTTCTTTAAATCTGGAGAGTAGCTAAAACAGACATTGCTCATTGCCAGCATTTACATACTGTAATGAACCAACCTAAAGGCTAATATTCTTAACAAAAGGCTCAACCTCTACAGGACATACTTTCACATCCATACACAACACTGAAGTTTGAATGCTGGATCTCAAACCTTAGCTTTACCTAAGTAGTCATTAACCTATGCATCATCCACTGAAAGTGAGGTTAATTATAATGATACTGTACATATAAAACAATTGTTTTGAAAGGGTGGAAAGGAAGAGGAAGAAAGGTATTATGAATGGAGGTACAATAAAAGGAATGGAAGGGGTTGCAGCTAGGGGCCGAAGGGATGCCTCTATGCAACGCCTACAGTGCACTGCGAGAGGTACACTGATGGCACTATCCTCCGATGGGTGAGCAAAAATTGGGAAATTCTTGAGAATACTTCTTACCAGAATAAATGTAGGTTGAATTATTACGCTGAAAACGTGATTAAGTCGTGCTCATCTTGTTAGGCTATTGCACAGTATCCAAGGAATAAACTTTTACTAAAATACATAACTTTCTCTGTGAAACAACGGCATCTATTTCTAGTTCTAAGGTAGGCCTGGACATTAGGCTATCATTATTTGCTACTTCATCGTAAATTTGGATTCTAAACATGCCGCTCCAAGTGATAAAACGTATTTACAAAATATCTTCTATTAAGTACCTTACTCGGCTTAAATTTCCTGAAATTGAAGAACTTCCGCTTACTGCAGATCCACTCATTTTTGGGTCTTTGGTCTTGATTGTTTACTAACACACTTGTCAATGTCAGTTGACAAAATTCACTTCGAAAACTTTTTTTTACAGCAAGTCGATAAATAGTTAAGGGAATTCATGATGTTTTTATAAACAAGTTCTTTTCGTTTCATTGCACAGCCGCAGTATTTTTCAACTGAAAAAAGCCTACGACATTATTTACGATACAGTTTGTAATATGGGTATGCAACATTGGCAACTTTTTTCTCTTCGGGGTTACGTTTGTTTTGATCAAGGAGAGAAACGATGGCATGAACTTTGGCGTAATTACCTGTGCTACCCTATCTAACGCCAAAAAATATTCTTAATTAATGATGATACACGTCATGTGTCGATAAAACTAGCTACAATAATGAAATATGCCATGTCAGTGCCACGGCTTCAAAAATACTTAGAAATGAACAGTCCTATATCGTTCACCAACTACCGCCGAACTTCCGATTCCGAAGGTTCCAATACTCACGCGAGGAAATTTCCGAACGTTGTTGTTTTGTTGGTGTTGTTGTTAAACGTTTAACGAAATATATCTTCAATAAAAGAGTAAGTCATGCTTGTGAAGAAATTCCTGTTCATTCACTTGTTAATGCGATTGTTGCGTTACACAGAGGGTGAAGAAGAGGCTGTAATACATTTGGCTTACGATGGTAGGTCCTTATGCTTATTGATATAGTTCCGTTTGCTTGTTTTGCCTAGTTTATATGCACCTTTTATAGATCAATCAAATCTGCAAGTATAGGTGTTAAGGTCCTTCTAAGACTTGGATTTAGGTGTTAAGGTCCTTCTAAGACAAGGAAGTTCAAAATTTATTATCCTTTTTACTGGGAAAACGGCTGTATTTGTATACTTTTAGAAGAGTTTGGCGTTTAGCTGATGGTGCGCGGCGCGCCATTCTACCCCTCGATAGGCGGACACGAAACGATAACTCAAAACAAATTTGTGATTAAATGTGTATGTATACACACACACACACACACATATATATACATAGACAGATAGATATATGAATATATATATAAAATCAACTGTGGAGTAAGGATGCAGACCAATTTCAACGTTATCTTTTCCTTATTCCAACTTTATTACACCTGGGAATCTGTCAACAAATATAACAATTATGAAACAATCTTAGATTTTTTAAAATAATAAAACAATAAAAAGACTAAAAATTCACAATTACAAAAATATTCTTAAAAGCTTGGACAGTCTACCAACCTTGAGTTCAGAGAAAGTAGACAGAATGACACAAGGAAATACAAAATGAGACACGTTAGCTAGGATACTGTTGGATGGAGGAGGTTTGGGTATTTCAGTTGGGGAACTAGCTGCTTAATGAGCACCGACTCAAAAATAGGTAGTTTTGAGGGGTTTGCGTTTGTCCTATGATGCAAAAATCGTCTCTTTCGATAGCGGCTTTACAAATCTTTTCATGGTTCCTGATATTCGAGTGCTCAGGGTTGGAGAGCCTACTTCCTGTTTGGAAGCATATTCCACGATGAGAATCGATTCTGACCCCCAGTAACCTCTGCGTAGATCCCACACATGTCCCAGAGTTACACTTTGGACAATTATATTTATAAACCACGTTGGAAGTTAAGAAGGGACTTAACCAGTCTTTATAGTTAAAAAAAGACCCAGATGGTTATGGAATATTTTGGTATTAGTTTAATATTGACTGCGCCATAATGATTTTGCAATACCTGAATAAATCTTATTCTGAAGGAGTCGTCATGTAAAAATGTAAACTTTGCATAAATGACTTTGGTACCGTGAAAGATTTTTTAGCATCGTTGCTAAACTAATTATTCAGAAAACTACGAAGCTCTGTATAAAATAATTTTTGTGGGAAGCAGTTATTTTTAAAATGTTCTAAAAGGTAATTTATTTCCTGGCTGAAAGAATGCCAAATTCATGTAATAAGTAAAAGCCCTGTGGAGAAGAGTTGTCACTGAATTAAGCTTAAAATTATAAAAACATGAGCTGTAATAATTTTGTGTTTTGTATGGTTTTTACCTATATTATGTAGGTAATAATAAGGAGACCATAAGCAAATGAATTTCATCATCAATTATGATGAAATATATCAAAAAATGCAAGTGAAACATATATATATATATATATATATATATATATATATATATATATATATATATATATATATATATATATATATGGTTCCTGTACCCTATCTGTAACTGTTAAGAGGGGAAAGTAAATATGAATGAAGCATGGACTGAACACTAGTACCAATAGGCTAATTCCAGGGTTGCAGCCTAACCTAACCTTTTCACATAGGATGTCTGAGTCTTGGCGGGGGGGCTTCCCCACGCCCATTGGACCCCCAACATGCCCTGATCTTGGGCTTTGCCAGTCACTCAGCAAAGTACAGGGATGCATCTTAACCTACCCTAACCTAACCTAGGATGGGGTATGCTATCTGACTGGGCAGCCTTCTAACCCGGGCAAAAAAAAAAAAAAATTACACTAGCAATTCCAAACAAACATTCCCCACCCTAGCCTAGTGAAATGCCGCTGGTTTCAGCTTAGCTTGGCCTGGTCCTCGTTAATTTACCCCAAGAATTATTGCTTACTTTAATCATTTTATTACTGGTCTTGTATGGCTATGTGTATATTATTCAGGAAATACTGTAAGTGAAGAAGGCAGTCTCATCATCATTAGGCCCCCATCAGTTGTCACATATCGTTTGAAAGATGCAGTTTTAGTAATCAAAACTTCCTTTACAGGCTTTTACACTTTACAAGGAACCCTAGTTATTTTTCAGCATGACCGTGCAATGAGCATCAAAATTTATGGTTTATATTTGCAAATTCGCCAGAGTATTTGCCTGTACATTGTGACGGGGACCTACCCACTCACTTAGCAAGCGATGCACTCTTCTTAGGTGTGCAGACTTACTGGAGCATGTTGAAGCTGACTTGCTGAGTACTTCACTGAGTGATTGACAACTGTGGATTGTAATGAGGGGGATGTGCGGGAGGGTGGCGCACATATTTCTGGGATTCCAGGATATACTATCTTCCAAGCAGGTCCTCCCATCTTACATGGGAAACATAAGTCCTAAGAAAAAGAGGACTTAACCGCATACTGTAATACCTTTACTACAGTTTCTATTAATTAGCCGCATACTGTAATACCTTTACTACAGTTTCCATTAATTAGCCAAAACATCGTACCTTCTTGAAGTAAATTAGTCGTAATTCATGTCATATTAATGGGGTATTGGCCAGAGTCCATATTAGGATAACTGAATGGGTGCTTGGATAAGCCAGGTGGTACACAACGGGAAAAGGGTTGAAAACCTTACGATAAGACTCTTGCTGAAAAACGGGAATGATTTTGAACTTAATATTTCATTGAGCACAGAAGAGGCAGCGTACCTATGCTCTTTCTCGTAGACTCAGTAGTGTTCAGTCCGTTGGTTTATATTTTATGATTTTCCATTATAGCTTGATTGTGTTCAGTTAATGGTAATTGTGCAGGAATTAGAATTTTTTTTTTGTTTTTGCTTCTTAGAGGATTTATATTGGCCCATTAATTGTAGGTTTGTTATAATTACTGTTATTTCTTAGTTCTTGGTAGCTTATGATGAACTTTTCTTTGAATGATATCAAGATATGGTTAGTGAAAGTCACTTATTCTAAGGAATATGAATCTCTCTCTCTCTCTCTCTCTCTCTCTCTCTCTCTCTCTCTCTCTCTCTCTCTCTCTCTCTCTCTCTCTCTCTCTCTCTCTCAGATGCTCCGTTTATAGACATAGGAGGTTTTACGAGTACCAGGGCTTTCTTTACTATCGTTGTATTGATGTCTTGATAATAGCTAACATCACAAAATTGCTAAAGAAGGTAAAAATCAACGCGCCTTTTATCACAGCCTGCAGAGAGCCTTTTTACTTTGTTTCCAAGGTTCTTCAAGTTACTGTGTTCATGTCGGGATTCATAAACTGCTGCGTATTAGGCTACATGCTCGCGGGTTTTAAATGAACTTTATTTTTAAAGTGTAATTCTCGAATACGTTTTTTCTCCAGAGCAGCTTCTTCAGTTATCCTGGAGTAATATGACGTAGTATGGAGAATTGTTATCGTATATGGAAGCGCTTCATTTATTCTCAGTAGCGAAAGGCAGTCGATGTTATGCAACTTAATATTTAGGTGGTTCAGCTTCACTGACGAAAGAATTCTCTCTCTCTCTCTCTCTCTCTCTCTCTCTCTCTCTCTCTCTCTCTCTCTCTCTCTCTCTCTCTCTCTCTCTCTCAGCCAAAATAAGCCAGTATACTTGAAACTTAAAAATGCAATGCATTGTATTCTTCATCTGCTTTGGTTGTGAGATAAGTACATTGTTTTTTGTTTGCAGAATTTGTGATTTCCTAACACTACATTGCGTTTGCTAAGCGGTTATTAAAACCTCCTCCCGTTCATGTGCGTTTTGTTTTGTGTTAGCATAATTTAAATTTTTTGTCCATATCTGCTGCATCTTTCTTTTCCCCTTGACATTGAGATTATTATCACGAATCCGGTAATCCCCCTAATCTCCTCGTAGGGTTTGAACAAGGGCCGAAAATTAAGGGTGAGCCTAAGTCGAAGCCTCTCTTTCGTAGGCCTATTTACATAGTTAATCCCACATGAAAAAAAAGGGGCGTCCCGATGGAGGGAAACGAACGGGAGAGAGATCTCTGCCGAAGGAACAAGGCAGTAGTCCGACCCTCTCGGAGCTTGGGATGGAATGGATGGACTGGGGAACTCCAACTCCCCCGCCCCTTCTACCCTGCCCCCTTCTCCCTTCCCCCCTCCCCGTTCCTGATTGACTTTTAATCGGTCTCTTTTTAAGGGCCATTACGTTGGTTAGGTGATTGGAGTGACTTACGATGCTTGATGAAGGTTACCCTTAGCAGGACAAGGGAAGACAAGGAAATGGCTAATAGGGGTACGAGGATGGGGGTGGGTGGGAGGGAGGGGAACGAAGAAGGAATCTTGTAATGGGAGCTAAGAGGAACGGAGGTTAATGGGAAGCCTTACGGGAATGGCGATACATTTTTTTAAATTTTTATTTTGGGGTGGGCTTTGTTGGGTCTAGTGCTGTCAGTTCACCTCACATGGTGCGCTATAGGAATTACTTAAGGTTCTTTACAGCGCCGCTTCAGCCCCTAGCTGCAACCCCTTTCATTTTTTTACTGTAACTCCATTGATATTCTCTTTCTTTCCATCTTGCTTTCCATCCTCTCCTAACAATTGTTTCATAATGCAACTGAGAGGTTTTCCTCCTGTTACACAATTAACACCCTTTCCTTCGCTGTTTCCCTTTCAGAGCTGAATGACCTCATAGGCCCCAGCACTTGGTATTTAGTCTAACGTTTATATTTCATTCCATGTTAGGGTGGGGGGTGTTATTCTAAGTCACTGACTTTCCTGATTACTTAATTAACGAGTGAATCACGTTTTTCTTATTCATGGTGTAGTGTTCTGAAGTTTCCAACTAGGCTACCTTTCCCTGATATACGATTGTGTGTATGCGGGAGTGTTTTTTTTTTTTTTGGGGGGGGGGGTGTTGCCGGTTAAGGGACCAATGTAACGATGCATATTTTAACCCTTGACTTATTTCTCTTCATGAAAAGGCAGGAAGTAGGTTAAAATTGTGCTCAAGCTTTCAGTCTAGGCTGGTCATGGTATTTTTATATGACTAAAAATCAGTTGCTAGTAGATTCATGATAATTAACAATAGGAAAAGTCACCAGTCATATGCCTATTAGACCTTTCCAAAGAGACTTCGGTCTAGGCATTGGCGTTGCCGCCAGATACAATTTTATCCCTATTCGTTCAGTTTATCAAATGTATCATCTGTTCCTTAAATCTTCAGTTTGGAAAACATAGGGGTGTTCTTAAGAGAAAATTCCTGAAGAGCAATTTTCATCAGGAGATGGGAAAATGGGAAGCGATCAAAATACTTTGACTGATTAGTTACAAATAACATACCGTCACAACTCCCAAAGTCTGGGACTAAGGGAAAAATCTTAATAAGTTTAAGATCGAGGCCTTGTAATGGACTGTAGCGAGGTCACGCCTGGAGAACTTATTTTTTAATTAAGTCGGTTAATGAGAACCTCATTTGCATTGGAGGTTGGCATTTAGAATGAGAGATGATTTTATTTGTAGTTATCATTTCGTCCATCATTCGCCAAACTCGATTATAATTAGCATCATTCAGACGCCAGAGGAGCTTTGCCAGACTGGCTGGCGTGACAACCTTACCAGAAGCAAGATAAGAAAAAAAAAAAAAGTGCGCTTTAGTTTCAGTTTGAGTTGGCATTAGTAAAACTAAAGACTAATGTCACGACCTGGTTCCCGACAGTCACCGACCGGAATATTTACCGCCTTTTGTTTATGTTAATATATTTTATGTATGAATATGATATTTACCATCTTTTGTTTGTTTTTATACGTTTATCCCCTAGGAGCTGGTACTAAACACGGCGCCCATTTTTTAAGTAAATTGGTAGTTCCCGAACCCAAGGGGCTCAGTAGAAGTCTTCAGTTTTACTCTCCTTATGAAGGCTGCTATCACAGAAAAATAAAATATATTACCGAGAATCAAAGGAAAAGAATGAAAAGGGCGTCTTATCAAATTGCATGGCCACGACGTGCGGTACTTGTAGTCAGGTTGGCCGAGCGGTCTAAGGCGCCAGATTTAAGCTCTGGTACTCGAGAGAGTGCGTGGGTTCGAACCCCACACCTGACATGGCGTAACGCTTTTTAGGGTAGGAGGATTCGTTCGTACTCCATGTATTTTCCTTATTAGTCGAACCGTCGCATTTTATTTTTGTTTTGTAGGAAAGTATATCAAGTACATCCAAGTCCTACCTACAAGGAACCTGTTTTGAGTGGGTTTGTACCCATGTTTAAATGGGTTTGTGACATCGTTTTAAGTGGGTTTGTCCCCATTCATAAAGAACTAGCTAGGAAAAAGAGAAAAGTCATTTAAAATCTATCCGCTATAAATTTTTGATTGAGAAGAAGCCTCAAAATCTTGCGCATTCACGTATTCAGTGCAGTTTTTGACGATGCTCTATCCTTTAAGTTGATGTTTCATGTGGTGTGGTTTCGAGTCTGGCTTGGTAGGGAAACTTGTTTCTATTTCCCGTCTGGCTTTCACTGCATAGCTGATAGAAAAGACAGTGATAAGGCTGATAGATAATTCTGTATTTTACATATACACATACATACACTGTGGGTATTACAAATACTTATGTCTGGTAAAAGGACTATTAGATCATGTAGATTTTATATATATATATATATATATATATATATATATATATATATATATATATATATATATATATATGCATATTTATATATCAGCCATAAAACAATAGCCGCTGAAACACTGATAGGCCTACGTGGTAGAATTGTCTCGGAACATCACAGATGTATATATTCAAGAGCCGATTAGACCTATATCCTTGTAATATGGTGTGCAGGTGAGTCCTAGCTGATACCTCATTCGTCGGTTTGAGTCCTTCCATGGTGGGTGGGTGAAGGCTTCCTCATTTTTATTCGTCACTTGGAGTCAGGCTTGTAGTGATAATCAAGAGAATTGCGGCTATTGAAAATATATATTCATCTAGAAGACATGACCAGTAGATTGTTATATATATATATATATATATATATATATATATATATATATATATATATATATATATAAATAAGATATAATGTATATTTGTATATATATATATATATATATATATATATATATAATTAACTTTATCACTTACGAATACTTGACAATGATGACTGTTAGTCCTGGGAAGCTTGTAACGTTTTTGAATAAATATCTCCGCTAGATACCATCCAGTTTCAATGAGGTCATGTTTGTAAATATAATAATAGATTATATTATATTAATTTACATAGAAAGCAATTTAACCTTTGTGCATCAAGAGTACATTCCTCATTATTATGAAATGTCCCTTGTGTTAAGAACTATTGATATAGTAATTTGCGATACATACACAACCGTGCGTTCATTATTTTCCTTATACAATATATAACAGAAGGTTAAACAAGAATTAAATTTCAACTGTAGGTGCACGATATTAGAATCTGTATCTCCCGAAAGAAGGACGGTCAATTTGGCTCTGTCCCTAAAGGGGGTTAGTGCCGTCAGAGCACCTCACGCGCGGTGCACTGTAAGCGTTACTTAATGTTCTTTGCAGCGTGCCTCCGGCCCCTAGCTGCAACCCCTTTCATTCCTTTTACTGTACCTCCATTCATATTATCCTCTTCCATCTTACTTTCCACCTTCTCCTAACCATTGATTCATAGTGCAACTGTGAGGTTTTCCTCCTGTTACATCTTTCAGACCTTTTTTACTATCAGTTTCCTTTTCAGCGCTGAATGACATCATAGGTCCCAGCGCTTGGCCTTTGGCCTAAATTGCATATTCTGTTCTGTGTATAATTTGGCTCTGCCGTAGCCACTTACAAGATTTGAAAAGCGCTTCTTCAGTCTTATTTTCCTTCTAATGCTTAGCTTTACATCACGTGAGGTAGATCACTGCCTCAGAAGTTATTTAAAACGCCACTTTCCTTTCATTTATCTCACAGAAGTGTTGATGGTCCAGGCTCTTCACACAACCTTCTCCGCAAGAGATTGTTAGAGAAAACCAGCACATTTGCTTCCGCCATCTTGAGAATGTTAGGTCACATCTTCTTGACATGTCTGGACCGTGAAGACAATGGTATTATGTTGATGTGAATCGGTTAATGAAAAAGTGTGACTCAGGGGACTGCCGTAACCAAGATGATATAAGCCCTCACAAGGACGAAGAGCAAGTAGTACATTACCAACCCACACTGAAGGAGAGAGAGAGAGAGAGAGAGAGAGAGAGAGAGAGAGAGAGAGAGAGAGAGAGAGAGAGAGAGAGGCCTCCACTTTAGTCTTATCACTTTTGAGATGATTATCTTGCTGATCGCTGTGAATCAACAGTAATGAGTAACGCTGTGATAAGTGCACTCTGGTGGAAGGAAACTATGATACATACCACTGACTGATAGACCGTTACGATAATATCTGTTGCAGTAGAGCCAAGAAGCACAGCTGAGGCTCCGTAGGGGGGTTAGTGCCGTCAGTCCACCTCACGCGGTGCACCGTAGGCATTACTGAAGGTTCTTTGCAGCGTCCCTTCGGTCCCTGGCTGCAGCCCCTTTCATTCCTTTTGCTACACCTCCTTTCATATTCTCTTTCTTCCATATTACTTTCGACCCTCTCCGAAGATGTTTCATAGTGCAGCTGCGAGGCTTCCCTCCTGTTACGTCTTGAATACCTTTTTGCTCTATATTTCCCTTCCATCGCTGAATGATCTCATAGGTCCCAGCGCTTTGCCTTTGGCCTGAATTTTGTATTCCATCCCAAGTATAGCTGAGGGCTGTGTAAAGTACCATTTCCTTTTCTGGCAGTTGACCGCCTTGCAACCAAGATTAATCGTCAACTATCGCAGTCCAACAGTTGAGCTAAAGTAGTTCTGTATATGGCATTACGGCAGAGAAAGCCTTTAGGCTTTCACAGTGGCGTTTTAAATAGCGACTACTGGCTACTGTCGAATCTCCTGGAAATAATAATAAGATTTTTGGAAATAATGAACATTACTGTATATTAAGTTTCAATACTGTAGAAGGGCTCGTATCAATGTCTGTTAGCTTGTGTTCCTTATGTACGTGTCTTGCTTAATGATTAATTATTGCTGCCTGTCTATATCTAAATCCCGTGAAATATTTTATGGGAATCATTTGACGTCATGATATGCAAATACTTTCAAAGTTTTCGGGGAAACGCAACACTTGTAAAAAAAAATCTTGTGACGTTGCTTACTCATAACTATATTATAAACCTTGATGATGATTTTGCTGAAAGAAATAGTCATCGCACGCCCTATATACGAGCTCTTTAATGTAACATTCTGTTTTACTTGCAAAATCATGAGCATTCTGCATATTTTTATTTTGCATATCTGCACTTCGTGCCTGATTAACCTGGCAAAGGGTAGACAATCTGGAAGTGATCGCCATCAGCGTGATGGATTAATGTGTTTAAGTTATTATTATTATTATTATTATTATTATTATTATTATTATTATTATTATTATTATTATTATTATTATTCAGAAGATGAAACCTATTCATATGGAACACGCACACGGGGGCCATTGACTTAAAATTCAAGCTTCCAAAGAATATTTTCCTCATTAGGAAGAAGTAAGAGAAAGGGCAATACAGAAAGAAGAGATTCCACTTATTGAAAAAGAAAAAACAAATTAATAAATAGATAAACAGATAAAAATGTATTAAAATACGGGAAGAATAGTATTAGGGTAGTAATGCTTTGCATTTTCGCTTGAACTTCTGAAGTTCCGTATGCTCATAAGTGCTATAGTGCGAAGCTGTACTGAGGACTGCACAGTTGTTTCGACCATGAACTGATGTGGCAGAAAGATTGTCAGACATATTGAAAATGGGAATTCTGCAGATCGGTTATAATCAAAAGTTATGTACAAAACCCAAGTACTTAACCATGTAAAAGAGACCTATTCAGATTTGAGCAAGGTTTGTTCTTTATTTCCAAGTTCCAGTAATTGAATTCTGATTCACGATATTGATTCACTGATTTCTGATTTCTCTAACTGTTATTAAAAAGAAATTGTTCTTACTGAGTTGATTTCCAGTGTCTCCTTAACATAATTGGTCCTGGGTGTTTTTTTCGTGTTCTGGTACTCTATGTTGAGTGAATTTAATCCATTAATACCCCGTAGGAGGGTAGTGCTGTCAGTGCACCCCACACGCTGCACTGAAGGCATTACTGAAGGTTCTTTGCAGAGTCCCTTCGGCCCCTAGGTGCAACCCCTTTCATTCCTTTTACTGTACTTCCTGCATTCATATTCTCTTTCTTCCATCTTGCTATCAGCCTTCTCCAAACAATTGTTTCACATTGCAACTGCGAGGTTTTCCTCCTGTTACACCTTTCAAACCTTTCTACTCTCAGTTTCCCTTCCAGCGCTGAATGGCCTCATAGGTCCCAGCTCTTGGCCTTTCGCCAAAGTTGAATATTCTGTTTTTAAATACATTAATAGGGTTTTTTTTTCTTCATTGATACATGCACTTACTCTTCCCACCATCCCCGTGATCGATCTATTTGACTTCAATACCTATTAAAAGATACGTGCCATTTTTAGTTTTCTGTAAAAGAAAACTATTGTGCCGGCTTTGTCTGTCTGTCGCACACTTTTTTCTGTCCGCACTTTTTTCTGTCCACACTTTTTCTATCCACATTTTTTCTGTCTGCCCTCAGATCTTAAAAACTACTAAGGTTAGAGGGCTGCAAATTGGAATGTTGACCATCCACTCTCCAATCATCAAAAACATTCCAAATTGCAGCCCTCTAGTCTCAGAAGATTGTATTTGATTTAAGGTTAAAGTTAGACATAATCGTGCTTCTGGCAACGATATAGGATATGCCACCACCGTGCCGTGGTTAAAGTTTCATGTGCTGCGGCTCATACAGCATTATATCGAGACCACCGAAAGACAGATCTGTTTTCGGTGACCTTGAATATATGCTGTAGGGGCTGTATAGAAAACTTTATTGCGCCGAAGAAACTTAGGTGCATTTTTTACTTGCTTCTTTTATGCGTAATTTTAGGGAGTAATATTGTCCTCCCGTATTCATGCTTCTTGCTTTCATCTTGTAATTTACATCATTTCTGTCCCGCAGAAGTTGATGACTGGCCCCAAATAAAGTTAAAAAGGAAAATCAGTAGCTACCTTGACAAAAAAGAAAATAAAAGTGCATTATTCAAGGTCAGTTTAAGAGAAGAAAGTAAAGAGAAGATTTAAGGAATACTACTTGTGAAAAGAAAGAGGAGGATAAGAAAGGTGTTTATAAATTATATTTCCTAATGGTTCTAATCCCTGGTAAGCAGCTTATTCCGTTATCAGTCATAGAAGTCTCGAATTTATTTTCTGAAGTGTCTCAAATTCAGCAGTTGCATTAATGGCCTTGTCTCGCTTGAGAGACTTGAGAATAATTCTCGTCCTTAGTAAATTAGCGAATTCCCCCGGGGAAGGGGGTAGGGTGGTTAGTGCCGTCAGTGCACCTCATGCGGTGCTCTGTAGTCATTACTTACGTTCTTTGCGGCGTTCCTTAGGCCCCTATCTGCAACCCCTTTCGTTCCTTTTACTGTATCTCCTTTCATATATTCTTTCTTCCATCTTACTTTCCATCCTCTCCTAACAATTGATTCAAAGTGCAACTGCGAGGTTTTCCTCCTGTTACACCTTTCAAACGTGTCAATTCCCGTTTCAGCGCTGAATGACCTCATAGGTCCCAGTGCTTGGCCTTTGGCTTAAATTCTATATTCAGTTCGATTCAGTTCAAATTAGCGAATTAATGAGAGGAGAGAAGAGGTTATATAAAATTACCTTCGTTGGGACAGAAGTTTAGAAATATACTTAGGCCTGAATTTTATAAAGACTGATACTGAGCTTTCACAGGGTGCGGTTCTTATTGTTAATTGTTGCACAGTTTGTTCAAGTTGTGGGCAAACTATTTTTGATGGTTATTCCTTATATAGACCAAAGTTCTTGTCCTCTTTCATACCTTGATTCTGATTTTGCAATACTTCTCCCTGCAAATTTTGCAAGTTTATATATATACATATATATATATATTATATGTATATACACTCTTCTTCTTCTTTTTCTTTTAACGTGCTTTTATTCCCATTTTTGTATGGGGTAAGCACGATGCCTTCTTTTGAAGGACTTTTTGATTTGGCTTTGGGGTAGACCTGTGGTCTCGATCGGCTGCCCTGCCTGACATCGCTTAGACCCCGGTACGTATGTTTCATGTATCATACCAGACCCAACGCCCTTTCTTCCCAGCAGCGAGAAGTTATTGCGCGGGTATGGCGAGAGTTCGAGACGTGTGAGATGTTTGTTATGTTTTTAGAAGGTGTTGTAGTGGCTTTGTTTTATGTGTGTATTTAGTCTGTAACATCCATTTGCTTTTTAAGCAAACCTATCCGTTGATTACATATATAATCCCGGGATGTCTACACGGATAGCAATACACATATATAAATATATATATATTGTTGAATTTTTATCACACGCACACACACATATATATATATTATATATATGTATATATATATATATATATATATATATATATATATATATACTGTATATATATATATATATATATATATATATATATATATATATATATATATATATATATATATAATGTGTGTGCGTATATAAAAGACCGGGAACCATCTAAATAACGTCTGTTTATACCGTACAAGTGTATTTCCGTTAATACGAATTTTTCTAAGAAATCTAAGGCTCCGTAAATAATGTAAACGGACCGTATGGCCATGAAGGAGAAAGAAAAGCCTGAGAAGCCGAGATCTTTCGTCTTATTGTCAAGTTTGACAATAAGACGCAAGATTTCAGTGTCTCCGCCTTTCTCGTTCCTTCCGGCCCATGTACTTTATGTATGAGAGAGAGAGAGAGAGAGAGAGAGAAAGAGAGAGAGAGAGAGAGAGAATGTGGCTTGTACATGCGGACATAAATTGTCAGTGGTATTCAATAATGTGCCTTTGTTCGTACGACTGTAAGCGTGTATTTATGGTCATAAATGTATTGTTATTCGGTTAAGTATATGCGTGTGTTTGTGAATTCATTTCACATACCCAGTTATATATGGATGATATAAGTGACTGAATACTTTCTAATGTTCTATTTCTCTCTTACGAATGTTATGGCTTGTACTCTTTAACTGAAGCCCATTTGTTGTGTATGAAAGGCAGAGCAAGAAGCCGCCCTTAGTCTTTTTTGTTTACATTGATTAGAATATTTTTGTTATATAATTCGGTATGTGTCTGTCCACAAGTGTAAATATTTATGCTTAGATGAAGTACACGCAAATGGTAATTGCAGTTTTGCAGGTGTTAATACCATATCTTCCTTTTGCAATATCATTTCCAGCTCCTGATTTATATACTTTTATATAAGGGCCATTTCGTATCCACGTTATCTTATACCTTCATAATGTCATTTACGTCTTGTTTCTCTTCTGGTTTAATGAAAAATTTTTAGAAATTAAGAATTCACCCAAAATACTCCATGTCGTAAATTTATAAGAGTAAAGTGACTTTCCATCACTGTTGTAACCTTAGTTCGTTTTTTGAGTGATTATTTTAATTCATCGTTTTTAATCCACAGATTTCTCCCAGCGAAGGCAAGGACGGTTTGGGCCGCTGTTGTCTTCATCAATTGTCACAGCCTGCATCGCCCGTGGTAAGTGTCAGCTCGTGCTTGTTACTTCTTGTGGCACTTTGCGTTGGTCTCATGGGAAATTTGAGTAGTATCTGTCTGCGGTGAATGTCTTCATTTTTCCACTTTTTTGTGAGTTCCTCGTTGGACGAGTCGATATCGTTCTCGGCTAGCACTTTGCTGGGCCTGCGTTCGATTCTCCGGCCGGCCAGTGAAGAATTAGAGGAATTTATTTCTGGTGATAGAAATTCATTTCTCGCTATAATGTGGTTCGGATTCAACAATAAGCTGTAGGTCCCGTTGCTAGGTAACCAATTGGTTCTTAGCCACGCAAAAGAAGTCTAATCCTTCGGGGCAGCCCTAGGAGAGCTGTTAATCAGCTCAGTGGTCTGGTTAAACTAAGGTATACTTAACTTTCTACTTTTTGTCAAATGTTCTGAAGGTAAGACTACTGTGTCTTCTGAATGTACGAATATCTTACTAAAAGGGTATGCGTTTTAATTTAATTTATATTTTATTTCATGAGGTTGAGATTATCTGGGATGTGTTTATTCTGTGTAAAACTAAGGTTTCCAAACTCGTTGACTGGTTACGACAGGTTGTATATCCAGAGCTTACTTAGGAAACGATCGCTTTACTGCTGATGTCGCGTGTCTCAGTTTCATACGCTGCTAATTTTATAGAGCACAGCAATGTGCAGCAGCAGTTTAGATGAAGTGTGCCCGTGCATATGTGTGCGCGTGTGTTGAAGAGAGAACTGAATAGAACTGAATACAGAATTTAGGCCAAAGGCCAAGCACTGGAACCTATGAGGTCATTCAGCGTCGAAATGGAAACTGACAGTAAAAGGTTTGAAAGGTGTAACAGGAGGAAAACCTCGCAGCTGCACCGTGAATCAATTGTGAGGAGAGGGCGGAGAGTAAGATGGAAGAAAGAGAGTATGAAAGGAGGTACAGTAAAAGGAACGAAAGGGGTTGCAGCTAAGAGCCGAAGGGACACTACAAAGATCCTTAAGTGATGCCTACAGTGCACCACATGAGGTCACTGACGGCACTACCCCCCTACGGAGTTTTAAGAGAGAAAGAGAGGAGGCATGATGGAATGTGAACCTTATATCCATGACTGACTCGTATTACAGACATTATGCGCGAGCAGGTAGGCGATCAATAAAAAAAAAAAAAAAAAAAAAAAAAATCAGGTATGCTTCCCTTCCTCATTTTGTCTATAGTCACATTTTTTCCCGCCTTATGCAAATGAAGCTTCAGGTGGTGTAGAAAATAATTTTACTAGTTACTCTAAGATTTAGTTTCAGAAGTGTATTCCTGTAGATTTAAATGCTTAGGTAGTTGAAACTGGCTAATATGTTATTGCCTTCTCTCGGCCATTACTGAAGTGTCTCATCTAAAAAAGGTTTTCGATTAAAAAACTTTCAGTTTGACGGAAATCTGCGGTCGTGCAAAAGCTTTAAAGAAAACGAAAATCGGTAGCAACCCGAAAGCTTGGAAGCTTGACGAGTTAAACGTATTGCAAAAACTTTTAAGCTTGACGACGGCTTAAATGTCTTACAAAAGATTATGGGATTGAGGAAGGTTTTGGTTTTCTGTAAAAGAACTCTATTGTGGCGGCTTTGTCTGTCCTTCCGTACTTTTTCTGTCCACCCTCAAATCTTAAAAACTACTGAGGCTAGAGGGTCAGCTCAGTGGTCTGGTTAAACTAAGGTATACTTGATTTAGAGGGTCGCAAATTGGTATGTTGATCATCCACCCACCAATCATTAAACATACCAAATTGCAGCCCTCTAGCCTCAGTAGTTTTTATTTTATATAAGGTTAAAGTTAGCTATAATCGTGCTTCTGGCAACGATATAGGACAGGCCAGCACTGGGCCGTAGTTAAAGTTTCATGGGCCGCGATTGATACAACATTATACCGAGACCACCGAAAGATAGATCAATCTTCGGTGGCCTTGATTATACGATGTACAGAAAACTCGATTGCGCCGGAGAAACTTCGGCGCATTTTTTACGTGTTTAGTCATGCAAAAGCTTTAGAGTTTGAGATGAATTAACTGTCATACAAAACTTTCAAGTTTGAGTAAAGTTTGTAGTCTTACCAAGGCTTCCAGGACTGAAAACGAGTTGTCTTACAAAAACTTTCAAGTTTGAGTAAAGCTTGTAGTCTTACCAAGTCTTTCAAGTCTGAAAACGAGTTAATTGTCTTATAAAAACTTTTGAGTTTGAGGAAATTTTACAGTCTTACAAAAACTTTCAAGTTTGATTAAAATTTGTAGTCTTACCAAGGCTTTTAAAATCTGAAAACGAGTTAATTGTCGTATAAAAACTTGTAAGTTTAAGGAAAGTCTGTAGTCTTACGAAAATTTTCAAATATGAGTTAAAGCTTGCAGTCTTACCAAGGCTTTCAAATCTGACACTGAGTTAATTGCCTAATAAAAAGTGTAAGTTTTAAGGAAAGTTATAGTCTTACCAAGGCTTCAAGTCTGAAAAAGAGTTAATTGCCTTATAGGACAAGTAAGTGTGAAAAAAGTCAGAGGACGTACAAAGGCATTCAAGTGTAAAAGTGTAAAATTTTACAGGAGCTTTTAGTATCGTAAAACTCGCGGTTTTACAAGAGAAAATCTGAAGCAA
This sequence comes from Macrobrachium rosenbergii, assembly GCA_039081455.1. Lineage (NCBI taxonomy): Eukaryota > Metazoa > Arthropoda > Malacostraca > Decapoda > Palaemonidae > Macrobrachium > Macrobrachium rosenbergii. The sequence goes on from JANJGK010000006.1 coordinate 6,735,512, forward strand.
AAAAAAAAAAGAAAAAATCTCGGTCTTACGAGAGATAATCTGTAGCAAAGAAATAACTGTCTCACGAGAGCGTATCTGTAGCAAAGAAAAAAAAACTCAGCCTTACGAGAGAGAATCTGTAGCAAAGAAAAAAAATCTCAGTCCTACGAGAGAAAATCTGTAGCAAAGAAAAAACTCAGTCTTACGAGAGAAAATCTGTGGCAAAGAAAAAACTCAAACTTACAAGAGAAAAACTGTAGCAAAGAAAAAACTCTCAGTCTTACGAGAGAAAGTCTGTAGCAACGAAAAAACTCTGTCTTACAAGAGAAAACCTGCAGCAAAGAAAAAAACTCTTTCAAGAGAAAATCTGTAGCAAAGAAAAGACTCAGCCTTACGAGGGAAAACCTGTAGCAAACAAGAGAACTGTTGGTCTTACGAGAGAAAATCTGTAGCAAAGAAAAAACTCGCAGTCGTATGAAAAAAAATCTGTAGCAAAGAAAAAACTCTCAGTCTTACGAGAGAAAATCTGTAGTAAAGAAAATATCTCAGTCTTACGAGAGAAAATCTGTAGGAAAGAAAAAACTCAGTCTTACAAGAGAAAACTTGTAGCAAAGAAAAAACTCTCAGTCTTACCAGAGAAAAACTGTAGCAAAGAAGAAGCTCTCGGTCTTACGAGAGAAAATCTGTAGAAAAGGAAAAACCTGTAGCAAAGAAAAAACTCAGTCTTACAAGAGAAAATCTGTAGCAAAGAAAAAAACTCTCAGTCTTACGAGAAAATCTGTAGCAAAGAAAAAACTCTGTCTTGTGAGAGAAAATCTTAGCAAAGAAAAAAATCAGTCTTATGAGCGAAAGCCTGTAGCGAAGAAAAAACTCTTAGTCTTAAAAGAGAAAATCTGTAGCGAAGAAAAAAATTCGCAGTCTTACGAGAGAAAATCTGTAGGAAAGGAAAAACTCTCGGTCTTACGAGAGAAAATCTGTAGCAAAGAAAAAAAATCAGTCTTACGAGAGAAAATCTGCAGCAGAGAAAAAACTCTCAATCCTACGAGAGAAAATCTGTAGCAAAGAAAAAACTCTCAATCCTACGAGAGAAAATCTGTAGCAAAGAAAAAACTCTCAATCCTACGAGAGAAAATCTGTAGCAAAGAAAAAACTCTCAATCCTACGAGAGAAAATCTGTAGCAAAGAAAAAACTCTCAATCCTACGAGAGAAAATCTGTAGCAAAGAAAAAACTCTCAATCCTACGAGAGAAAATCTGTAGCAAAGAAAAAACTCTCAATCCTACGAGAGAAAATCTGTAGCAAAGAAAAAACTCTCAATCCTACGAGAGAAAATCTGTAGCAAAGAAAAAACTCTCAATCCTACGAGAGAAAATCTGTAGCAAAGAAACACTCTTAGCCTTAGGAGAGAAAATCTGTAGCAAAGAAAAAACTCTCAATCCTACGAGAGAAAATCTGTAGCAAAGAAACACTCTTAGCCTTAGGAGAGAAAATCTGTAGCAAAGAAAAAACCCTCAGTCTTACGACAGAAAATCTGTAGCAAAGAATAAACTCTCAGTCTTGCGAGATAAAATCTGTATATATCTACGAGAGAAAACTGTAGCAAAGAAACAAAACTCTCAGTCGTACGAGAGAAAATCTGTAGCAAAGAAAAAAAACGCTCAGTCTTTCGAGAGAAAATCTGTAGCAAACAAGTCTCCTTCGGTCTCACGACATCCCGTAAATCACAATTTATGAATACCGTCACGCTCTGTGACTTGCAAAGATACACACACCACTTGGCAGCGCATTGAGAATCGTCATTTGAAAAAGACAGAGGATTTATGTCTCTCTGCTTAAATACTTAGCTCGTAAAAGCGCTCACTTTTCTGCGACGAAATTGGAGATTAATGCTTTCGAGTAATGCGATTATCCGGTTTTTCCGACGGTTTCTTTATTCGATGGCTTTCTCAAGCGGCGCAGGCTAAACGCTTAATTGCATGGCGTGATTCCGACGTGCGACCCGTTCCATTCGAGTTGTATGTTTTTCGGGCTATACACACGAGCACGCATTGTGTATATGATTTTATATATATATATATATATATATATATATATATATATATATATATATATATATATACATACATACATACATAAAAAATGGGAGGTAATACGATCAATCATTACCATCATTTCCGTTAACATCTCTGGCATGAGTTTTAAACCAAATTGCTGAAAGCGTTAAGAAATCATCTATTCCACATTTTCTGATGCTTCCGTTCAATATGGTTATCCAATTTAGAAACACGTTATTGACTAATCTTTATATATGTTAACAGGCAGATAGCGAAACCAGGCATTTCACGATCTACCTGAAATTTCAGGCAGATAGCGAAATGCACTCAGGGACGTTTGATCCCCCAGGGGCTAGTACTAAACACGGCGAAATACATTTGACCTCCCAGGGGCTAGTACTAAACACGGTGAAACAGTGTAGGCGAGTCACTGTTTCGCCGTGTTTAGTACTAGCCCCTGGTGGGGATCAAATGTCCCTAAATGCATTTTGCTATCTGCCTGAAATTTTAGGCAGTTCGCGAAATGCCTGGTTTCGCTATCTGCCTTTAACATATATACGTGTACAGTACGATACGGTTTGTGGGCAGGAATGGGATCGATCAAGGGTTAGCACCTGGGAGTTAATGCTGACTCATTCGAAGTATTGCAAAATAAAATAACGTTGAAACTTGTTAGTTCTTTACTCTATAGCTGGTACTTATAAGAACGCTCCGCTTGTCTGTCATAAATACTGCCCGCAGTATCTGCAAAAATACATCACTGAGAAAAATGGTAGATACTCCCTTGCCTTATTACTGATTTTGCAGATACTGCAAATGGGACCTCCTAAATACTTGTGGAAAGCATTGAAGAATCGTTCTGAAACTGCAGTAACTTGTGTATTAGTGTTTCACGAGCCCAATAGGTGGCTTATCTCAATTTAGAAAATTTTGCAGATACTGCAGTTTTCCATTTTAGGGCAGAATACGTCTTAATTAGACCACTTCTGTTGTAGTAAGGCAACTATTTCCCTTTGTGCAAAGGTAAAAAAAGTTTTGGTTTTGTAGATTTTTTTTTTACCGATAAGTTTTTTTTTATTTTACTAATAAGAGATATATTTTGCCTTCATGTTGCCATGATAAAACTACCTAGATTATTGCTGTGGTAATTTTGATATCTCTTCAGTGATATCAGTGTTATCCCTCTGATCTTCGTATGAGAACAAGGGAACAGTTAGAAAACTATATAAAGACTACTGTTTGGCTTTTAAATAATAATAATAATAATAATAATAATAATAATAATAATAATAATAATAATAATAATAATCGGTCTTATTAAAAAGGATGGCTGTATTGTGCGAATTTATCTTATATAGTGTCTTTTCTATCTTCCTTATGATTCGCTTTTCAGGCTCAGCGATGTTAGTCAGCAACCGGCCGATATTCATGCTGGAAAAGGATAGTGTGCGGAATATGGGAAGTCTTTTATTAAAATATCCAATCAGCTCGGGTTTCTTCAGACCTTCTGCAACTACGTCCAGAGGATGACCAACGAGCTGGTCGAAACATGTCGACGGTACCTAAAATAGAACCTGAATCCAGACGAACGATTTCTGATTGGATATTTTAATAAAAGACTTCCCATATTCCGCACACTATCCTCTTCCAGCATGAATATCGGCCAGTTGCTGACTAACATCGCTGAGTCTGAAAAGGAATCATAAGGAAGATAGAAAAGACACTATATAAGATAAATTCGCACAATACAGCCATCCTTTTTAATAAGACCTGTTTAAAAGAGGGTCTACTCCCTTAATAATAATAATAATAATAATAATAATAATAATAATAATAATAATAATAATAATAATAATAATAATAAATATGAGTGTTTCAGTGTCTGCAATGTTGCTTTCTCGGGAGCCACTCCTTGTAATGGGGACCGACTTCTGTGTTTAAAATAATAATAATAATAATAATAATAATAATAATAATAATAATAATAATAATAATAATAATAATAAAACTGTTGGACCAGTACATTAATCTAACCAGGCGCACTAGACCTTAACTGGAGGTTTAATGACAAGTCAGTTAAAAGACAGTCAGTTCTTTACTGTGTTGGCCAATAGTATAGCGGGTTTGTAGTTATTATTATTATTATTATTATTATTATTATTATTATTATTATTATTATTATTATTATTATTATTATTATTTGTGTGTGCAAGGTCCCTGAGTTGGCAGATCATACAAAGTATAATTCCTAATTTTATTTCTTTATCTTCGAAGGTCTTCGAGATCAACGCATGAAAAAATACTATGTAGTGATATGAGGACTGATACACAGTATGTAATTAAAAGTTGGGGGCCCATAAAATGCAAGCAGTGGGCCATGCGAACAGTAGGATAGGATTTGAAACGGCGAACTGAAATGTGAAATACAATAATACAGTTTTTTTGCTCTTTTTGTTTTGTTTTTGTTATGTCCACATTATCAAGCGCTCCAATATTTCAGTATCGCGATATATTGTCTGTCCCTAAAGCTGAACAAATCCACATTCTTCATGGAATTTATTATGTTTAATTTTATTATATATCCCCCGGCTCTCCAAATGCTTTTTGTTTTGTTTTTTCATAATTTATACCTTTGTTACCTTATTAATATCACTCAGTAATTTTCATGAATGCAAAAATGGCCGTGGAAATGTCAGCATTCTCTTCATTTTTTATCTTAGTGAACATTTAATTCAGACTGAAAGCAATGTGTAATGAATTACGAAGGATTTACCTTTTTTCACAATTATCGTACGTTGCTTCAGGGATCAAGATGAGCAGACGGTAAAAATCTATGGATATTCATGGATGTTATGAACTTCCTGCAAAGGACGATGGGATAAGGTGTATGGATATTTATGGATGTTATCAACATCCTGCAGAGGACGATGGGATTAAGTCTATGGATATTCATGGGTGTTATAAACATCCTGCAGAGGACGATGGGATAATGTCTATGGATATTCAAGGATGTTATAAACATCTTGCAGAGGACGATGGGATAAAATTTATTGATATTCATGGACGTCATAAACATCTTGCAGAGGACGATGGGATAAAATCTATTGATATTCATGGACGTCATAAACATCCTGCAGAGGACGTTGGGATAAAATCTATGGATACTCATGGACGTCATAAACATCCTGCAGAGGACGTTGAGATAAAATCTATGGATATTCATGGATGTTATAAACATCCTGCAGAGGACGTTGGGATAAAATCTATTGATATTCATGGACGTCATAAACATCCTGCAGAGGACGTTGAGATAAAATCTATGGATACTCATGGATGTTATAAACATCCTGCAGAGGACGTTGGGATAAAATCTATGGATACTCATGGACGTCATAAACATCCTGCAGAGGACGTTGAGATAAAATCTATGGATACTCATGGATGTTATAAACTCTTGCAGAGGATGTTGGGATAAAATTTATGGATACTCATGGATGTTATAAACATCATGCAGAGGATGTTGGGATAAAATTTATGGATACTCATGGATGTTATAAACATTCTGCAGAGGACGTTGGGATAAAATCTATGGATACTCATGGACGTCATAAACATCCTGCAGAGGACGTTGAGATAAAATCTATGGATACTCATGGATGTTATAAACATCTTGCAGAGGATGTTGGGATAAAATCTATGGATACTCATGGATGTTATAAACATCATGCAGAGGATGTTGGGATAAAATTTATGGATACTCATGGATGTTATAAACATTCTGCAGAGGACGTTGGGATAAAATCTATGGATACTCATGGACGTCATAAACATCCTGCAGAGGACGTTGAGATAAAATCTATGGATACTCGTGGATGTTATAAACATCTTGCAGAGGATGTTGGGATAAAATCTATGGATACTCATGGATGTTATAAACATCATGCAGAGGATGTTGGGATAAAATTTATGGATACTCATGGATGTTATAAACATTCTGCAGAGGACGTTGGGATAAAATCTATGGATACTCATGGACGTCATAAACATCCTGCAGAGGACGTTGAGATAAAATCTATGGATACTCATGAATGTTATAAACATCATGCAGAGGATGTTGGGATAAAATCTATGGATACTCATGGATGTTATAAACATCATGCAGAGGATGTTGGGATAAAATCTATGGATACTCATGAATGTTATAAACATCATGCAGAGGATGTTGGGATAAAATCTATGGATACTCATGGATGTTATAAACATCATGCAGAGGATGTTGGGATAAAATCTATGGATACTCATGAATGTTATAAACATCCTGCAGAGGATGTTGGGATAAAATCTATGGATACTCATGGACGTCATAAACATCCTGCAGAGGACGTTGAGATAAAATCTATGGATACTCATGAATGTTATAAACATCATGCAGAGGATGTTGGGATAAAATCTATGGATACTCATGGATGTTATAAACATCATGCAGAGGATGTTGGGATAAAATCTATGGATACTCATGAATGTTATAAACATCCTGCAGAGGATGTTGGGATAAAATCTATGGATACTCATGGATGTTGTAAACATCATGCAGAGGATGTTGGGATAAAATCTATGGATACTCATGGATGTTATAAACATCCTGCAGAGTACGTTGAGATAAAATCTATGGATACTCATGAATGTTATAAACATCATGCAGAGGACGTTGGGATAAAATCTATGGATACTCGTGGATGTTATAAACATCCTGCAGAGGATGTTGGGATAAAATCTGTGGATACTCATGGATGTTATAAACATCCTGCAGAGGACGTTGGGATAAAATCTATGGATACTCATGAATGTTATAAACATCCTGCAGAGGACGTTGGGATAAAATCTATGGATACTCATGAATGTTATAAACATCCTGCAGAGGAAGTTGAGATAAAATCTATGGATACTCATGGATGTTATAAACATCCTGCAGAGGAAGTTGGGATAAAATCTATGGATACTCATGGATGTTATAAACATCCTGCAGAGGACGTTGGGATAAAATCTTTGGATACTCATGGATGTTATAAACATCCTGCAGAGGAAGTTGTGATAAAATCTTTGGATACTCATAAACATCCTGCAGAGGACGTTGGGATAAAATATTTGGATACTCATGGATGTTATAAACATCGTGCAGATGACGATGGGATAAAGTCTATGGATATTCATGGATGTTATCAACATCCTGCAGAGGACGTTGGGAGAGGCAGTTCGGTTTCCTTATGTTGGAAAGCCATGAAAGAAAAGAAAAAAAAATTAATTAGGTTGATCGCCAGAAATCTACAAAACCACGAAAATGGAGGGTTATTGATATCGGCAAAAATGAGGTAGGAAATATTGTTATGCAATTAACATTTCTTCATTGAATACAGTTATGTTTATCATGCAGAGAGAGAGAGTTTAAAGTTCATTATTTATTTATTTTAATTATGTTTATCATGCAGAGAAAGTTTAAAGATCAATATTTATTTATTTTAATGATGTTTATCATGCAGAGATAGTTTAAAGATCATTATTTATTTAATTATGTTTGTCATGCAGATATTTTGAAGATCTTTATTTATTTATTTTAATTATGTTTATCATGACGGGATAGTTTGAAGATCTTTATTAATTTATTTTAATTATGTTTATCATGCAGAGATAGTTTGAAGATCTTTATTTATTTATTTTAATTATGTTTATCATGGAGAGAGAAATTGAACACCTTTATTTTAATTATGTTTATCAAGCAGGGATAGTTTGAAGATCTTTATTAATTTATTTTAATTGTGTTTATTATGCAGAGATAGTTTGAAGATCTTTATTAATTTATTTTAATTATGTTTATCATGGAGAGAGAGATTGAAGATCTTTATTTTTTTTATTTTATGTTTATCATACACAGATAGTTTGAAGATCTTTATTTATTTATTTCAATTATGTTTATCATGGAGAGATAGTTTGAAGATCTTCATTCATTTATTTTAATTATGTGTATCATGCAGAGATAGTTTGAAGATCTTTATTCATTTATGTTAATCATGTTTATCATGCAGAGATAGTTTGAAGATCTTTACTCATTTGTTTTTACAAAGAGTCGTTTTATTTGTCTTATACTGCAAAGCGCGTAAATTGCCACTATCTATTTTTTATCTTAGTAGTTATAAATGCTGCTAAGGGAGCCTAACAAATAGACAAGATACAGGGTATATATATTTGTTTGTGTTTTCATTTATTTATTTGTTTATGTATTTTTTGCATACAAGGATTATTACCTTATTTATCATATAATGAGCAATTAGGGTCTTACTGACGTATCGGCTTTCGATAAATGCAGATTTGGATATCTCATAACTTGTTTATCATAATATGCACGTCGGTGATTATCGAACATTTTGTTAATGACTGAACAGCGTTTCTTCTTCGGCCTAATGCCGCGTGTGCTTTCTTTCCAGCCAGTGACTTTCATAGCTGATAAATACATTCCGTTATGTCGACCCTGCAAATCATTAATATCGGCAATCGGAGCGGCTATGACGATACGGTATTGTATCATTACGAGGATTTTTTAGCATTATTATTCTTGTTGTTTTCGATGTTGTTGCTGCCATTGTTGTTGTTGTGGAGAGGTTGTCCCCGTTGCACTCATCCGGATTATTATCCTTAATTTTAAACGGCCGGGAGTCGGGATTAGCGATGGCTTAAATGTTGCACAAATGCTTTATTGTTGTTTGTCCGCCATTGTGCGCGGAGAAACACGGACCGTCTTTTTTTTTTTTCTTTTTTACCTTTTAATGACGATTGGAGAGCGCCATTGTCTCCTGATTATTATTCGAAGAATGTGGCGATTAATTGGTTATGCTGCGGGTGGATTTTTTTTCTTTGTTTTTCTCCTTCCGTTGGCAATGGCTCTGCAAATCCTAAAATTGGAAGTCAGGATTATCATTACGTCGGGATTTGTGTGTGCCGAAGGCTTTGTGTGAGTGTGTTTTGTTTATAAGGTTTTAGTGTTGTTATTAACGTAAATATTCCTCGTGAGGGGATAGGGTCGTCAGTTCACCTCACTCGCGGTGTACTGTAGTCATTATACTTCAAGTTAACTATGGTGCATCACTATATTGTGACCGGGAATAATGAGTAAAAAGCCACAATAGTGTAAATGAGAGGCTGTATTTTTAAAAATAGAAGAAAGGTTGAACGGGGAGCCGTAGACGTTTTGAACAACGGTCCTCTGTTGGCTGAAGAGGACCGTTTGCACAATGGTCGAAAGCTCCTTTTTTTAACCGTTTTTATATTTTAAAAAATACAATTTCTCATTTACATTATTGTGGCTTTTTACTCATTCTTCAAGTTCTTTGCAGCATCCTCCCGTCCCTACTTGCAAACCCCTTTCATTTCTTTTACTGTACCCCCGTTAACACTTTCTTCCATCTTGCTTTCCAATTGTTTCGCATTGCAACAGCGAGGTTTTCCTCCTGTTGCACTTTTAAAATGACTTTGTACTCTGCAAATATGAATTTGTGTGTAAACAGACAACTTTCCTTTCAAACTCGACCAAAAATGATTGACTCTCAGGAGATACAGAATCCTCGACTATCCCACGGTATTAATAAAATCCATTTATTGCCTTTACTTTCACTGCCTTTATTTAGCAACTTTTATAACTTCTCTGTTATTTATTTTTTTGCAGAATATACTATATAGTTTTATTATTGTGCGAAATGATCAAATATGTTTTGTGTCTTTGATAGTAATTCATTCATTTCCCTTTGTAGTTTGTATAAACTGTACGACACCATTAACCAAAGTGAGTGTATAGCCTAGAGGAAGTTGTAAAAAATTATGATAGAATGGAAAGTGGCAAAAACTGACGTTAAATGTAGGAATAGGTAAATAGGTCAAAATACAATGCGAAATAATACAGAATCTCTCTCTCTCTCTCTCTCTCTCTCTCTCTCTCTCTCTCTCTCTCTCTCTCTCTCTCTCTCTCTCTCTCTCTCTCACTTTTGCACATTTTATTTTAGGTAACTTTCAGATTGAATATACACGGTTCCGTTTAAATCTTCAACCGCCTTTTCATATGATAACGCTAGACAAAATAATGACACACGCACACACACACACACACACACACACACATATATATATATATATATATATAGTATATATACATATATATATATAATTATATATATATATATATATATATATATATATATATATATATATATATATATATATATATATATATATATATATATATATATATATATACTGTATATATATATACATACATATATTATAAATAATATAAAAATGTAGATTATATATATATATATATTATATATATATATATATATATATATATATATATATATATATATATATATATATATATATATATATATATATATATATATATATAAACACACACATATATATATACTGTATATATATGCGTTATAGAAATGTAGCAAAAGCCTTCTCCTTTTATTCCGGGTTAATATTCACGTGAAAACCCACTTCATTCCCCGGTTTGAAATTTCAGCAAGCGCGTTTATCTGTCTACCGCCCCCCGGAATGCTTTAGATGCGAAATAAAGGATTGGTCTCCCCAAAAAACATTTTACGATGCTCTCGTATTCGGGTACCAATGCATTTTTTTTTCTTTTTTGTCTTTTATACTTTTTTTTGTCTATTTCGCCATTTACAGATACTTAAGCCCCGGGTCTAAACTGTGAATTAAATTCCTACTGCTCTGCCGAATCAGAGACCTCCAGCATCCCATTGTGTCTAAGAGGATCTATCAATTAAATGCCCCATGAAATGCCGGGAAAAGGTTTTAACCAATAGCTACCCTTAAAAAAAAAGAGGGGGGGGGGAGGAGCAAACCCGAAATAATAATGTCGTAAATAACGTTTATGCTTGTCGTCAGAGGAATTTGCGATACTGAAGTCGTTGTTATCTTCTGAAGGCATGGAATTATACATGCATACATACGTACATACAGATTATATATATATATATATATATATATATATATATATATATATATATATATATATATATATATATATATATATATGTATATATATGTATAACTGAATCACGAAAATATGGAACATGATGAATATATAAATAATAAAGATAAAATCCACGAAGGAAACGGAAACACTGGAGTGCTGCGAGGCCTTTCGACGCTCTTTCCTTTACTTAGCAGACTGAAGAAATATAAAAGTATGTTTACAAAGAAAGCTCATATAAATGACAGATGGGGATTATAAAGGAAACATATGTACCTGGAATCCAACACAATTGAAGAATTAGTAGAACTGCCAAAACAGGATTAAATATTTAAGAGGTTTTTACAAAGGATAAGGATCAACCGTTCAGGAGCAGGGACAGGACAATTAAAAGATTATACAGGTTCGTGACTGACCACCTAAAAAAAATTTTTTTCCCCGTTTCCTTCGTGGATGTTATCTTTAATATATATATATATATATATATATATATATATATATATATATATATATGTATATATATATATACCTAGAGAGAGAGAGAGAGAGAGAGAGAGAGAGGGAAAGGTGTATCCGCTTTCATAATTTATACTGAACAGGAAGATCGAAATATAAACATTCATTCCAACGGTCAGTAATTGCAAGATGAATGACTCATGTTCACTCTTTCTCAGCCTTTTAAAACCAAGAGAAATCGTCGCATGTGCAGTCAAAAGAAGTATTCATATATATATATATATATATATATATATATATATATATATATATATATATATATATATATATATATGGGTGTTTGTGTGTGTGTGTGTGAGTAGAGAGAGAGAGAGAGTGTGTGTGTGTGTTTTTACAGTAAAAGTAAAAGTTTATAAGTACTTATTACTGTGCAGTCAATTATTTTAATCAAGTATACATTACATTTCTCGTTTAATACTTTCATGGTCATGTTTAAATTACCTTATGCTTATTTTCTTTATTCCTAGAAATATGTACCGTTATTACACATGCACACACATGCATACGTACGTAACATACATATACCATACATATATGTTTATGTGCATATGCATGTGTGTGTATATATGTTATGTGTGTTTGTTTATAATTATATTTGTATTGTATATGTATATATATATATATATATATATATATATATATATATATATATATATATATATATATATATATACACACACACACAGTATGAATATATAAAAGACACACCTATGTATTACTGATTATTTTGACTTATCTTCTGTTTTAAACATTCAACGGGAGTTCTTATTTAATACGATTCCAAAAAGCACCAGACGTACTTCCTTTGATTGCACATTTGAGGATTTCTCTTGGTTTTGAAGAGCTGAGAAAAATGGAACATGAATAATTCATCTTGCAATTATTGACCGTTGGACTGAATGTTTATATTTCGATTTTCCTGTTCAGGACAAATTACGAAACCGAATTCACACACACACACACACTCTCTCTCTCTCTCTCTCTCTCTCTCTCTCTCTCTCTCTCTCTCTCTCTCTCTCTCTCTCTCTCTCTCTCTATATATATATATATATATATATATATATATATATATATATATATATATATATATATTATATATATATGGTATTGTAAGTATATTTATCTCTGTGTATATATATTATATATATGATTGTGTGTATGTATATATGTATATAATATGCATGTGTCTGTATCAACAGCTACAGACAGGCTTAAGCAAGAGTGCGAATGCGCTACTGTAGAAGGTGAAGAAGCAAAGGAAACGAATAATTATGGTTATCATTCAGGCAATCTTTCAAAGGACCCACTTTCCTGAAATAATGGTCAAGTAGTCTTCAAAGCGAAAATTTAATCATAGAAACAAAAGTGGAAATGAACCATCAAATATCTTTGGGGACAGTTTTGACATATTTTCACTGAGTCTGAGAAGTTGGTAATTGTTTTATTTTTTATGGAAATTTTTTAGTCTGTGGCTCTACAAGCAAAAAAATGCGCCCAAGAATCGAGTTTTCTGTGCAGCGTACAAGGCTGTATGGAACTCTCAGACACGGTCCATGAAACTCTCAGCCGCGGCCCATGAAACTTTCAGCCGCTGTCCGGTGATGGCCTGTGTTGTTGGCGCCTATAGCGGTGCCAGACGCACGATCATGGCTAACTTTAACCTTAAATAAAATAAAAAAAACTACTTAGCCCAGATGGCTGCAATTTGGTATGTTTGATGAATCGCGGGTGGATGATCAACATACCAATTTGCAGCCCTCTAGCCACAGTATTTTTTAAGATCTGAGGACGGACAGAAAAAAGTGCGGACAGAAAAAGTGCGGACAGAAAAAGGAGCGGACAGAAAAAGTACGGACCTTAAAAATGCGGACAGACAGACAAAGCCATCTCAACAGTTTTCTTTTATAGAAAACTAAAATGAGCTTCTGTGTAAATATTTCCTGATGAGGAATGTGAGTTTTTGGCTAAAACAGTTGTCGGCATGATTAACGGCATGAGTAAATGAATGGAGCAATATTGCAGCATTTTTTGTCATTTGCTTCAAAACTGCGAATTTGTGAAGTAGTACTGAAAATTGGAGAAATCTTGTCTTAAAATAGCAAATGCCAAAAGCGTATATATATATATATATATATATATATATATATATATATATATATATATATATATATATATATATATATATATATATATATATATACATATATATATATATATATATATATATATATATATATATATATATATATATATATATATATATATATATACGAGGGTAAGTCAAAAAGTTCCAGGAAAAATTGTTGAATGATGTATTTACACAGGAATGAAACAACCCAAATACTTGGTAAACAATTATCTGTGATGTAGTGATCCATATAGACTTGTTACCTCAGTCATCCTCTTGCTACCGTGGTGTTAACATCTGCTTCAGAAAAGTAACTTCTTGAACCCATGGAAAATAAAAATTTTGAGATGAGAGCTAACATCAAGTTCCTGACCAAGCTTGATTGGAAACCAGGAAAAATTATTGAAGCTTTGCAACAAGTTTATGGAGATTCTTCTCCATCTAAATGAGTTGTTTATGATTGGATAAAGCGATTTAAGGATGGTCGGGAGGACCTCAAAGACAACCCAAGAGAGGGAAGACCATCGACTGCAAAAAATGAAAGAATTGTGGCTTTGGTGCAGAATCTAGTGGATGAAGATCGTCGGATTACTATCGATATGATAGCTAATGAAACTGGGATCTCCCATGGTTCCGCATTTTCAATTTTAAATGAAAATCTTGGTTTGAGTAAACTTTCAGCACGTTGGGTCCCAAAAGCGTTGCGCGAAGACCAACTGCATCAAAGAGCTGAACTTTCTCTTGCAGTTTTAACGAAGATTGAATCAAATGAATCAGAGTTTTTTGACCGGATTGTTACTGGAGATGAAACTTGGATCCATCAATATGACCCAGAAAGTAAAATTCAATCAAAGCAATGGTTACCAAGAGGTTCAGCTGCACCAGTGAAGTTCAAAGTGGCGAGATCTGCCCAGAAGGTTATGGCAACAGTGTTTTGGGACTCCAAAGGAGTGATTTTGATTGATTTCCTTGAAGGACAAAAAACAATCACCGGGAACTACTACAAAGATGTTTTGCAAAAACTGAAGACTGCATTGGCTAAAAAACGTCGAGGAAAGTTGCACCGCAGAATTTTGTTCCATCATGATAACGCTCCAGCACATTCATCAAGGGTTGCAAGAGAAGTCCTACGGAAATTTAGGTGGGAAACTCTTCCACATCCTCCTTATAGTCCTGATCTTGCTCCTTCAGATTTTTTCCTGTTCCCAAAACTCAAGGAACACTTAAGAGGAGTCCGGTTTGAATCTTTGGATGCTGCTAAACATGCATTTTCAACATGGTTTAATAGAAATGCCCCAAATTTCTACAAAGAAGGGTTGCAGAGGTGGAAACAGCGCCTTGAAAAGTGTATAGAGTTAGATGGTAGATATGTAGAAAAATGATGTTCGAATTTCCTTAAATAAAGAGTATATTGAATTTTTCCTGGAACTTTTTGACTTACCCTCGTATATATATATATATATATATATATATATATATATATATATATATATATATATTATATATATATATATATATATATATATATGTATATATTTATTTATATATATATATATATTTATATATTTATTTATATATATGTATATATATATATATATATATATATATATATATATATATAAAGATATCTTTATATATAAAGATATATATATAATATATATATATATATATATATATATTTAATACAAAGAAAAGCTAAGCCCTCTAATGACCCCCGGGGTAATATTCAAATTTGCTTGCCCCAGATGTGACCTGGGGACATATGTTGGTTGCAAACGGAGGTTGCTGAAGGCGAGAATAGATTCTCATCGTGGTGTTAGACACACACATATATTACATGCTTACAATCATACTGCCCGATACGCAATTTATTTTTTAAGTCTTTCTTTACTTCTGAGGCTGCTTTCATCATTGGCGCTGCTGGGCTTGTAGCATTCTGCTTTCCTAATCAAGATTGACGCTTGATTAGTAATATTAATGTAATTCCAAGCATAATAAGGGATAAGATTAACCTATATTTTTGCTAATAATGGAGATGTAAATCCAAGTCTGATATCAAACAATATTTAACCGTATTTGTGATAATAATATTAATATAAAACCAAATATAATGTCGGACAATATTTAACCATATATTTTATAATAATATTAATATAAATCCAAGTATGATATCGGACAATATTAATCATATTTTTTATAATGTTAACATAAATCCAAGTATAATATCGGACAATATTTGACTGCATTTTTATAATAATGTTAATATAAATGCAAGTATAATATCGGACAATATTTAACCGTATTTTTTATAATAAAGTTAATATAAATCTAGGTATAATATCGGACAATGTTTAACCGTATTTCTTATCGTAATATTAATATAAATCCAAGTATAATACCGGACAATATTTAACCGTATTTTTATAATAATATTAATATAAATCCAAGTATAATATCGGACAATATTTAACCGTATTTTTTATAATAATATTAATATAAATCCAATTATAATACCGGACAATATTTAACTGTATTTTTTATAATAATATTAATATAAATCCAAGTATAACATCGGACAATATTTAACTGTATTTTTTATAATATAATGTTAATATAAATCCAAGTATAATCTCGGACAATATTTCACCGTATTAATTATAATATTTTATTAATATTAATCCAAGTATAAAAAAGGACAATATTTAACCATATTTTTTATAATAATGTTAATATAAATCCACGTATAATAAATAACAATATTTAACCATATTTTTTATAATAATGTTAATATAAATCCAATATTTAACTATATTTAACCATATTTTTTTTAGCGTGTAATGCAATCACTATGGCGCATCCGCGACGGCGCACCCATCTCCCTGTGTGCTTTGCGGTATCTACGATTTGTTTACTTAAAGTTAGTTCACATACAGTGGTTCTCAGCCTGGGGGGCGTCAGCAATTTCCAAGGGGGGGCGCGAGCCTTATGGAAAAATTAAAAATTCTCTAATTATATTCGGTATTCTCTTAACAAGAGTCGCTAATAAGCAGCGTCAAGTATCTCCCTAATTCATCCACAAAAGAATAAAGACACCCCACTACTGTTCTTTCTCTTTTTTTTTCATTTTCCTTTAAATCTGGGAGGGATTTTTACTCATAGGTGTAAGGGGGGCGTGGAGGAAAGGACCAGCTCTTAGAGGGGGGGCGTATTAATAAAAAGGCTGAGAACCACTGATATATTTGGATGCAGGTTTAACAGTCATTTCGAAGGTGAATATTTAAAATTTATTAAAATTTGCTCACAGACTCAAAATAAAAAAAAATGGAAGGTCAACATTACAAGATGAAGATGCTCAACGACAAAAATTCCAGTCATTACCGTGAATATTTGCCAAAAAGAAAGTGTTAGAGATGTTTCAGTTTTTTGTAGCTTGTAAAACGACGAAGTTGTATTGTTCATTTGTCATTGCTTAGTAAAGGCTGTTACCTTCAATTCTGCCGTTATTTGTGCAGTATATGTTTGTAATATGTTTATTATGCTGGTAATTGCTTTCGTTCATATTTCAATGCCAAGTCTCAGGATATTTTTCTCATGCCTTTTCGGTACCTACAATAATTAACATTTACGAAGCAATGCTCTTAAACAGATAATGTGTGCAATGTGCTTTGCGTAATGTAATTGATATATGTAGAATGCATATGCAAAATTATTTAACTTTTTACACATATATCGACGGATGGATAAACGTAAATTGAAAATATATATATATATATATATATATATATATATATATATATATATATATATATATATTTTATACATATACGTATATATTATATATATGTATATATATAATATATATGTATGTACATATATTTATATAAACATATATATATACAGTATATACAGTATATATACACATATATATATGTGTGTGTGTGTGTGTGTGTGTGTGTGTGATGTACACACATATAATATATATATATATATATATATATATATATATATATATATATATATATATATATATATATATTTATATTTATATTTATATTTGCAAAGCTAAAGTTATCGCGGGAGTATTAATCGGCGAGGAACGTTCAACGGAATAATATATGTCAGTGCTTACGGGTATTTTTCTATCATGGTTGAGAATTGGCAAATATGCAAAGGTCCAAAAGCGATTATAAACACGGCCTTTGTATATTAATCTCTTCCGTATTTAAAAGTGATATTTAGTTCACAAACTCGCCCGTGAGCTATGCATTATATATGTATTACATCCATATGTATAAGAGTCAAGGTTCGCCGGCAGAATCTGCAACCTGTCATTCTGTCGAAAGTGAACTGAATGTTAAAAGTCGTATTTTTGGCGTATGGTGATATCCTTTGACTTATGTCATATATATATATATATATATATATATATATATATATATATTATACATGTATATAAATATATATATATATATATATATATATATATATATATATATATATATATATATATATATTATATACATACATACATACACACACACATATGCCAAAGGTAATATGTGACAGGATTTCTGTTTATATGGAGTTTTATCAAAACTCTTACCTTCACGGCTTTTGCATTTTTGCGAAGCTAGAGCATGCGCTTGTATCAATACATGTAGCATAATGTTTAATTTGTGCAATTATTGATAGCCTTATTTACGTATTTATTTGCAGCACTTGTTCATACACGAGAAAGTATAAAGTGCAAATTATGTTTACATAAAAGTATATATATATATATATATATATATATATATATATATATATATATATAATGTATAAATAAAAAAATTATATATATATATATATATATATAGATATATATATATATATATATATATATATATATATATATATATATATATATATATATAAATGCCTCTAGCAATCGAAGGCACGTACCTTCAGCCAACATGTAATAAACAAGCGCCATTGCACGCGTGCATGTGTGCACGCATACCTATCAATTCGCATCACGAAAAACCTAGCAACTAATTGAATCAATTAAATGTAAAAATATTAAATGGAATGATAAAATGGAGCAGGAGGGGCAGCGGCAGGGGCAGCAGCAGCAGCAGCAGTAACAGCAGCAGCAGCAGCAGCAGCAACAGCAGCATCATCAGCGGCTCTCACCAGAGAGACAGGCTTTCGAGGAATTAGAGAACAAGCCGTAATGGCCTCCAGGACTCCCCAAGCAGCGTTTCCATAGATACACATGGAAATATGTAGCTGTAAATACACCCCATGCAAATATATATATATATATATATGTATATGTATGTGTATGGAAATATATATATATATATACATATGTTTATATTCGGCGATGCAGACACGATGGCTAACGGGAGTTTTTCGGTGCTGCAAATCAGTCGCTTTGCGGTAGAAGGTTAGAGATAAGTTTTGCTGATGTTTGTTTTATAAAGACGTCTTTTGAGCAGGATTCGTTACGTTTAATCGAGGTTTAGTGGGGGTTGTTCTTTGGAGGTAGCTTACAGAAACTTTGCCATTGTCTCTTTCGAAAGTTGTGTATAGAAACTTTGCCAGTGTCTCTTTCGAACGTTGCGTATAGAAACTCTGCCATTGTCTCTTTCGAATGTAGTGTATAGAAACTTTGCCAATGCCTCTTTCGAACGTAGCGTATAGAAACTTTGCCATTGTCTCTTTCGAATGTTGTGTAGAGAAACCTTGCCATTGTCTCTTTCGAATGTAGTGTATAGAAACTTTGCCAATGCCTCTTTCGAACGTAGCGTATAGAAACTTTGCCATTGTCTCTTTCGAATGTTGTGTAGATAAACCTTGCCATTGTCTCTTTCGAACGTTGTGTATAGAAACTTTGCCATTGTCTCTTTCTAACGTTGTGTATAGAAACTTTGCCATTATCTCTTTCGAATGTAGTGTATAGAAACTTTGCCATTGTCTCTTTCGAACGTTGTGTATAGAAACTTTGCCATTGTCTCTTTCGAACGTTGTGTATAGAAACTTTGCCATTATCTCTTTCGAATGTAGTGTATAGAAACTTTGCCAATGCCTCTTTCGAACGTAGCGTATAGAAACTTTGCCATTGCCTCTTTCGATTGTAGTGTATAGAAACTTTGCCGTTGTCTCTTTGAACGTAGCGTATAGAAACTTTGCCAGTGTCTCTTTCGAATGTAGTGTATAGAAACTTTGCCATTGTCTCTTTCGAACGTTGTGTATAGAAACTTTGCCATTGTCTCTTTGAACGTAGCGTATAGAAACTTTGCCATTGTCTCTTTCGAACGTTGCGTATAGAAACTTTGCCATTGTCTCTTTCAATAGAAACTTTGCCGTTGTCTCTTTGAACGTAGCGTATAGAAACATTGCCAGTGTCTCTTTCGAACGTTGCGTATAGAAACTTTGCCATTGTCTCTTTCGAATGTAGTGTATAGAAACTTTGCCGTTGTCTCTTTGAACGTAGCGTATAGAAACTTTGCCATTGTCTCTTTCGAATGTAGTGTATAGAAACTTTGCCAGTGTCTCTTTTGAACGTAGTGTATAGAAACTTTGCCATTGTCTCTTTCGAACGTTGTGTATAGAAACTTTGCCATTGTCTCTTTCGAACGTTGCGTATAGAAACTTTGCCATTGTCTCTTTCGAATGTAGTGTATAGAAACTTTGCCAGTGTCTCTTTTGAACGTAGCATATAGAAACTTTGCCATTGTCTCTTTCGAACGTTGTGTATAGAAACTTTGCCATTGTCTCTTTCGAACGTTGCGTATAGAAACTTTGCCATTGTCTCTTTCGAATGTAGTGTATAGAAACTTTGCCGTTGTCTCTTTGAACGTAGCGTATAGAAACTTTGCCAGTGTCTCTTTTGAACGTAGTGTATAGAAACTTTGCCATTGTCTCTTTCGAACGTTGTGTATAGAAACTTTGCCATTGGCTCTTTCGAACGTAGCGCGTAGAAACTTTGCCAGTGTCTCTTTCGAACGTAGTGTATAGAAACTTTGCCATTGTCTCTTTCGAACGTAGCGCATTGAAACTTTGCCATTGTTTCTTTCGAACGTAGTGTATAGAAACTTTGCCATTGTCTCTTTCGAATGTATTTTATAGAAACTTTGCCAGTGCCTCTTCTGAATGTAGCGTATAGAAACTTTGCCATTGTCTCTTTCGAACGTTTTATATAGAAACTTTTCCATTGTCTCTTTCGAACGTAGTGTATAGAAACTTTGCCATTGTCTCTTTCGAACGTTTTATATAGAAACTTTGCCAGTCTCTTTCGAACGTAGCGTATAGAAACTTTGCCATTGTCTCTTTCGAACATAGCGTATAGAAACTGCCATTGTCTCCTTCGGACGTAGCGCATAGAAACTTTATTTGTCTGTTTCGAAAGTAGCGCATAGAAACTTTGCCGTTGACTCTTTCAGAGTTAGTGTTTAACCTCAAAATAAGCAATCTGAGTCTTTCATAGAGGCAGTCACTCGCCTGCATATGAAGGGGAGCTATTCGTTGCTAAAACTGTCTGTAAGGACGAATTGTTACATTATGTAATAGAGTTTTCCTGCAGAGTGTCACAAACCCGGGATGGAAGCAGCGGTGTAAAATTCTCCTTAAGAGTTGATATTTTCTCCCGGAATTAATTGATTGATTTTTAGTGCCGGCTGTGTCTGTTCGTCCGCACTTTATTCTGTCTGCACTTTTTCTGTCCGCACTTTTTCTGTCCGCCCTCAGATCTTAAAAACCACTGAGGCGAGAGTGCTGCAAATTGGTATGTTGATCATCCACCCTCCAATCATCAAACATACCAAATTGCACCCCTCTAGCCTCAGTAGTTTTTATTTTATTTAAGGTTAAATTTAGCCATAATCGTGCTTTGGCAACTACATGGGATAGGCCACCATCGGGCCATGGTTAAAGTTTCATGGACCGCTGCTCATACAGCATTATACCGAGACCACCGAAAGATAGATCTATTTTCGGTGTCCTTGATTATACTTTGTAGCTGCTGTACAGAAAATTCGATTGCGCCGAAGAAACTTCAGCGCATTTTTTACTTGTTTTTTCATGTAGCAAGCCAGTGGCCTCTGGATGGGAGCTATTAATTTTTAAGTAATTTGTTGCTAAAGTGTATTGAAAGGACGGGTTGTTGCATGTCAAGGTTTGATAAAGGATTGTCCCCAGAGCGTATCGTTTAGTGTATTTTAAATAATATTCCGTCAAAGGAAATACTGTATCCTAAAATTAACTGATTTATGGGCCATTGACTCAATTCAAGCTTCCTAAGAATATGGCGTTCATTAGAAAGAAGTGACACAAGGTAATAGGAAATACAGAAAGAAGAGGTCAGTTATGAGAAAAGAAAAATTACTTAACAAATTGATAAATAAATGTATAGAAATGTAAGTAAGTCAACATCCTACTGAGGTTTGTTACGAAGGAAGTCTCCTGTGGCGTTTAGCTTGTTCTGGCTTATAGTCTCTCGATCATTAAAGCATTCAGCAACTTTGCTGGCACCTCTTTCCAAACCATTTATTTTTCCCCTTGGAAACAGTTCTTCATTGGAGGGGTGGGTAGAGCTCTCGGCTTGCACGCTGTTGGCCCAGCGTTCGGCAATCCGACCGGCCAATGAAGAATTAGAGGAATTTATTTCTGGTGGTAGAAATTCATTTCTCGTCATAATGTGGTTCGGATGCCACAATAAGCTGTAGGTCCCGTTGCTAGGTAACCAGTTGGTTCTTAGCCACGTAGAATAAATCTAATCCTTCGGGCCAGCCCTAGGAGAG
Organism: Macrobrachium rosenbergii; assembly: GCA_039081455.1. NCBI lineage: Eukaryota > Metazoa > Arthropoda > Malacostraca > Decapoda > Palaemonidae > Macrobrachium > Macrobrachium rosenbergii. The sequence goes on from JANJGK010000006.1 coordinate 6,758,021, forward strand.
CTGTTAATCAGCTCAGTGGTCTGGTTAGACTAAGATATACGTATTTTTTCCCCTTGGAAAGTTTATTCTTTTTGACCCGTTAATTACTTTGTACCTCTCTAGGAGAGATGCATTTCGCAGAGGTGGGTCCATGATAAATTATCTTTATTTCCTTTTTGAATGGGAGCTGAAGTCTTGAACCTTCTAAGGTGCTATAATTGCGATAATCACTTCCTCTTTGCTCTTACATCAGTCTTTTTATGCTTGTATTCTTCTTTTTGTTACGTTTTGAAGAGGGTAGAGTTCTTACCGGCTTTCGGCCGGACAGGCTCTTAAAATCCATAAAAATAAAACTGGACAATAGAGTATAAAATTATGTATATATATGTATGTATATACATATATATATATATATATATATATATATATATATATATATATATATATATATATATATATACACATATATATACATACATATATATATATATATATATATATATATATGTATATATATATATATATATATATATATATATATATATATATATATATATATATATATATATATATATATATATATATATATATATATTATGACGTAGATGTACCAAGGGAAAAATGAGGTACTGTTTAAATCCTGTCCGGTTTCGTCTTTGAATTTTCAAAGACATCTTCAAAAGGACTGATACTTCGTGGTAGAAATTTGAAAACAGCGAAAAGGAAGATCAGGGAACTCGTTATCGTCTGAGGTCAGTGCCCCATTTATTATTAATATTCAGAGGATGAACCCTATTCATAATGGAATAAACCCGCGAGCTTCCGAAGAATATGGTGTTCATTAGAAAGAAGTGACGCAAGGTAATAGGAAATACAGAAAAAAGAGGTCAGTTATTAGAGCAAAAAAATGTCTTAACAAATTAGCAAATAAATATATAAAAATGTAAGTAAATTATAAAAAAAGAAGGAGAATAGTTTTAAGGTAGCAATGCCTTACATCTTCCCTTGAGCTTTTGAAGTTCCGCTTGCACAAGAATCTTTTTTTTTTTTTTTTTTTTTTTTGCAGTGGGCTCACGTGTATGATATTAAGCGTAGGCAAACTAATTCTGTGGTCTGTACATTGTGCGTAAAAACAATATTTGAAAATGGGGTGCTGACTTCTGACGCCAATGAATTTACTGATTCTCATTTTTCCCGTTTATAAGGTGTGAGTATTATTTTTCCAGCCTTCTGCTTGATCTTTTGTTCATCCAAAAATATATATTGTAAAATTCTACCCCTGTGTAGCTGTCCTTTTGAAAATGTCTCAGAAAAGTAAAGACGAGACCGGTCAGGATTTATACCCAGTGGTTCAATTTTGCTCTTGATACATGTGTAAATATACATATTGCGTTCCGGTGATTTTTAGCATTTATATATATATGTATATGTATATATATATATATATATATATATATATATATATATATATATATATTATATATATATTTATATATATGTATAGGTATATTATATTTTTTATATGTATATATATGCATATATATACACACGTACATATGAATTATATATATTTATGTATATATATGCATACACACACACATATATATATACTGTATATATACTAAAATATATGTGTATATATATATATATATATATAAATTTCATGAGGAATTGCTGAGGCCCTGGACTCTCAACTGAAAGACCGGGGATCGGTCCCGACGTGAGTCAGAAACTTATTTCTGTGCAACACGTTCTTTTGTGTTCATTTCCATATATATATATATGTATATATATATATATATATATATATATATATATATATATATATATATATATATATATATATATATATATACATATACATATACATATACATATATATTATATATACTGTATATACATACATATATATATATATACATATATTATATACTGTATATATGTATATATTTATATATTATATATCGAATTTGCGTTTAATCTATGTTCTTTATAAAGGTGTACTGCTCTTTAAAAGCCTGTTAGGCAAGTCCCTCGTCATTGACAAATTTTAAAGTGAAAATATTGACATCAATTATAGTAATAAAGATCGCGATAAAGTTTGATAACAGCAGTGAATATCTGTTCTATTTGATGATGGCCATTGAGTTAAAATAACCTTTTTCAGACAGCCAATTAAGTGTGGGGCACAATAGCAAAGGGGCATTCCCGTCTGTTATTCATTAGCGAAGGTCATGGCATCCATGTTGACTCAGTTATCCTGCAACCTGGAGGTTTTTATGCTTTAAGAGATTGACTGACATTTGCTTGCATCGATGTTTTAGCTTCCTGTATAGACACGATCGAATCGTCGGTTGCGTATTATGGTTAATTTCTACACTGTTGTAACGTTAAACGTATAAATTTGTTTTTGAAATAGTTTGAGGATTGTCTCCTTAAATGTTCAGTATTTTGAAAGGTAGAACTCGGAATCGAAAGAGCCAAGCATTATATATATCAGAACTCGGACATTTCATTATAATTTTGTTTCATATATTGAGGAGATTCCCAGTACGATCTCTGTGAACTTGAATTGAATTGAACTGAATATAGAATTTAGGCCAAAGGCCAAGCTCTGGGACCTATGAAGTCATTCAGCGCTGAAACGAAAAATGACAGTAAAAGGTTTGAAAGGTGTAACCGGAGGAAAACCTCACAGTTGCACTATGAGTCAATTGTAAGGAGAGGGTGGAAAGTCAGATGGAAGAAAGAGAATATGAAAGAAGGTACAGTAAAAAGAAAGAAAGGGGTTGCAGTTGGGGGCCGAAGGCACGCTGCAGAGAACCATAAGTAATCCCTACAGTGCACCGCACGATGAGCACTGACGGCTCTACCCCCCTGCTGGGAATCTCTGTGAACTTGAATAATTTTAGGAATCCTTAGCAACCTCTGTGGAGGTAACTTGCCCTCTGACCTGTGGCAAGGGCAAGAACTATTTGGTTAATCATTCTGGAATCAAGAACTTAGCACCACAAGAACCATGAAAGTTTTGCTTTTGAATATAATGTCACTGTCAGTGGGAATTTTATGTATGTATGTATGTATGTATTTATTTATTTATTTATTTATTATTTTTTTAAGAGACCGGATATTCTCAAGAGACATACTCATCCTTCCAATGGACCTGTTCTCTTTTGAGGTCAGCCAGTTCATGCATATAAAAAATTAATAATATCCGCGGCCGACGAGTGTGTCGGTTTCATTTTATTGCCCATTCAACCTTCTGATAAGAAATCGGGTGCACTTTTGACCGATAGGCTGCTACGGCATACTGAACCCTTCAGATGCGTTAGCCGCATCTATTATACCTCATGGGGTCACCTGAATGTGTTTTGTTTTTATAATTACTGATCTCGGGTTCCTCTGTGTATTTGCCAAAATGTGAATATTTGTCTATTTGATGCTTTCTGTGCAAGTCCTTGGAAGGAGTCTTATACGTCTTGTAACTAACTCTATAGAAATTAGATATTATTGGTATTATTTTTTCAGTAGATGAAACCTATTCACGTGGAACAAGCACACAGGGGCCATTTTTGAAATTCAAGCTTTCAAAGTATGTTAGCTTCAACCTCCCACCGCAGAACCCACACTGTGGCAGTAACTGATCATGATACAGAGCCAGTGGTTTTTCATCACCCTGGGGGAGACACGAACCCGCGATGTCTGAGTGGCATACCACGACACTAACCACTATACCGGCGGACCAGCATAATATAATGGATTCTTTGACGATTGTCTTAACACGGGCATTTGAAATACACATGTAGGTTTTGATCTCAAAGTCGAAGAATCTGAAGACACTTTGTATTGTCAGCTAGAGTTCTAAGTGCAGTTGAACAGTCATAACTCAGCGATGACAGTCATAAAGAGTAATTCATTTGTTCAGCCCTTCCTATATTTTTATATTTATGGAATCACAATGCTAGCGCCAAAGATTTTTTTTATTATCTCGTCTCGCTGAAAATTAAATATGTATCTCGAAGCTTCTCCACAGTTTTTTGAATCGGTATTACTGTGCTGTAGCCAAGTTTCTGTTGAAATCGTATAGCTGTATATATTCAACAAATCATTAATGACAGAATTTCCACTTATTAGTAACTGAGCGTTTAATATTCAACATGCAGTATTTTTTCCGTCTAAAAGTACTGAGAAGTATTGTGAATAGATTAATGCTTCTCTATATTATTTTCCCTTTCTCTTTGCAAACCCGTAGTGTGAAAGCCACTGGAACTTTGGTTTGAAAAGTCAAGGAGGAAATTGGTCCGTAAAACAGCATTGTGTGTGTGTGTGCAAATTAAGGTGCATCCACAATACATTACAACATGTCGCAAACACACGTCGGTAACTTATCGCACAGACATCGTAAACATGGTGAATGTTGCTCCATATCTTATCAACTATTTTGGATTCTGGTGTATTCTCGCTTGTTCCAAGCTAAGCTAGAAAATAAACAGTCGGGTAATAAAGTACATATGCCAGCGACTAGACCGGTGCAAGTCAGTCCGTTACAAAGTAAATGACAAAATCAAAGTGATTGCACAGTTGAAAGTCAGGCAGTTACCAGGTAAATGACGATATCAAGGTGACTGCATAGTTGAAAGCCAGTCAGTTACCAAGTAAATGGCGATATCAAGGTGACTGCATAGTTGAAAACCAGTTGGTTACCAAGTAAATGGCGATATCAAGGTGACTGCATAGTTGAAAGCCAGTCAGTTACCAAGTAAATGACAATATCAAGGTGAATACATAGTTGAAAGTCAGTCAGTTGCCAATTAAAGGAGAAAATCAGAGTAACTGCAAAAGTAAAAGTCGATCAATTACTAAGTTAATATCATAATCAGTGACTGCACACGTAAAAATCAGTCAGTTACCAAGTAAATGACAAAACCAGTGAGAGCGCAGGTGAAAGTCAGTCAGTTACCAATTAAATGAGGAAATCAAAGTGAATGCAAAAGTAAAAGTCGATCAGTTATTAAGTTAAATGACATCATCAGTGACTACACAGGTAAAAATCAGTCACTTACCAAGTAAATGACAAAATTCAAGCGACTGCAAGCACTGAGTATGCCTTCCTTCTAGTCCAGCAGAGGAAGAGACTTTTTCCCCGTTCCAGAGATAATCAGCTTATCCTGGGCAGTGACAAAATCCCCCAAGGAATTCTTCAAATTATATCAAGCCCTGAAACTAACGTTGTTTTTTTTTTATTACTGAAGGATTTTTTATATTTTTATTTTTATTTCTCCGATTAGTAAAATTCTAGATCCTTAAAGAAGTCTAGTATGTATTTATTGTGTGTGTGTGTGTGTGGATTTATGACAATTGTTAGTATTTCATATTTCATAAACCACTCTGGTTTGAAGCACATGAAAGAAACCGGTAATGTCCAATTCGAACATTATTTTCAGATTCGACCCAAGGGTCGAAACCTATTTTCAGATTCGACCCAAGAGTCGAAACCTATTTTGTGATTCGATCCAAGAGTCGAAACCTATTTTCGATTTGACCTGTGAGTCTAACCCTATTTTCAGATTCAACCCAAAAGTCAAAACCTATTTTCTATTCGATCTGTGAGTCAAAACCTATTGTTAGATTCGATCTGTGAGTCCAAACCTATTTTCAGATTCGACCCAAGAGTCGAAACCTATTTTCAGATTCGACCTGTGAGTCGAAACCTGCAATACTTTCATATAAGCACAGTGCACAGTCTGAAATCTTTTGTCTCTGATTATATGAACGTAATCATAGGTAAGAATGCCCGTCAAGTCCTTCGTTAATCTTCTTCTAAATACTTGATTAAGTATCTCGTTAATCATTCTAAATACCTGATTAAGTGTCTCGTTGATCATCTTGTAAGTACCCAATTGAGCTCCCCGTTAACCATCGTGTAAATACATAAGTAAACATATTGTAATTACTTAAGTATCACTGCAAACATCATTCAGATGCTTGACTAAGAATCTCGATATTCATCTTGTAATTACTTTATTAAATAGATCGTCAAACGTCTTGTTACTGAATATTAGGTGCTCGAACAGTGTATTAATAAATTAAGAAATTCCTTCCTCATGAATATTTATAAACAGTGGAGTTAGAAATTAGAATTTATGCTCATCCTTCTCTTAGGGTTTCACTTACATTTCAAACGATTTAAAACCAGTAATAATTTATCATTTGTGGATCTGTTTATTTACGACGTCAGTTTTTTTTTCTAATCCGTGTGAGGTACCCTGTGCAAAAAGGGAAGTATTTTTTCTAATTCGTGATAGGTACCTTGTGCAAAAAAGGGAAGTAATGCGATTATCTGCACGTGCAGATTCTTCTAACGTGTTGGCTCATGGTGTTTACGCCGTGAGACAACTTAAGATCATTTTCTTAGGCACGGGATGATATTTAATGTTATTCGTTATGTTTTTTCATTAGACGCCTTGCAATATATTCCTTCTTTTGTCGTATATGTACTTGATATTTCACTATATTATAATTATGCATATATGTTATACACTGTTTTACCTGTTTTGTTTACTTGTATTTGCTCAAATATTTCTATTGTGTTTTCTGTTGTATTGTAATAGTCTGTACTGAAATGCTTATCCACGTTCTGTTATTTTATATTTTCTTTTAACCCGAGGCTTTTTGTGTCTTTTATCACCACCCTGAGCGCACACGAGAGAGAGAGAGAGAGAGAGAGAGAGAGAGAGAGAGAGAGAGAGAGAGAGAGAGAGAGAGAGAGAGAGAGAGAGAGAGAGAGCCGGTGTTCTGAAGCCTTACGGACTGATCGAGATTTAAAAATAGCCTTTTGATCACTTTCAACTATAAATTTCAATGAAAGATAAATCGGATTTCCAACAGCGATTCTGCCTATGGGATGTTTGAGTCCTCAGGAGAAGTAGCTGGTGATAATCCACTTAACTTAGAGACTAGTAAAACCCGTTTTTTCTCTTTTTGTCTCTTTTTTTTCGTTTTTTTCGTCAGATCATCTCCTTTCGAGCTTTTAATTATCAATTAGAAGCAGTCAGCTCAAAGGAGAGTATCGTGATGCATTTCTATACGTACTTGTGTTGCGCTGAATCTCTCCATATCGGTGATTTCTCAGAGGACTTTCAACTCTCCATTGCTTGTTTTGAAAGCATCGTGTTTACCATTCAAATCTTTCGCACCTCATTGTGACCCAGTGTTAGTGTGCCGAGATGCTAATGTTATTTTATCCCAAGCACAATCCTGCTTCATCCGTCCCTGGGACTCGTTTGGGTCAAATCAGTGACTGAGCTAATTTCAGCACATTTATACCTACTGTATAGTCCATATCTGGCTCTCACTCTAATTTCTTTATTTCTTTCTTTCGTTCATTATTACGTTATTATTATTATAATTCTTTTTGTCTTCATTTCTTGATCATGTATTTTTTTGTCATTGTCTGGCTATCGTTATTATGTTTTATTCCTTTCGAAAGCAATTGCGGTTGCCATTTGTTTACTGTCTTGGTAGTTTTCCCCTTGTATTCATAATTCTTATGTTGGTTCCTCAGTATTTATTGTATCTCCGGGTCCCTTGTATAAATTCTTGACTTTTTGCTATATATCGTGATTCCTTTCGTAAGTTAATACATTTTTTCTTTTTTGTAAATTTCGCAGTTCTTTACTTGCATTTCGAGCCTATATCTAAAATTTTCTAACTTCGTCTTAGTTTTATAACTTTTTCCGTGATTCACCCCGTAGTGGGGAGTGCCGTCAGTGCACTTCATGCGGTGCATTGTAGGCATTACTTAAGGTTCTTTGCAGCGTGCCTTCGGCCCCTACCTGCAACCCCTTTCGTTCCTTTTACTGTACCTCCTTTCATGTTCTCTTTCTTCCTTCTTACTTTCCACCGTCTCCTAACAATTGATTCATAGTGCAACTGCGAGGTGTTCCTCCTGTTATACCTTTCAAACCTTTTGCTATCAGTTTCCGTTTCACCGCTGAATGAACTCATAGGTCCCAGTGCTTGGCCTTTGGCCTATATTCTATATTCAGTTCAATTCAGTTTTCCGTGTTTCAGTGATATACGTTTATTTCTCAAGTTCTTCCCAGATTTGGCATGGCTTACTTTATCTCTACATGAAATTGCTCACATTTTGATGTATATAACTTTATGTAACGCCTAATATAAAACGGCGCGAAAATTACGACGAAGTGACTTTTATCATTGTACTCTTTCCTTTATTGAGTCCATTCTCCTGTTTTCGTAACTCACTTCACGTTTAAAAAACACCTTTATTTCTTAACCTTTCTCGTTTGGTAATTTCTCCCGGAATTTCGTGACGCCTTCATTGACTGGGTGATCCTTCTCGTCTTAACTTCTTGAATTCGGTGATTTTTAAAACATTTTTATCGTTCTAGCTTTGTTTCCACCTCCTTGCTTTATCAGTTCGCTCATTTCTTGAATTCTCCCTTGATTTACTATCCGTTTCAGGGACTGCGAGTCATCGTTTTTCTCAAATGTCTTGCAGACTAATTATTTGGACGAAATGGTACTTTGACACAGTGTACAAGACACCTCCCGCTAATTTTTTGGTAATATAGTGCTTTGTCAAAGGGTTTTAGTTGATGCGTTTGCTCTGGACTTATATGGTGTTACCAAGCATCGCCAAACTATGGATTCATACGTCCATTATCCCCATCCCGTCCCTCCCTCTCCCTTCCCCCTCCTCATCCCTCCCTCAACCCACTTTCCTGGCCTTCGCATCTCCTTCCCCCCACACCCCCCCCCCTCTCCTGTCTATGGGCGATAACGGACGTTCGATTACGTAGGTTAGTCCTGCTGACTCATGCGAATTTGCCTTTAAAAGTGAAGAGTAAACGCCTAAACTAAAACCATTTGACAATGCACTATATTACCAAAAATTAGCGGGAGGCGTCTTGTACACTGTGTCAAAGTACCATTTCGATCAAATAATTAGTTTGAAAGATATTTGAGAAAAACGATGACTCGCCGTCCCTGAAATGAATAGTAGTCATGT
>JANJGK010000006.1:6769533-6782033 GCA_039081455.1 Macrobrachium rosenbergii
ATATTCACTGCTCAAATTAATAAAAGCATTATGGGACCTCTCGCTAATGAAGCGAGCGTTCTAACCGCGATAGAAAATAATAACAGAAAAATTCTGCTGAAACCTAATTTGAATTTCCCTCTGTAGTGAATACTCATCAAAATACATTATTCCAAAGTCATCAGCTTTACTTTCTCCTTTTGGGGAGCATTTGCTGTCAGTGCACCTCATGCAGTGCACTGTCGGCTGTGCTTAAGGTTCTTTGCAGCGTCCCTTCTGCCCCTAACTGAAGCCCCTTTCATTCCTTTGACTGTTCCTCCGTTGATATTATCTTTCTTCCACATTTTACTTTCTACCCTCTCCTAACAATTGTTTCATATTGCAACTGCGAGATTTTCCTCCTGTTACACCTTTCAAACATTTTAACTGTTAGGTTTCCTTTACAGTACTGAATGACCTCACAGGTCCCAGTGCTTAGCCTTTGGCCTAAATTCTGTATTCAGTTCCAGCAGTGAGGTGAGAAACTGACACACATAGGAACGAAATTGCAGACTTTAAGTTAGATAGGCCAATAGGCTCAACAACCAGACTCAGTTTAATTTCCTAAAAATGTGGTATTATAGTGATGAAGACTTTTTATTTTTCTGTAAAAGAAAACTGTTGTGCCGGCTTTGTCTGTCCGCAATTTTCCTGTCCGCATTTTCTGTCCGCCCTCAGATCGTAAAAACTACCGAGGCTAGAGGGCTGCGAATTGGCATGTTGATCATCCATCCTCCAATCATCAAACATACCAAACTGCAGCCCTCTAGCTACAATAGTTTTTATTTTATTTAATGTTAAGGTTAGCCATAATCGTGCTGCTGGCAACGATATAGGATAGGCCACCACCAAGCCGTGGTTAAAGTTTCATGGGCCGTGGCTCATACAGCAGTATACCGAGACCACCGAAAGATAGATCTATATTCCGTGCCCTTGGTTATACGATGTACAGAAAACTCGATTGCGCCGAAGAAACTTCGGCGAATTTTTTACTTGTTTTTATCGAAATCTCCTAAAAGGCAGTGGTTGGCTAAGGGAATGATTGTAATAGGGATTACAGGAAATCATGCGCTCTGGTGCAGAATTGTTGCTCAGGATATTTCGTAGACTCAGTCTTTTAGAATTTTTGATGTAGAGGACCTTGAATCACGATAATGGGACTATTAAATCATTTCAACACCTTTGTAATTAGCAAAGGAATACGTCACAGACTTGGTGACAAAAACTGTTTAAGCTCGGCAGCTATGTTAGTCAGGAGGTTAAAGTTTTTTTTTTTTTTTTTTTTTTTTTTTTGTATCGCTTATTGTTTTGCCTAAACTGTTCATGCTCTGAGTTTAGCAGGAGTAGAAGAGCAGTCCTTTCGAGTTGGTCTTGAGAGGGAATATAGTTATTGTTGCTCTTAGACATAGTTATTTTATGAGGAGTCACTTCAAATGCAAGAAATAAGAAGAGATCGCAGGAAACTTTGTGACGAAAGGAGGAGAATTCGAAGAAAATTAGAGACAAGAATAGGAATCTGATGCCTTTTGAAATCTATTCAGAGTAAAAATAATGCTTGCGTGAACACTTAAAGACATACTTGAAGGCGAGAATGAACAGTAAAAAAAAAAAAAGTCGTACAATAGAAGAAAATTTTTTTTATGTCTGACACTTGACATGAAAGTGTTCTTTGCAGCGTGCCTTCGGCCCCTAGCTCCAACCCCTTTCGTTTCTTTTACTGTACCTCCTTTCATACTCTCCTTCGTTCATCTTACTTTCCACCCTCTCCTAACAGTTGATTCTTCCTGTTACACCTTGCAAACCTTTTACTGTCAATTTCCGTTTCAGCGCTGAATGACCTCATAGGTCCCAGTGCTTGGCCTTTGGTATAAATTCTATATTCAGTTCAATTCAGTATTTAAAAGCTCATCACAGTTTAATTTATGGGTGAATCAAGCTAATACGTCAGACTACAAAGAGAGAAAAATTTGCCTATAATTTAAGAATGAAATCATCAAAATCTTTGATGGCCAAGCTTCTAGTTGATTAGCTTTATACTGCCCACTTGTTAGGCTATATGGAACTTTGCAGATGCCATACTATCCATTTCAGGGACGGCGAGTCATCGTTTTTCTCAAATATCTTTCAGACTATTTATTTGATCGAAATGGTATTTTGACACAGCGTACAAGACACCTCCCGCTAATTTATGGTAATATAGTGCATTGTCAAATGGTGTTAATTAAGGCGTTTACTCTTAACTTACATGGTGTCACCAAGCATCGCCAGACTATGCATTCGAACGTCCTTTATCCCAGTCCCGTTCTTCCCTCTCCCTTCCCCTCCTCATCCCTCCCTCAAACCACTTTCGTGGCCTCCGCATCTTCACCCCCGCCCTCCCCCCCTTTCCTGTCTTTGGGGTACAGCGGACGTTCGATTGCGTAGCTTAGGCCTGTTGACTCATGCGACTTTGCCTTTAAAAGTCAAGAGTAAACTCCTTAACTAACACCATTTTACAATGCACTATATTCCCAAAAATTAGCGGGAGATGTCTTGTACACTGTCAAAGTACCATTTCGATCAAATAATTAGTTTGAAAGATATTTGAGAAAAACGATGGCTCGGGTCCCTGAAATGGATAGCTGGGTCTTAGTTGTGTACATAATTTGACTTAGTAGTCGACAGAATGAGTCGACGATGTCTGTTGAATATTTTTCAGTGACACGTTTGACCATTTTACCTTAGAGAATATTTGTCTCCTCACTGGTCATTGCTGAGAATCGTCATTTTAAGGGAAAAATATATCCTACGTACGATCTTCTGGCGTCATCTGGAACGCCTCTGTCACGTTTTCGTAGTAAGAGTTATTTGTACCTCTCTTAAACATCATTGTTACGTCATCGTAATTCTCAGGGCATATTATTCGCCAGACATACCTGTTGCATATCATCATTATAAAAGAGAGAATGTGAATCTCTTGATACACCTTTGTTTTGTCGTCACAGTAAGCGAGGGACTATTTTTCCCTTTGCCTCATTTTGCATGTGGTCACAGTACCTGAGGAGGGAGTATCGATCACGTATGATATCTGTGTTGATAGTACTATAAAGTGACCTGGAGGCTTTTAAGTCAGCCTAGTAAACGAGAGAGAGAGAGAGAGAGAGAGAGAGAGAGAGACAGACAGAGAGAGAGAGAGAGACAGAGAGAGAGAGAGAGAGACAGAGAGAGAGAGAGAGTAGCACCGGTTTCCTCGGAAGCAGTTCTTATGATATTTCAATAAAGAGGTTAATATTAATCTCTTCGCTAAGCTTTGTTACTTCGTCACCTTAATAATGGATGGATTATTAGTCTTTCGATGCCTTTGTTACGCCGTTATAGTAAAGAGGGAGCGTGTTTAGTCTTTTCAGACGCCTTTGTTACGTCACCGTAACAATTTTAGTAAAATATTTGTCTCAGCTTTAAATAAGAAATATCCTTTTGAGCAGATCGGAAAGTACCTACTGCGCATCTCCCATGATTGGCTATACGTGTAGGAAGTAGCAGTTGTGTTACTTTCCGGCAGCTTCTGCATAGTTTTAGTTTTCTGAAAAGAAAACCGTTGTGCCGGCTTTGTCTGTCCGGCCTCAGATCTTAAAAACTACTGAGCCTAGAGGGCTGCAAATTGGCATGTTGATCATCCACCCTCCAATCATCAACCATACCAAATTTTGTTCCCACTAGCCTCAGTAGTTTTTATTTTATTTAAGGTTAAAGTTAGCCATAATCGTGCGTCTGGCAACGATATAGGCCAGGCCACCACCGGGCCGTATTTAAAGTTTCATGGGCCCCGGCTTATACAGTATTATACCGAGACCACCGAAAGACATCTATTTTCGGTGACCTTGATTATACAACGTACAGAAAACTCGATTGCGCCGAAGAAACTTCGGAGCATTTTTTACTTGTTTCATCTTAAACTGTGCATTACGTAAAGTGGTAAGTGGATCGAAGGGCAGTCTGCCTTATGGGAAAGTTACGTCCTTTATAAAATCCTTAAGGGAAGTCGGCATTGATATTTAATAAGTTACGTTGGCTGTGTATTAATACATGTTTGAAATAATATGTGAAAGGCATGACTTTCGAAAATTTGTAACACGCTTAATAATTCTCCCGGTACGAATTTTATGAGCAAAGGTTGTATTTCCGAGACAGGTGGTCACGGTACGTGTTGTGAATGAGTATGCCAGTCAGTTACTTATTCCGCGGAAGTTTGGTAACATCGGAAGTTTGGTAACATCGGAAGTTCTGTAACATCGGAAGTTCGATAACATCGGAAGTTTGGTGACATCGGAAGTTTTGTAACATCGGAAGTTCGATAACATCGGAAGTTTGGTGACATCGGAAGTTTTGTAACACCGGAATTTTTATAACATTGGAAGTTTTGTAACATCGGAAGTTTGGTAACATCGGAAGTTCGGTAACATCGGAAGCTTGGTAACATCGGAAGTTTAGTAATAGGGAACGATGAAGAATGATCCATTCATCCGCAAGTAGTTAACGATGAAAGCCCCGTAGGCGGGGGTGGGGGTTCAGTGCCGTCAGTGCACCTCATGCGGCGCACTGCAGGCACTACTCAAGGTTCTTTGCAGCGTGCCTTCGGCCCCTAGCTGCAACCCCTTTCGTTGCTTTTACTGTACCTCCTTTCATATTCTCTTTCTGCCATCTTACTTTCCACCCTATCCTAACAATTGATTCATAGTGCAACTGCGAGGTTTTTCTCCTGTTACACCTTTCAGACCTTTTACTGTCAATTTCCGTTTCAGCGCTGAATGACCTTATAGGTCCCAGCGCTTGGACTTTGGCCTAAATCTTAATATTCATTTAACGATGAAAGAGTAAAAGCGATTCTTGACTTAACGGCCAGAAATCTCGATAGGATTTCACGTAACCGAACACAACTTTCCAGTTGGATTAGTGTTGGCGACTTTCATAGTCGATAAAGTTTGGTTCTGTTAATAAAGCGGAAGAAATATTAGGGCGTTGGAAATATTTGTCTCTTTCTTGATTCTTAAATAGGTCCCTGTCCTTTACTTAGGATTCACAGTTTCTTCATAGAAATGGTTCTCGTTTGCACTTTTCATATGTGTGGATGTATGTTTATGTATATATATAATATCTCTCTCTCTCTCTCTCTCTCTCTCTCTCTCTCTCTCTCTCTCTCTCTATATATATATATATATATATATATATATATATATATATATATATATATATATATATATATATATATATAGAGTTTATTTATCTCTCGTATATATATGTATATATAATTTATTTGTTTATCTGTGGCATATATATGTATATATATTTTATTTATTTATCTATAGTATATTTATATACATATATAATTTATTTATCTATGTTATATATATGTTTATATAATTTATTTACATATTTATTTATTAATTTATGCATTTATTTATTTATTTCATTACTTATTTTGAGAGAGAGAGAGAGAGAGAGAGAGAGAGAGAGAGAGAGAGAGAGAGAGAGAGAGAGAGAGAGAGAGAAATCTGTGTATCATTGCTTGGCTATATGACGGTGTAGGTGATCGGAGTGGCTGTAAGAATTTGTGCGTGTGGCATTAATCAACTACCAGGAAAGGTATACTGGTTAGATTTTGATACGGAAAATGGACAGATGACAGTAGGATTACAGGGACAGTACATTGTTGGTTTAAACAAGGACGAGGGTACAAGAAGGATTGATAGGGACAGTACAGTGTTGGTTTAGACGAGAACGAAGGTACAAGAATCAAGTATTCGTCATGAATCAGTTAACCGAGAACTTTTAAAGTAAAAGGAAAGAGCTGCCTATGGCAACATGGACCTGGAAGAGGCATACGATGTTATTGATACAGAGTAAATACGGTGATTGTTGAGGATGCTCTGTGTATACGAGATGAGTAGTTGAGAGATTAAAAAATTAGTGTTATGGAAATGAATTGCGTTTAAGAATAAGTAGACGAGAGAGTGGCTGGTTTTGGAGCAGAAGTGGGTCTGAGAGAAGGGCGTATGGTCTCTATGGCTGTTCGGTATCTTCGTAGACAGAGCGATTTGAATAGCCAGATAAAGGGCAGTATTTGTAGGAGCAAAGTTTTGAGGGAAGGAATGAGTCGTGAATAGTCTGGAATGGCTGATGCTTGAAGGTGAGGATATGAAAGAGACACTGCAAAATTTATTGAAACAATTTACAAGTATTTGCAAGAAGAAGTTGAGAATGGCTGTGAGCAAGAATTTGGTTATAAAGGCAAATGGAAACCAGGGAGACCATTCAGTGTATGTTAGTGTTGGTGTTGCAAAATGGAAACAATTGATATGTGTAAGTATCTTGGAGTAAATATTTTAGATGGTAATGGGAGAATAGGTGACTTTTGTCATAGGTACAGGAAGCAATGCCACTGGGACTGTTGAGTTAACTGTTCCTTTTTGATGCTGAACACCAATGGAAGTAACAAAGAAATAAGGATGATGCTATGGTGGCGAATTGCTTGCGTAGTGTATTTAACGTATGAAGAAGTGGTAAAAATGTTAACGTAAGTGAAGACATCGATCGGAGATACAGAGCTGGTTTGAACACGTGGAGAGAATGACGACGATACTTGGTGAAAAGAATATATGATCCGGAAGTATTAGGAGGAAGGAGGAAAGGAAGACCTAGAAAGCGCTAGATCGATGGATGAAAGAGCTATTGGAAAGACAGGCCTGAGTAGCGGGGAAGCGAGAGACAGAGGAAAATGGCGCAGTGTGAGTAGTGAGGTTCAATGCCTTGCTGATAAGCCGCCTTCTTAGCTGTATGAAACGGCTAATGTTGGGGGGGCCTCCATGATTCACCAGTTAAAACATATATTATAATGGTAGTATAGCTTGTGCTGAGAAAAGATGTTTTAACTGATTTCCAGTTATGCCTTTGAACTTATTTTTTTTCCTGACGAAAGTGTAATTTAGATCCTCCTTCAGATGAAAGACCTGGAAATTTTTTTTGGTAGTTGACAAGTGATACACACAGATTAACGAAAGGTAGTCCTATTCAGTCACACATTTCGGCACATTGTTTAAGTCAGTAGTTTTGCTTAAAACTTTGAATTAATATTGTGTAAGAAACTGCGATATCCACCCTAGACAATAAAATACTTTAGTGCAGTGCGAAAAATTGCACAAAAATTTTAATTATCTGTTGGTGCCAAACAGAAAACTTAGGTGTAGGAATTCATTCACAGCATTTTGGGTTCTTCCATAAGGACGCATGCAAAATACAACTAGTTAGAATAATAATAATAATAATAATAGTGAGGAACCACAATAACATCAAGAATGACGATAATAATCACAAGCACGTTACCCTGGAACTAATGGTTACTCTTATATCTAAACTCCAGTCACTTTCTATCGTATCTTGCAGAAGACGCAACCGTCTCCCCCCACACCCCCCCCCCCTCCCCACACCCCGCCCGATAATAAAGATGAAAAAAAACAGCAAGTGAAGCCAGTTTACTTTTTCTTCATTAAATATGCAAATCTCGTTTTTTAAGTAATACCGTGATGGACGGCGCAACCAGAGGTGAAGTAATGATGATACATTGCCGATAACCGTATATTGCCAGTACTAGGCATTTCCACTAACGGATCCTCGGGGGTGGCATCTGGGCACGTGCCCCCCCCCCCCCCCCCCTATGAAAAATGACAAAATAATAATATTGAAGATTTAGGTAATAATAACATAAATGAGAAATATGAAAATGTGAAAAAATGAAAAATCTGTTTTAGAAATATGTATATACATATGTATGTATATATGTATAATATGAAAATTGGTGCCCCCTCCATGAAGTTTTTCTGGATCCGCTAGTGGGCATTTCATTGCTTATGTTTGGTCTGCTTATGAAATATTTTTTGTTTACACAAACATGCTGTCGTTTGGTTGACTCACTATTCTTCACATAGATTTTTACTGTGAGCTAATAAAAGATAACTGTACAAAATGTTACCCTGATCATGATAATGATAGGTTTACATGAATAAAGAGTTTGGTATTAATTTTAATTACATAGGTATAGAGAAAATAACATCTGGCGCCGAGAATTGATTGTAATACAGATTGGGAGGGACTGGAGAAAGTGAAACAAAGGCTGTTCATGGATGTAATGTTTATGTAAAAGTGTCTCATTGCAACCTTATCACTCTCTCTCTCTCTCTCTCTCTCTCTCTCTCTCTCTCTCTCTCTCTCTCTCTCTCTCTCTCTCTCTCTCTCTCTATATATATATATATATATATATATATATATATATATATATATATATATATATATATATATATATATACATATATGTACATACTGTATATATATATATATATGCATATATATATATATATATATGCATATATATATATATATATATATATATATATATATACAGTATGTACATATATATATATATATATATATATATATATACATATATGTACATAATGTATATATATATATATATATGCATATATATATATATATATATATATATATATATATATATATATATATATATATATATATATCTGTGTATGTGTGTGTTTGTGCTTTTGTAATATACATGTGGACTTATGGGAATTTAAAGTGGAGTCATGTACTTTTCTTATTATGTAAGTAACCGAGAGATAAAAATTGTAAGAGACATAATCAACCAAAAGTTTCGGGATTTAATCATATTTTCTCATTATTTCGTGACGTCATTTCCTTTCTCCGGTGTGAATGGTAAGGTGAATGGAACGATACGCCTCAAAACTAGCGTTTTATTTTTCTGCAAAAGAAAACCATTGCCATGGCTATTTGTCTGTCCGTCCGCACTTTTTCTGTCCGCCCTCAGATCTTAAAAACTGCTGAGGCTAGAGCGTTGCAAATTGGTATGTTGATCATCCACCCTCCAATCATCAAACATACTAAATTACAGCCCTCTAATCTTAGCAGTTTTTATTTTATTTAAGGTTAAAGTTAGCCTGATCGTGCGTCTGGCACCGCTACAGGTGCCAACAATACAGGCCACCACCTGGCAGTGGCTGAAAGTTTCATGGGCCGTGGGTGAGAGTTTCATGGGCTATGGCTGAGAGTTTCATACAGCATTATGCTGTACAGAAAACTCGATTGTGCCGAAGAAACTTCGGCGCATTTCTTACTTGTTTTATATTGTCTTTATTATCTCAGTTCTAAAGGCACGGAGAAAATTATTACGTGGAATTTACGAAGTAGAGTTAATGACGTCTAGGGAAATGATTAGGAACTCTGCATTGATTATTACTTCGTTGGGTGATTGGGTTCCGTTCTCTGCTGGCCGCGAGTTCGAATCTCCGACCGGGCAATGAAGAATAAGAGGAATTTATTTTTGGTGATAGAAATTCATTTCTCGCTATAATGTGGTTTGGATTCCACAATAAGCTGTAGGTCCCGTTGCTAGGTAACCAATTGGTTCTTAGCCACGTAAAATATATCTAATCCTTCGGGCCAGCCCTAGGAGAGCTGTTAATCAGCTCAGTGGTCTGGTTAAACTAAGGTATACTTAACTTTCTGTCGAAGTGATTTCTCTGTAGAGAAAATAATTGCAAAAATATACTCAGATCTTGGAACGTAAATCAGTCAGGGAATTTTAGGCCAGAGGCTCTTACTCATATACCTGACTGTGAATTCATTTTGGTTTTGCGTACCGTGAGAGTTTATTGCTTATACAAAAATTCCCGTAGGGAGTTAGTGCCGTCGGTGGACCTTATGCCGTTCACTGTAGGCATTACTTAAGGATCTTTGCGGCGTCGCTTCGGCCCCTAGCGGCTACCCTTTCCGTTCTTACTACTGTACCTCCGTTCATATTCTCTCTTTCTTCTTACTTACCACACTCTCCTAACATTTGATTCATAGTGCAACTGCGAGGTTTTTCTCCTGTTACACTTTTCAAACCTTTTTACTGTCAATTTCAGTTTCAGCGCTGAATGACCTCATAGGTCCCAGCGCTTGGCCTTTGGCCTAAATTCTATATTCTATTCTCTCTGTTCTATACAAAAGTAGCTCTCTGTCGCTTCTGAAGACAAATATAAGATGTATATGTTATTCCATTTGTGTGATACTTGAGTAACAGTCAACAGGGGTTAGGAAGTCCCTGTGGACCAACCTGTTGAAGAATACTATAAATCTGGCACAAATTCTCACCAATTAACGACAGACAATATGTAATGTATATTGAACAGAATATATTTGTTGGTGGGTACATTACCATACTAATACACCCCGTTTGTTGTAAATTACTGTGCCAATAAATCTTTAATAAAATAATAATAGCTTATAAACAAATTATTAGCCAAAATATTGTAAAGGCAAGCGTTGCCAAAGTATTATGTTCCTCTCTCACGTAGAAGAGTTCTCTCTCTCTCTCTCTCTCTCTCTCTCTCTCTCTCTCTCTCTCTCTCTCTCTCTCTCTCTCTCTCACGCTGTAAGAAGTCAGCGACAAGTAATGTCGCGTAATCAGAGTAATCTGGAATAAAAAGCGATGTTAGTCAGTTCATTCAACAATAAAAGAAGAGAAAGCAATTAACGTGCCTCTTAATCACGTGTAATTGCTCTCTTGATCAATTGCGTGCGTGCGTGCTTTAGAGCACCTTTCCCGCGTAGCCTGTCGTATGCCATGTCATTCAACTATACAAAAGCAAAATACTGATGACATAGCTATTGTAATTGTCAGTTTAAAAAAAGTTGAGTAAATACGGGTTACTAAATGAAACAAAGGCATTCGCTGTGCTTTTCATCGGGGCATTTGTGTGAAGACATGACACTTAGAAATTACGGAGCTCTTATGGCTTTCATCAAAAGCATTACGTAAAGACGTGATAGCGAAGGTGATGAAGCAGTTGTGCTTTACTTCAAAGCATCTGTTGAAAGAGATGATAATGAGATGGAGATGTGAAATAGTGATTATTCACTCGGTACACTTTAGTTTTATAGTTTTCTGTAGAAGAAAACTATTGTGCCGGCTTTTTATGTCCGTACCCACTTTATTCTGTCCGCTCTCAGATCTTAAAAACTATTGAGGCTAGAAGGCTGAAAATTGGTATGCTGATCATCCACCCTCCAACCATCAAACATACTAAATTGCAGCCCTCTAGCCTCTGTAGTTTTTATTTTATTTAAAGTTAAAGTTAGCCACAATCATGCTTCTGGCAACGATATAGGATAGGCCACCACCGGACCGTGGTTAAAGTTTCATGGCCCGAGGCTCATACAGCATTATACCTAGACCACCGAAAGATAAATCTGTTTTCGGTGCGTTGATTATAATCTGTAGTGGCTGTACAGAAAACTCAATTGCGCCGAAGAAACATGGGTGCATTTTTTACTTGTTTTTAAATGTGTTTGTCCAAATGACGTCACTTGGCTTTTAGATCTGTCAGTGTAGGCTATGTGTGTGTGTGTCGGGTGGGTGTGGATGTGGGTGCGTTTGAGATTCTTCTAGAAACTCAAACAACTATACTCCATTTGCACACTTTTTTTATTTACGATTTTCACTGAATCGTAGATGAAGTCCTGCAGACAATCTTTATCTTTCAATTGTTCCAGACATCAGATGACTTCTGTTCATCACAGACTTCTTCCTGCAGTCTTAGCTGTCGTCACTGCATTTTTATAGTATCCTTTGCGAGAAGAACATAAGTCTAGTTACCAGTAAATCGTTGACTTATATCCAACCTGTTGGTGACGTGTGTGATATGTGTTACCGACGTGTGATTGTGACTTGAATGGCGTCATTTACCTTTATAGACTTTTCTTAGCTGTCGTAACTACACTTGCGTAGGATTTCTTGCGAGGATAATATAGGTCTAATAACCAATGAGTCGTTGACTTGTATCCAACTTGTTGGTGATATGTATGTTTGTGGCTTCAATGACGTCGTTTTCCTTTATAGACTTTCCTAAGCTGTCGTAACTAGATTGGCATAGGATTTCATGCTAGGATAATATAGGTCTTATAACAAATAAGTCGTTGACTTGTATCCAACCTGTTGGTGATATGTATGAGATGATTTACCGACTTGTGTTTGTGACTTTAATGACGTCAGTTCCCTCTATAGACTTTCCTTAGCTGTCGTTACTACATTTGCCCAGGATTTCTTGCGAGGATAATATAGGTCTTATAATCAATAAGTTGTTGACTTGTATCTAACTTGTTGGTGATATGTATGAGATGAGTTACCGACTTGTGTTCAAGACTTGAATGACGTCATTTCCCTTTATAGACTTTTCTTAGCTGTCGTAACTACATTTGCATAGGATTTCATGCGAGGATAATATAGGTCTAATAACCAGTGAGTCGTTGACTTGTATCCAAATTGTTGGTGATATGTATAAGATGAGTTACCGACGTGTGTTTATGACTTCAATGACGTCGTTTCCCTTTATAGACTTTCCTTATCCCAACAGTGCAGCGACTAGTGA
>JANJGK010000006.1:6787033-6812033 GCA_039081455.1 Macrobrachium rosenbergii
ACTCAGTGCATAGAAGTAGGTTTCCCTCCGTCGCCTCCCCCCTCCCCCTCCCAACCTTCTTCCCCATTCCATCCCTGGTTCACAGGGACAGTAAGATCGTGAGCCAGTGAAAATATTTTAAGGGCTTGAGCAGAAAGTGAACTCAGGACCAAGGTAGTGTAAAGATGCTGATGATGCTGCTGAACTAGAGCATAAATATTTGGCTTCAGTTGATGTACGTTTTACGCAATTTAATGATAACTGCAGACATGAAACACTGGAGTTTCTCCAGCAAAAAAAAAAAGTAAATGTACTTTGGAAGATTGAATTTCAAGTCAGTGGCCCCTTTGGTGGGCTTGATCCATATGAAAGTTTCATCTACTGAATACTCTTCTGCCCTAAAATGGAAGGCTGCCGTATCTGCAAAAATACAAAGCTGGGAAAAATTGTAGATACTGCAGTTTTCCCTTGCCTTACTACTGATTTTGCAGATACTGCAAATGGGGCCCCCTAAATACTCGTGGAAAGCATTGAAGAATCATTCTGAAACTGCAGTAACTTGTGTATTAGTGTTTCACGAGCCCAACAGGTGGCACACCTCAATTTCGAAAATTTTTGCAGATACTCCAGTCTCGTTGTCCGCTGTAGTTAATATTTCAGTTCGAATAAGCGGAAAATTTTATGGATATCCAGAGAAATTTCAATAACCAAAGAAAATCCTTCGAATTAGCAAAAATTCGTATTTTTATTTCTAAGGACTAACTGTGCCTCATTTGTTCTTCGTACCCTGCCTAGGAGCAAGAGACTGTGGTGGCATATGGCCAGCTCAGTCAAGTATGACTGACTCGACTCTTCTTTAGTCTTCACAGCAAGACTATGGAACCCTTTCTCTCATTATAGATGTCTTGAATATTTGAAATTATACCTGTTTAGCAGGAAATAAAAGAAAGCAAGTTTCTTCGGCGCAATCGAGTTTTCTGTACAGCGTATAATCAAGGCTGCTGAAAATAGCTCTATCTTTGGGTGGTCTAGGTATTATGCTGTATGAGCCGTGGCCCATGAAACTTTAACTACGGCCAGGTGGTGGCCTGTCCTATATAGTTGCCAGACGCACGATTATGGCTAACTTTAACCTTAAATAAAATCAAAACTACTGAGGCTAGAGGTTTGTAATTTGGTATGTTTGATGACTGGAGGGTGGATGATCATCATGCGTTTTTGCAGCCCTCTAGCCTCGGTAGTTTTTAAGATCTGAGGGTGGACAGAAAAAGTGCGGACGGACAGATAAAGCCGGCACAGTACTTTTCTTTTACAGAAAACTAAAAAACATATCCATAAGATGTCCGTGAATACCAGATTTTCTGTAGTTTTAAGGAACATTTATAATATTTATCAGTAAATTTTAAAAAACATAGACTTTACTATATTTCCTTGAATTAATATTCCCATTGGAAGTTTGAGTTTGAAGATACCCTTAGGAAGTTTCCACGAACTAATAATGTATCAATATAGCATTGCTGTGGAGCCCAAAAAAATACGCATAATACATTTCTGGAAATAAAAATATCCGTGAATTAAAAAAAACTTATATGGCACTTTTTGAATACTTAGGAGTCATATTTTATGCAACAGGTGTAGAGCCCCGTAGGAGGTAGTGCCGTCAGTGCACCATACGCGGTGCACTGTAGGCATTACTTTAAGGTTCTTTGCAGCGTCCCTTCGGCCCCTATCTGCAACCCTTTCCATTCCTTTTACTGTACCTCCGTTCATATTCTCTTGCTTCCATCTTACTTTCCACCTTCTCCTAACAATTGTTTCATAGTGCAACTGCGAGGTTTCCCTCCTGTTACACCTTTCTAACCTACCAACATTCAATTTCCTTTCCAACGCTGAATGGCCTCATTTTTTAGTTTGAATAAAGTTTTCATTAAAACTCTATTGTCATGCACTGGAAAAAAGCATTATATACTTTTTTGAGCTAATTCTTCTATAGTTTGAATTGTTTTTGTTTGTGAAAGGTTTATTTTCATTATGGATATATTTTACTGAATTGAAGAAGTTGCTGATTTTTTTCAGTAAAATCTTATTCATTGAAGCTTATGTGCAGAGGAAAGATATAGCTAAATCTTTAAGCAATAAAACATATCACTTTATTTTTTCCTTATTTTTACCTTTGAATCAGTGAATAAATGCACATTTTTCTTAATACCGGTATCACTACCGATTTTTTAAAAAATCATCGGCATTGATACCGGTACTGGAAAGTTCGATGTTTTAACATCATCACTGCCTTAGGCCTAAATTTTATATTCCATTCCAACAGGTGTAAAGGAAGCTCTCGTCTAAACAGAGTGAATGAATTCATCTCCCTTTTTTTTCCTCCGCCCTCGAGTCCAGCAATACGAGAATAAAAAAAAATGAAGAAGAAGAAAAGTTTTCTAAAAGCTTCATTCGCTCTGTAATCGACGATAAGTTGTGCTAAAACTGTATAATATCTACGATGTCTTTTCTCGCCCGGAGGTCGACTTCTCTTTCGTCTTCCTTTGATAATATCTGAGCTCTATCTTTGTATTCAATAATCTCTAATCTGTAAGCGCCAGATTACGAGTCGTATTTTCTTAACGGCTTCGCTGGCTGGGAACATCGGCGATAAAGATGCTTGTTTGTGAGTTTTCGTTCTTTCAGCGTCCGATGTTTTGCGATTTAATACTACTTTCTATCTCGACAGATCTATTTCTTTGCGAGTAAAGGCGATGGAATCTTTATGACGGTGTGCAGCTCTCGAGTGGAAGTCCTCTCTGTAACACCATACATATATTACTGTAGCTAAGGTTCTTAGTAAAGGTGTGTCCACACCGCACTACGTGTGACAAGCACACATCGGCAACTTATCGCATATGCATCACAGACATGTTGAAAACATGTCAACGACCGTGAGCGGAGAACGAACCTTTTGCAAATGCTGGATAATCGTATGATGCACTGATTAGAACTACCAATAATTCGCTGATTTGTATTCAACTTTTTTTTTAATGTGTGCTTGATGAGTTGCCAACATGTATTAATAACACGTTTTACTCTTGTGTGGACACTCTATATTGCAAGGCCAAGAGAATGAGAAGGTCTGCTCACTTCCCCTAAAATCCCCCATGTAGGCGGAGCTTTGTCTACCTCCATATTGCGTCAGCCGGTGAATTGCCGGAATGAGGAGATACCTCTGAGATACGTCATCGCCTGCGTAGTTACCCCAGGTGGGAGGCGACTCCACCCAATTGGGTAGACCTTGTCTCTCTTGGCCTTGCCATATTGGATGCTGTTCAGTTCTGGTATTTATCTTCACGGGCTATCTAACTATGTATGCCATTAATAACTGTCTACTAATTGTGAGATTTGCCATAAGAACTGTCTTCTTTGCCTGATATTTTCGATTTTACTTTTAGAGGCTCTCCTCAGTTCTAGTACTTGCCATCGCGAGGGGCCTTCTATTTCTACTAATTAGTAGCTGGAGTTGTCTTCTAATTTTGATGTTGGCTGTCAGAATAGGACTTCTAATCCTGGAATTTACGACCATGGATTAAATTCTTATTTTGTATTTACCACGATTTTTTTTTTCTGTTCTTATTCTACTACAAGGGACTTTTTCCAGTCAGTTGGTATATTGATCATCCACCCTCCAATCACCAAACATACCAAATTGCAGGTCTCTAGCCTCAGTAGTTTCCATTTTATTTAAGGTTAAAGTTGGCGATAATCGTGCATCTGGGAACGATATAGGAGAAGCCACCATCGGGCAGTGGTTAAAGTTTCATAGGCAGCGGCTCATACAGCATTATACCGAGACCACCGAAAGATGGATCTATTTTCGGTGGCCTTGATTATACGTTGTACAGAAAACTCGATTGCGCCGTAGAAACTTCGGCGCATTATTTACTTGTTTAGTTTTGTATCTGGTTTTTGGTTTAATATCTGGTTTATAGCTAATTTTTCATCAGGTGTCTGCCTTTGATATCAGCGTTCAAATCTCAGCATGTAATGATAGGTGATTGTGGTATTCACTTCATAGCGGTGTTAGATCCCTCTCATTCTTTTTTTTTCTGCATATGAACGTAACATTGTCCCTCATATCAACTAATGAAGAAAAATTTCTATTTTCATTTCTCAGTGATTATATTTAAATTCAACAGGACCTTTTACATAGTAAATGAGTGACTGAACTTTATGATTTTTCGTTGTTCATATGTAGCAGAAGAATGATCATGTGTGTTTTCGTGTGTTTTTAGATTTTTGTTAATAGTGGCTAAATGGTTTATAAAAGTCTTAGCAATGATAGGAGTACAGTGAGGGACTTAAATTGAAACAGTTATCTTATTTATTGGGAGCTGTGCTATTGCTTACATTGCCATCCTACATTTTTTGCTGTAATGTTCCCTAATGTTTGTATATCGCGATGTGTATTACATGAGCACATAGTCATTTACAATAAAGTACATATAATTTTTGACATCCTTCCTCACTTCTTTTATTCCCTTATCCCCATAAGTAGGCCTACCAACAGGAAGGAATCGATTTGACCGTGGGACGTTTTGGTAGGGGAGCGATCTGGCTGGTAAGCGTTCATCCCACGGGATGTGATATTATTTTGACAATTTTATCACGCGAAGAGATTTTTGACTCGTAATTTCTCCTACATCGAAACTAAAAGGTGACTCAGGACTAGCTAGTTTATTTTCTTGGTAGCTGAATTGGTGTGAATTCAGTACAGAACATATCCGATATAATTTAAAATTGTTATGTAATGTGCTGAATAAAAAAAAATTCTATTACAAGACGTAAATATATTAACTAACTGACAATCGAAACGTAAGCAACGCAATAAGTATTCTAGACGAGGGAAGAAAACTACGTGGAAAAGAACATTATTCCTACGTTTTTTCCTCGTTTTATAACATGCAGAGATCCCTTTTTAAAACCCCATGCGCACAGTGTTGTGTGTGTGTGTGTGTGTGTGTGTGTGTGTGTGTGTGTGTGTGTGTTCACGCCTCCCCCGAGGAGTTTTAACAACACGATTAAAATGATCTTTTACATAATCCTTCTCCTAAGTAATCTTACCGGATTCCAGTTTTATATTGTCGCTGTTGACGCGACTGCCCTTTTTATTTCTTCGGATTTTACGTTATCTTCAAACGGAAACAAGCTGCAGATGAATTGTTTTGAGGCGATGACAGAGATTAGCAGTTGACTTGGCAACCACTGGCTGAAGTCTGCGGGAGGTGGAATGATATATTCAGGTATACAATGTCGTGTCGGGTTTCTTCATTTGAGTTTCAGTTTCGGTTTTATGCTGTAGCCGAGTTTTTATTGAAGGCTATAGACAGTTTTGAGTGTAAACAACCCATCTCTCTCTCTCTCTCTCTCTCTCTCTCTCTCTCTCTCTCTCTCTCTCTCTCTCTCTCTCTCTAATATATATATATATATATATATATATATATATATATATATATGCATATACATATATATATTATATATATATACACATATATATACATATACATATATAGATTTATATACATATACATATATATACAGTATACTGTATATATGTGATTATAATCCCTCTGAAAATTTATTTTTGTGTCTCTCATTACCCCCTAGGAAAACTAAAGAAGGGGTGTAAATCCTGACCGATTTCGACTTTATTTCTAAGCCATTGGTGTTAATGGCTTAGAAGTAAAACTGAAACCTGTCAGTATATACATCCAATCTGTAATACTCCTATTGGTGATGCTATAATATATATATATATATATATATATATATATATATATATATATATATATATATATATATATATGTATATGTGTGTGTGTGTGTGTGTGTGTATATATATGTTTGTGTGGGTGTGTGTATATATATATACATATATATATATATATATATATATATATATATATATATATATATATATATATATATATATATATATATATATATATATATATATATATATATATGTATACTGTAAGACGCTTTAACTACATTGCTTCAGCAGTCAAAAACGAGGCTGCAGGTGCTATCATACTTTGCTCTTGAATTCTTTTTCTTATACAGTACATGAGCAGTCTATTCTTACTACGCAAGTCCGTGGCACCCCGACCTCATTTTGTAAAAATAAATTTACGTTATTGATAATGATATTAACCAGAACTACTTAATCTGTAAACAGATGTAGAAACCTTTCCATTTTCACTCTCCCAAACAGCAAACAGCTGGTATTCAGTGAAGTAGTAAACATACCAGTGTGAGGTCCTCAGTATAAAGGTTACTTTTGAATTCTACCCGATGATGTCCACATTGTACATCGTAATCCACAGATTTTAAATTTGCCGATGGCTTTCACGATGCTGATCCCAGGTCGGTTTTATTTCGAGACAAATCAAGTGACATTGCCTGAAAGATGTTGCTTTCTTTTTGTAGAGATTTCCTCTGGAGTTATCGCTGTTTGAGAAATGAGTAAGACATGTTATGCAAATGTGTTTGTCTAAAGCACAGACGTTTTTAGACCGGAGAATATCAAGTGTACTTTCTTGTTATTATGAATATCTTAATCATTTTTCTTTCCGTGGGGGGGGGGGGGGGAATGCCACCAGTGCATCTTACGCGGTGCACTGTAGCATTACTTAAGGTTCTTTGCAGCGTCCCTTCAGCCTCTTGTTTCATCCCCTTTCATTCCTTTTACTGTACCTCCGTTCATATTCTCTTTCTTCCGTCTTACTTTCCACCCTTCCCTAACAATTGTTTCGTAGTGCGACTGTGACACCTTTCAAACCTTCTTACGGTCAATTTCCCTTTCAGCGCTGAATGACCTAATAGGTCCCAGCGTTTGGCCTTTGGCCTAAATTTTATATTCCAATTCCGGTTAATCAATTTTTAGTTTTCTGAATAGGAAACTATTGGACCGGCTTTGTCTGTCAGTCCAAATTTCAGCCCTCTAGCCTCAGTAGTTTTCATTTTATTTAAGGGTAGAGTTAGCCATAATCGTGCATCTGGCAACGATATAGGCCAGGCCACCACCGGGCCGTGGTTAAAGTTTCATGGGCCGCGGCTCATACAGCATTATACCGAGACCACCGAAAGATAGATCTGTTTTCGTTGGCCTTGATCATACGATGTACAGAAAACTCGATTGCGGCGAAGAAACTTCGGCGCATTTTTATTACTCGTTTTTACCAGAACCAGGTTTTACTCTTGCTTTCATTGAATTTTCCAAACGCGGATATAGTAACTGCCTTTAATTTTCATTTTCAATATTAGTCAGGACCTAATCGAAATCTGGGAGACATTTTAAAATGAAGGAGCCTTTGGGAGATAGGTGTTAATACATTGGGTTCCATATGCGGAAGTCGTCATTATAGGTCTTCATTTTCTTTGTAAAAACTCTGAAAATCTGAAGGTATAGCGCTTGCATTGGAATGACTAGTATCTGGCAGTAGTTACAGACTACAGTAGTTACCGACCCCCACGAGATTGTATCAGCCATGTATAAAGAGATAGAAATTAGAAGTTCTTCCAATATTTCATATTTCAGTACGGTGCTTATTCATAGTATTCGTAACCCCGTCAAGAGGGTCCTTTTAGTATGAATTCTTTAAGTAAAAGTATTATTTTTCTTTAGACTTTTTTAAGTCATGGTATGTTTTTTTTTTTTTCCTGGATTTGACTGTAGAATGTTTAGATAGCTAAAGGTACCCAGTGTTTTTCTTTTCTTAGAAAACGAAACACTGTCATCATAGCATGAAATAATGACACTTCACCATTATTCCCGTTCGCTATCATACTTTGATTGTAATCAATTGAATTACACAATTGGCAGCTGCAGCATTGTTTGTTTGTTTCTCTCTCTCTCTCTCTCTCTCTCTCTCTCTCTCTCTCTCTCTCTCTCTCTCTCTCTCTCTCTCTCTCTCAGAGGTTACATTCATCTCCACTTTTGAGACAATAACTCCCTTACCTGACACAGGGAATTCAGTGGTTTTTTGGTGCACTTTCTTAAAGTGATTGTTCTCTGCTTACAGATGTATTATCTTACATAATACTTATTACAAGTATACGGAAAGAAATCATTCCAGACTTGCATTTATCTTGCACCGAGAAGTTGTATGTTTTCTCAAGGACGAATTGCATTCAAAGATATGCTATATAATAACCTTACAGTCGTTGTCAGGGAAGCTAAAAGTCCTGATTTATTCCTTGGATCGAGGACAGCCAAATACTTGGACTGTATTGACTGGTAGCCAGGATTAACGCCCACCTATCAGCTGCAGATGGTCAGCATAACAGATCAAATTTGTCAAGTTGTCTGAAGATCCTGCAGGAACCTGATATAAATATTCTATCCTTGTATAAATTTTGAGTTAGTTACATTCCCTCTGCCGGTGAGGACAGTAGTCCTGGTATATTTAGGGATTTCAAGTACATCAAGAATGACACTCAAGAAAACGGTCTTATTTTATCATCTTGAAAGAACGTGACTGTTCTTCATATTCGTCTTCTAATTAATATTTGAGTTATGCTCCTCCTGCATGATATAGAACCACAATTTTTTTTTATTTTTTATGGTATAATAGATTCTACACCAGGTTCCGCTGCAAAAGGCGAGTCTGGCCTGGGATTCGTTGCAAAATGAAATTCGTAGATTATGCTAAAGAAACGCGAAGCAAGGGCCATTAGAACTCGATTTCTCCAATTAATTCCAAGTTTCTCCCGCGAGGGCCTGTGTCGCAGGCGCCATGGCGAAACTCCTGTGTCGTCTCGATAGAAAACCTGCTACATAAAGCGGAGGCTAATAGGTATTCCTCCTCATGACATTATTCAGTCCTTTAGCACTGTAATTAATACTTTCCCATGCCCTGTCACGGCTGAAAAATTGCGCGGCCCGGCGGATAGCGCACGAGGTTATAATATTCAGTCTTCCTAGGCGACTGATTTTCTGATTTGGTGTGGCGAAATGACCTCACGGCATCTCACCAGGGGAGCGCCACGAACTCTGAAAGGGGCCGAATGTAATGTTGTCTTCTTGTTTGGTCAAGAGTGGATGATTAACCAATGGGTATTCGGAAAGAGTTACAAAGTGTCACTGGTAGTACTAAGTTGAAGCCCCTTCCTTTTCTCACTGCAGTCATTCTGTCATTGTCTGAATCGCCTAGTAAATACGAACCGTTGTTATGAGGTACGTGCAGTTCATTTCATGAAAAATGTAAATACCAAGTCTCTTCAACTCTTTGAAAAAGCGCCTGTAATCTTTTTTTTTTTTCTTTTCTCAAAATCGTTCATCATGTTAGGAATAAAGAACATGAAATGTAGACTCTTTAATTACATCGAAATACGTCACAAAAATATATATAGACGGTTTAGTCATGATCTTTCTTGAGGTGTTATTCGACGAAGATTCATATATATTTATCATCAGCATAGAGAAATTCTAATTAGGGCGGCGCTTGGTGGTGCCGAATTTACATATGTATAAGGAGGCAGTCTGACAGTCAGTCAGACATATATACAGGCAGAGAGACAGAGAGAGAGAGAAGGCGTGTTTACATAAAACTTAGGCTTCTCTCTCTCTCTCTCTCTCTCTCTCTCTCTCTCTCTCTCTCTCTCTTTCAAGACGCGCATGGCACCTGGGTGGCGTTTGGCGTCCCTCTGAGCGAGCTTTCGCAACTGTCCAAATTCGTCCGGCGATTTCATCGACATGAAAGCATTAGCATTTGAATCTCTCAGCTCCGCTTTCCTGAAGTTATACTTTTATTTTTCTTCCCCGAAAAAAAAAAATTAAGAACTTAGATGGGAGTTTTTCTAGTTTCGAAAGGCAGTTATTAATTGGTCCGTGTTGTGGGAATCGAGATATCGAGGCTGTTGCGTATGCGCTCCAGAGTGGTGTGTCAAGTGTCACGTATTGAAGCCAGGAGACTCATCTTTAGGTCTGTAATTTTGTCATTGCCACATATGCTCTCGCCTTTGTATCTTACACCAGATTGCTAAACTTTTTACGAGGGAGGACCATTAACCACATATAGTATTATTATTAATTATTATTATGATATATATTTTTTTTTTTTTTGTCTATCACAGTCATCCTATTCGACTGGGTGGCTTTTATAGTGTGGGGTTCCGGGTTGCATCCTGCCTCCTTAGGAGTCCATCACTTTTCTCACTGTGTGCACTGTTTCTAGTAGCACACTCTTCTGCATGAGCCCTGGAGCTACTTCGGCAACTAGTATTTCCAGATTCCTTTTCAGGGAGCTTGGGATCGTGCCTAGTTTTCTTATAATTATGGGTACAGTTTCCACTGGCATATCCCATATCCTTCTTATTTCGATTTTCAGGTCTTGGTACTTATCACTCTTTTCTCTTTCTTTCTCATCAATGAGTGATACTTTCTTCTTGATTCTGTCAATGAACATCACGTCTGGTCTGTTGGCACGGGATCGCCCCATCTGTTCCGATACCATTATTATTATTATTATTATTATTATTATTATTATTATTATTATTATTATTATTATTATTATTATTATTCAGAAGATGAACCTTGTTCACATGGAGCAAACCCACAAGGGCCATTGACTTGAAATTCATTAGGAAGAAGTAAGAGGAGGTGAAAGGAAAAACAGAAAGAAGAGACCTCACTTATTAAAAAAAGAAAAAATAAATGAATTACTTAACAGATAGATAAAAACGAATTAAAATGCAAGGAGAATGGTGTTAGGGTAGTATGTAATCAGACCTGCTCGTTTATTAGCTAATAGGACTAAATAGGTGTGTAATCTCATAACCTGAATATTGTTGCCTTTATTGCATTTTTATTATTCGTCCAGTAAAGAAGAGTTAACCTGAAGGCTTTCCAGATACACGTTCCATGTTTTGAATTCCAGTAGCAAACTTGGAGTAACAAAGCGGGTGAAGGTCCATAAAAAAAAAAAAACTGAAGCCTACAAACCTCCGTCAAGGCCAAGAAATCCACCACGTAAATGTTCATTCCCCTCTCTCCCAAAATTTAATCACCTGTTGCCGGTCAAGCGGTCACCTTCGGTCAGATTAAATCCCCAAATAGCTTTTGTGTTATCCTACTAACGAAGATTCAACCCCGTAAGGGGTTATCGTGCCGTCAGTGCACCTCATGCAGTGCACTGTAGGCATTACCTAAGGTTCTTTGCAACGTGCCTTCGGCCCCTAGCTGCAACCATTTCGTTCCTTTTACTGTACCTCCTTTCATATTCTCTTTCTTCCATCTTACTTTCCACCCTCTCCTAACAATTGGTTCATAGTGCAACCGAGGTTTTCCTCCTTTTACACCTTTCAAACCTTTTATTATCAATCTCCGTTTCAGCGCTGAATGACCTCATAGGTCCCAGTGCTTGGCCTTTGGCCTTAATTCTATATTCGATTCAGTTCAATTCAGCAAAGATTCATACAAACAAATAAGGCGAAATAAAATCCTACTGATCATAGGGTACCATGAAAACTTTATAGTTTGATTAGTCTTGATTAATAACTACTGCTTTCATTCATTCTTTCCTTTAGACTAATAGTACAAATATCGGTAAATTACAGAATTATAAATTATAAACACATTAGATGTGAATGTCCAGAGGCTGGACATCAGATGGTCAAAACGTAATGGTGGGAATAAATCACTCACATTATATATATATATATATATATATATATATATATATATATATATATATATATATATAATATATATATATATATATATATATATATATATATATATATATAATACATATATATATTTATATCACACACAGCCACACACACACACACACACACACACACACACACACACATATATATATATATATATATATATATATATATATATATATATATATATATATATATATATATATACTGTATATATACATATATATTGTTAAAAAGAGACGACGAAGTCCCAAGTGCTTTTCGTGTATATTACACATTTCCGAAGATATGTGCAACACATGAAAGCACATGGCATTTCCTTTTCACTTTTCCTACGGTCTCCTGCTGCTAATTGGATCACATACATATTTGTGATTTTTGAGTATATATATATATACTGTATGTAAGTAAAACCCGATCATCACATCTACCAGACATATTATTTTATATTTTTTAAAACGCTTTCCATTGGGAGCCTTCAATCTGAAGGGGAAATAGATAGAGAAGCTCTCCATTCGCTAGCGTGATTCGAATCGAAACACCGGAGGTTGAGTAACGCGGGCGATTTTTTTGCAATTATCCCTCAGAATCTTACCTTCAAACCTTGCCAGTATTATTCATTTTCAGAATTGCAGCCACTCTTGTTCGGCTTCAGTTTTGCTCAATTTTCGTCAGCTTGACACAGGTAAGTTTAACCACGAAAATTTAAGGTAACTGGCGCATGTTATGCTGTCTAGAAAGAGAGACAACTCTCAACAGTTGCACAAAAGGTCTTACTCACCCTTCTCTCTCATACGGTATTGACTTTTCTTTCCATTACACCCTTATTTACTAACTAGGTTCTCTCTCTCTCTCTCTCTCTCTCTCTCTCTCTCTCTCTCTCTCTCTCTCTCTCTCTCTCCTAAACCTAAGCAATAATGCCCTATATGTTCTCTGTGGTGCTGGTTGAAATGGATATTCTCTAAATAGCCAATTAAAAAAAAATGACCTGACGTATAATGTGAATACAATTATTCAAATTTAAGAGATTGACAGTTCCTGAATTGAACAGATAATAAATAGGGACCCAAAGCCGCTCGCTCCGGCTCCCTGAAGGCTGTTCCAAGTGGTTAAACGTTGATTTTTATGCTGAGGTTGCTATCCTGTTGCCGTGTCTATATCTTCACACGTGGTCAAGGTGGCATTTTGGCAGGATCCAGTGTTGCTTAATTTGTAAATGACAATTAATGCGATGATAAATAATTATAGTCCTGACGTATGCATATTATACGGACAATAGAAGAATCCAATTGAAGAGTTCTAAGCAGTGAAATGAGAAAAAATAAATAACTGATCTGCCTATGATGGAGATAATAATAGATTTTAAACAAATTTTACACCATAGTCTGACAGAGATTTCCAATGTAGCTTGAAATGAGATAAAACGATTTTTTCTGAAATAAGTTTGAAGGAAAGTTTAAATTTGTGCTTTATATAATTCGCAACTGCCATTACTAACAAGAGCGTGCAACTCGTTAACCGGGTAGAATTATTTAGTTGATGCGAGACAAAAGCTGGGTTTCGATTACTGTAAACGATAGAGGCATTTATGGTAAAATGTGGGAGTGGGGGATGCTGTTGCTTGATTGAGATATATCTGGCGTTACGCTTGCCAGGTATTTCCTTATTTGGTAACTTAGATTTGCGTCAGCCAGTTCCAGAAGCACTCGAAGGCAAACTTAAATCATTGTTAGAGTTTTTTCAGTTTCGTCAGATCATTATTTGCTACAGTTTATTCGTGAAGTTTCTCACATACTCGAATCTTTTTTTTTTTTTTTTTTTTTTGTAAAAAATTCAGTCATACCTGTAAGTCAGCCTTTCATCTTCACTGAGGTCATATTGCCCAAGTTCATACGAGCAACATTCACTCCTTGCAGTTGTAATCATGATTGAAAAGTTTTTCTTTTCATAGACATGACTTTTTTTGTGTGTGCAATAGTCGTATGCATAACTCTTGCTGGTGACGCACAACATTTTTTTTTATATTTTTAGAACATTTCTTAGACGATTCCAAGAACTCTATCCTGGCAACTTTCATAGTATATTCAGTAAGAAGTTGTTTTTGACCCATAATACTACGTTAGTCTTTAATGTCTTTTTTTATCAGAAATTTTAATTTTGCTTTCTCATATAAGGTATCGTATGGATTTTACGTTGCAGTTATATTATAAAGCATGTTAGAAAAAGATTGTAAGTAATGGTAGAATTATTTGGTGTTTCTCTTTATTTGGAAGCCTTATTAGCGGAAATTGGATGCCAGTTTCAACGTAAAAAAATATATATATATATATACTTTTTCGATATTTCACTTTTAATTTATTTTACCTCGTCACCTTAGTACTTCCTTCTTTTCCAGTAGGATTTTTTGGAAGTTCTGTTGACCTGGAACAGTGCAGCTTTGCTGTGTTAGCAGAAATTTACCTGCATTTTTAAGTTTAACGTTATGTGCTGTTATTACATGATTAATTTTGATTCTGCTTGTAATTTGACTTTTTTGTTATTATATCTTCGAATTTTCTAATTTCATGATGCTCATGTTACCGAATTCGTTTGTTTCTCTGGAAATGTTTGGAGTTTATAACGTTTGTTATTTGCAAGTGGAGTTCGCTTTTCTAACTTGAATGCTAATGCTGTTATTATGCTTTCTGCCACAGCTAGTATTAATATTTCAGACAGGTAGATTAAAGATAAAAGTGGTCTTCATGGGAATATCCACTTGGTCATCCCAGGCATTCTGCAAGCAATGCAAAATCAAAGACTTATTATGCCTTGCACCTA
Source organism: Macrobrachium rosenbergii (assembly GCA_039081455.1). Classification (NCBI taxonomy): domain Eukaryota; kingdom Metazoa; phylum Arthropoda; class Malacostraca; order Decapoda; family Palaemonidae; genus Macrobrachium; species Macrobrachium rosenbergii. The sequence goes on from JANJGK010000006.1 coordinate 6,801,548, forward strand.
ATTTAACTGGAACATTAAGCAACAGCCTACCGGAAGTCTAATGACACTCCAAACATCAAAGTAATAAAAGTGAACATACTAAACGGTCAAAGAACCAACCGTTAGAGGGATTGGTATTCACCCAAAAGTCCATTTAAAAATGAAACAAGTAAGAAATACGCGGAAGCTTCTTCGGCGCAATCGAATTTTCTAAACAGCCGCTACAGCGTAGAAGCAAGGCAACCGGAAATATATCTATCTTTCGGTGGTCTTGGTGTAATGCTGTATGAGCCCCGGCCCATGAAACTTTAACCACGGCCTATCCTATATCGTTGCCAGAAGCATGATTATGGCTAACCATAAATAAAATAAAAACTAATGAGGCTAGAGGGCTGCAATTTGCTATGTTTGATGACTGGAGGGTGGATGATCAACATACTAATTTGCAGCCCTCTAGCCTCAGCAGTTTTTAAGATCTGAGGGCGGACAGGAAAAGTGCGGACGGACAGACAAAGCCGGCACAATAGTTCTCTTTCACAGAAAACAAAAATGGAAGGTTCGCACTTAACTCCAGTGGAAAAGACAAGGAAAAAAAAAAAGACATTTAAGTCCTTTGAAAAACAGAAGTTTTGGCAAAGCCAATAGAAAATAAAACAGTTTACCCTCATGTCAGCAGCACCACTAAGTTCTTAAAACACAGCGCCGGTGTCATTCCCCCGTAGAAAAGGATCGATTCATCTGAAAGTCCGCAAGGAAAGAACGTTCGCATTTGAGTCTCAGAGATAGGGCAATGCTGTTATGGAAGCCTATGGGAAAAGGAAAGGCTGAAATTCGTGTCCATTATTCAAAGGAGGCCACTTTCCCTTTTACAAAATAAAAAATCTGGTTAAAAGAAACTTCCCAATTGAATGTCATTTCAAATCACAAACCTACCTTCACATCTGGATTTTTGAAAAATAATATCTTTTCTTTAGTGGGTTTTATTTTACACTCCCCCCCCCCCATGTATTGCACTCAGTAAATCCTATATTATATAGTAAATGTCCGTTTCATTGAAGCTTTGTGATAGAGTAATGAAGCTTACTTTATTTTTTTATTTTCCGTCAGGTTTTTTATGGGTAAGGTTAATTCTCACCGTGTTTTAATTTTATTTTTCTTGTGCTTTTATGATGCTGCATTTTCAGACACGTCTTGAGTAAATATTTCTAATTGTATTTCCATTCCAAAATACTGTAACTCATCATTATGAAATATGTACCCATTTATTTATTTTTTTGTTTATTTATTTATATATTAAATATACACAGGGACCCTTTAAACTTACCTGCAGTTTATGGAGGGTGTTACAATTTTATTCATCGAGTTCCTCAGTCAGACAGGCAGTACCAAAGCTCAGATCCCGAATGTTTGAAATGCATATGGCGGGTAGGTTATCTCATTCAGTAGCCTATTTAGGAATTCTTATGTCTTGCATTTTCATTCGTTTTACCTTAAACCTCATGATTCATAACTCATGCAGTAGCTTTTGAGTTAAATAAATCTTCTAGAAAAACGGTTCTTTAAGAATAGGTATGAATAAAAGTTTTTGAGTCATACAAATAAAGGGATTGGAGCTAAAGATTGAAAAGGCTTTTGAAACCTTTACTGTGTTTAATACACAAACCTTCCTCATCTAATCACGTCATATATTCACTAGCTTGTCCTCACTTTCATTTTTAGTAAATAAAAAAAAAAAAAAAAGAATGGGAGAATTTTTGTGTGGCTTCGAAGGAACTGGAAACCAGGGTAAACCAATATTTTTATAATGGACACTTTTATTCTAACTGAGAATATTTAATCACGTTGAGCACTCGTTATTTTATGGCTGCCTTGTGGTATTATTATTATTATATTCTGGAGGTGACAAAATAGATCTCTTTTGAGTAGTGGGTACGTTGCTGTAGGAGGTAAAATCGGCAATTTTTGAGTATAAGTACAGTTATCTAACACTACGGTTTTTTTTTTTTTTTTTTCAGCTTTCAAGGTGCCCTGTCCCGTGGGTGGTTAGTGCCGTCAGTGCACCTCATGCGGTACACTGTAGGCATTACTTTAGATTCTTTGCAGCGTGCCTTCGGCCCTTAGCTGCAACCCATTTCGTTCCTTTTACTGTACCTCCTTTCATATTCTCTTTCTTTCATCTTACTTTCCACCCTCTCCTAACAATTGGTTCATAGTGCAACCGCAAGGTTTTTCCCCTGTTACACCTTTCAAACCTTTCACTCTCAAATTCCGTTTCAGCGCTTAGTGACCTCATAGGTCCCAGTGCTTGACCTATGGCCTAACTTCTATATTCAATTTAATTCAATCCTGTTTAAAAAAACGACGAATTCAAAGTTCCCATTCTTTGACTTTCTGTTGTAAAAACGTAATTATATGAAGGTTCGCTTACTGTGCTCCATAACCCTTCCTTTACTGGTAAAAATATTCTTAGCTTTCTTTTTTCACAGTGTCTATAAATAAATGCTTAAGCGTAAGCGTTTGTAAAATATTTTTAACGATATGTTGCGATCAGGTACACAAGAGGTGTCATATATCCAAATTATTATTATTATTATTATTATTATTATTATTATTATTATTATTATTATTATTATTATTATTATTATTATTATTATTATTATTTATCTAAATTTTTTTGGAACTTGCCAGGTAGTCACCGTGAGGTTGGTAGTTATTTTCCGATAATGTTTAGTCCTTGACTCATTCCTCAAGGCCACAGGTCAATTTATAAGTCAAAATGTTCGAATATTTTTTCCAGTGTCTCAAAAACTAAGATAGCTAGAAGCTGCGGTCGTCATAACTTAACATTCTAAGGCAAAAACATCGTTAGAGGCTTTTTTTTGTTACCTCTACCTATTTTACAGTGTCACAGATCAGTTGAAAGCCTAATATTTTATTTTCTTATTTTTCTCTGATTTATATGAAACTTTGTAAGTAGGTGCCTTGAGGCGTCGTAAGTATTTTCCAAATTTCCAGACTATCTTTGGACTTATTTAATTTTTGAAAGCCAGCGGCCAATTTAAAGATTTTATCTACTTTTTATATTTTAATTATGGTGCAACTTTGTAAATAGGCGCCTTAGGAATTAGTGATTATTTTCCAAAATACTTTTTCCCTAATCTAAGTCGGAGGTTAAATTAAAGGAGGTTTTATTTTTAAACAATTTATTTTTCTCTAATTTTGATGGAACTGGGCAGGTGCGTAAGACGGGAGTTTTTGATCATTCGTATAATCAGTTTAAAAGTGGATATTTTTTTGTTCGGTTTTAATGAAACCGCTTAGGTATTTATAAGTAGGTTTGGATATTTTTTATAAGTACCTGTAACCCTAACCGGTTTTCAAGATCACATTCCACTTCCAAGTTAGCAAATTTTACTGTTTTCAGATTCTGATGAAATTTAGTGAGTATGTCAATTTAGATGCAAAAATTTTACCACTTTTTTTTTTCTTTTTTTTTCATCCAGATCTCAGAGACTTGTAGTCTGAGATCTCTGGTCTCCCGAATCGTTATCCGAATGTACAATAATAAAGTTTTCGGACGTATATTAAAGTCCGTAGGGTGAAATCGCAACTTATGGAGGGTGGCATGTATCATCAGTGACTTTCTGTTGTATTGGTCAATAACCTTAGAGCAGGATAGATTTGCAGGGGTAAATGACCTTACAGTCCTTGCGAGCTGAGAATAGTGGTTGGCGGGAGCATAGGTCTACCTTCTGAGTCTTCAGTAACTATACACCTTTCTCCCCCAGGTCTCACTTGGGTGGAAAGAGGCCTTGGGCGCAGGTGATATGTACAATACATGTTTGATCTCCAGAACATTGTTCAACAATACAGTTTTCCGTCCATTGGCTGTGCTAGTCATTAGTAAACTTTAAACGCTGAAGCTCATAATGGACGCATGATTCGAGGGACTTTTAAGAAGCTGCCTTCATCGTCCTCCAGAACACCCAAGAATCATTTTTGTTAGTGTTGAAGGAGGCTGGACTTTGCTTAATTACTTACCTACAAACTTTTCGTTTCTCACAGAGAAAAATATGTGGATATTCAGTGCATTATATTGTAAAGAGTTGATGACGATGATGATGGTGATGAGTATCATTATCATTCAGTTGGCTGACTTGCTAAGCTGCCTGTTACAAAATAGACCCCATAGGTGAAAAAATAGGAAGTAGTTAGAGCATTACTATGTATTGCGTTCATTATAAAGAAATCTTGCTTACACCAGAGCGAAAATCCTAAGTGACAATTTCTACAGTACTACACTGTCGACGCCAAAAGAGGAAGAGACAGAGAAGGATATTTCATTTAATTCGTAAAATTGGGGTCATTAAACATTTTATTTTAGTCTACAACCTTATTTTTCCATTTTTTTTTTTACATAATTTTGAGAACTGAGACTGGAAAAAATAAATAATACTCATCATCTGCGATTCGGAGTAAATCTTGAGATGTCAGACATTGGCCGGAAAGAGTTGACAAAAAAAAAAAACACGAACAAAGCCATCACACACACACACACACACACACACACACACACACACACACACACACACACACACTCAAACGCTAGACTAACAACCTCCCTAGTGGCGTTCGTTGTTTGTGGCATACTACTAAGTGAAATGTGGTCGTGGGGGAGGGGGGGTGGTGGAAGGGGGACAGGAGGGCCATAAGCTCCAAAGCGTCATATCCGTAAAGTTCTCTCAGTCAAAGCCCGCAAAAAGTCCCAAGTGGGAACTCATTCCAAGTTCCGAGCGAGCGATGTTCCCGTCCTTTACAGATATTAGTATTTTTTCCCTTTGAGCCATCAAATCCCTCATTTCGTTCTTATTTCGCCACAGTTTTACCATCCGGCCCCTCCCCCTCTTCCTCCCCCTCCCCCTCTCCCTTCACTATTCTTCCCCCCCCCACCCCCACCAAGTCATTCCTCATTAGTTTTACCTGTTCTCATTATATCAAGACATTCGGAAGCCAGTTGACTGTGTGCACATACTGACTGACGTCGCAGCGTTGTAGGTCGTCTGCGGCGAAAGTCATTTAAGAAAAATTATTCTACAACGTTTTGTGGTTTTTGGTTCTTCTTCAGTTTCGTATTACATTGTTTTTATTTTTTTCTTTCTTGTCATTCGGTTCTTTAAGTGTATCGTTGAAGTTTTAATATTCACTGCATTCATTTCGGTCGAAATAATGAGACTAAAGTTGCCGGCCGGAGATGCTTTGAGTCATGGTTTTCTATGATTTCGGTTATATTTGCATATATATATATATATATATATATATATATATATATATATATATATATATATATATGTGTGTGTGTGTGTGTGTGTGTGTGTGTGTGTGTGTGTGTGTGTATACTGCATATTATGTGTATATAATATATATATATAAATATATAATATATATATATAAATATATATATATATATATATATATATATATATATATATATATATATATATATATATATATATATATATATATATTCATTTATTTGAAAACAGTCATTCGAAATAACTTTAAAGGGCAATACAGAGTTGAAAATGCAAACGTTATTATTATTAGTCAGAAGATGGACCGTATTCATATGGAACAGGCCTACAGGGATCATTGACTTGAGATTCAACTTTCCAAAGAATATAATGTTCAGTAGAAAGAAATTACAGAAGATAATATGAAATACAGAAAGAAGAGATCAGTTATTAGGAAGCAGATATAAATTAAATGAACAGATGAAAATGTTAATGAGTTATTCAAATTGCAAGGAGAATTGTTTTAGGGTAGCAATGCATTACATCTTCGCCTGAACTTTTGAGGTTCTAATTGCTCATCCTCAGGAAGACCGTTCCACAGTCCAACGGTGCGCGGAATAAAAGACCTCTGGAACCGAGAAGTTCGACAGCGAGGCGTGCCATTTACTGCATGCTGGTCCTGCTGTTCAGCAGATCTGGTCGATCTCGGCAGGAAAAGAGGATCAAAGATCAGTTGAGACAGAGAAAATTAAAACGTAGAAGTTAAAGTTAAACTCTCTTGTTAGTGAGTGACGTCACACCATGTATATATTTCTCTTGATTAGGATTGAATCAGATCGTATTTTCTTTTCCTGTGAAAGCAATTGAAGGATAGGGTAACCCAAGGCCAAGAGAAAGAGAAGGTCTGCTCACTTCCCCCAAAATCCCCCATGTAGGCGGAGCTTTGTCTACCTCCTTGTTGCGTCAGCCGTAATGAGCAGGTACTACCTCTAAGATACGTCATCGCCTATGTAGTTACCCCCGGCGGGAGGCAACTCCACCGAGTTGGGTAGACCTTGTCTCTCTTGGCCTTGGGGTAACCATGAAGCTGAAAGGAAGGACGATTTATCAAGTAACGAATTGAATGGTTATTTCGCACTGTCAAAAACTGCAGAAACTATTATAGGCTCATTCTGAGGATGAAAAGATGTATGAATTTTCTTGTGGGTTGGAAGTCAATTCTAGTGTTTTGGTAAGTGTGTAAGATGTTTCTGTGAATTATATAAATATTTTAATTTCAAATATGTATAGGTAGAAGTAACTGCCCATCATATCAGCTTGGACAGGAATTTTACCTTGGGCACATGTAATTTTATGTCGGATTATGAAATATATGCAAATACATAAAATACGAATTATAATTAATATTAATCCCACAATTTATTACCAAAATAATCACGATGATTCAGCTGCCAATAAATCTGTATTAAGAACAGGGCAAATAGGGTCTGTAAAGTTGGTTTGTCGCTGTATCATGTTCGCCTAACCTGCCTTCTCTTATATGGCTGCCAAAAATGAAATCTACTCTCTTATCAGTCTGCCTGAATTACGATCTACCATCAGAGAGAGATCTTCCTGAGATGATGTTCACTTTTATGCTTAGTTTCGCTGCGACTCTCGGCCTAAATGACTAATTAATTCTGACGAAGAAGAAGGGAGTCTTATTCCATCTATTCATTTTGTGGACGACCCATGAATCATCTTATTAACTTACCAGAAGTTGGTATTGGAGCACTGATCGCTAGCTGTGATGGCTACTATTGGTCTATGGGTCACACTCAGTCAAATCATCTTATTAACTTGCCAGAAGTTGGTATTGGAGCTCTGATCACTAACTGTGATGGCTACTATTGGTCTATGGGTCACACTCAGTCATTGGTTATTTAGGTCATTTTCGGTTAACAGTTTTTCAAGGTTTAAGTCTTAGTGTTCTTTAACCAGTGAATGACGTGGATGAAAAGTTATTAATTGTAGGCGTATCCGTAAAAAAACCTGTCGAAATATTCGTTAATTCTACACTTGCGTCTTTTATTTTTTTTTTCTTTTTAATAATTGAGATCTCTTCTTTCTATATTTCCCATTACCTTCTCTTACTTCCTAATGAGCACCATATTCTTTGGAAGCTTGAATTTCAAGCCAATGGCTCCTTTGGGCTTTATCCATATGAATAGGGTTTATCTTCTGAATAATAATAATAATAATAATAATAATAATAATAATAATAATAATAATAATAATAATAATAATAATCAGTGGTTAAATGTTTACTAAACCAAGCTATGCGAAGGCTTGATTTCAAATATTTATTTATAGAACCTGGAAACTGTGCTTTTAATTCATTATGGCTGGTTTTATCCACAGCTATAAAAGAGTTAATACGGCCTGTTTACTAAGTAAAGCTATATGAAGGTTTGACTTCAAATGTTTTTTAATGTAACATGGAGATGAGGTTTTACTTTCTGTCCTTCCGTCCGCACTTTTTCTGTCCGCCCTCAGATCTTAAAAACTACTGAGGGTAGAGGGCGGTATGTTGATCATCTACCCTCCAGCATTATACCGAGACCACCGAAAGATAGATCTATTTTCGGTGGCCTTGATTATATGCTGTAGCGGCTGTACAGAGAACTCGATTGCGCCGAAGAAACTTCATGGCTTACATTATCCACAGGAAGACAGTCAAGGGATTAAGGTTAACGCAGGCTAAGAAAATCGCACCATTGTAAACTTAAGATTAAGAATATAATCTTAATTGAAGGGGGAATCACTTTTCTTGGTGCGAAAACAAAGTCACGTTGTCAAAGGTGTCCTGGCTGTGGTAAACAGCACCTCTGAAGTGAGTGTCACTTGATGATTTTCCCTTTGAAGATGATTTTGGTATTAACCAAGAATGGAATGACTGAATTTCTCCATTAGACCGTGTGGTAGCTTTGCCTTAATTTGGACTGCTTGTTGCTGTTCTTGGATTAAAGTGGTCTTTTGCCAACAGTGGACCTCAGTAGTGCGAGCTGCCTGTGAAGGCGGTGTTATATACCTTTATATGGAGGATTTTTTTTCGTCATATTGTAATATGCGACTAATAAAGGTGCATTTGTTATCTCTCGAACCGAATATTCTCTTGCTACTGTGAAAAAAAATTTATCCTGCTTCAGTGAGCGGTCGAATGTGCATTAAACTAAGTAATTTACTTAATACTGTTCGTTTCCTCTGCGTATTTATAAATTGGAACGTTGTTCACACAAGACAATTGGCAGCGCTCAGTAGATTAAACTAAAAGAGACTACCCTTCACGGCATAGGCCTAGCATACCTTTCACTTACAGGATCATGAACGGTATAATTCGTTCCTAGAGTATGTGATACTATATAGTTCCAGTATCATCAGATAATCATGCTCCTGTTCTGCTGAACCATATTATTGTCTGCTGGGGACGTATTGTACACGGGCTATCCTTCCCACGTGTAGGTATTAATCTTTGGCAGCGAGGTGGCAAACATAAGTGATATCAGCTTAAGCCACCAGTACTGGCTGCTTTGTAAGATGCATGCATAACTGATTCTAGAAACTGTGCCGTAGTGATAACACCTCGAGGCCTTTGATGGATATCTGGGTTAGTTGCTTGTTATTGTGTGAATTGAAAGGGTACGACAGTACCCTTCTTTAGTCCTTCAAGTTTAAGAGGTTAGCTGTTCTTCATTACAAGCATCTGTCGTAGAGATAACACCCCGAGGCCTTTAATGGATATCTGGGTTAGTTGCTTGTTGTTGTGTGAATTGAAAGAGTACGACTGTGCCCTTCTGTAGTCCTTCAGTTTTAGGGGTTTAGCTGTTCATTAGAAGCTTTTATTTTGGCTGGATGTGACTAAATGACAGGATTCACTGTCCAGCTGTCTCTACTTTTTCCCACTCCTGTTTAATCACGCTGTTTTTTTTTTTCTTTTATGTTCGGTAGTGACTAAAATGTTTGTGGTACTAGAACGGTTTACATTTCCATAAACATTTTCATTATGCAGTTTACTCACGAATTTTTTCTTTCCATAATGTCATCTGGACTGATGTTTTCTTTTACTTGTATAAGAACGAGGCCTTCAAGGGAGCACTTTGAGACGTTGAAGATTGTTGGCTCTGAGATCAGGTTAATAATTTCACAGTGGGAATAAAAATTAAATAATTACTTGGGGGGGGCGGGTAATTATATCTGCATTGCCTCTATACTTCCTCTTCTGGGTAGTTCTGGATGGTTCACCTTTATTGCTCTAAGTCTAAAATCATTTTCTCTCTCTCTCTCTCTCTCTCTCTCTCTCTCTCTCTCTCTCTCTCTCTCTCTCTCTCTCTCTCTCTCTCTCTCTCTCTCTCTCTCTCCTCTGTTCTTTGATATTGCCCAATGCACTTTTCCCACATGGCTTCCTACTTACCTTTTGATGCCGTGCGTCATTCTTCAATGCTTTAGTTCCGTTTCCCGCATTTCCTTATATTTATTTAATTATTCATTTTTTATTTCTATTTATTTTTAGTCAGAAGGTTGATTTTCGTGTCAAAACGATATATCATGGTCAGCAGTTTCGGCCACGGGCGCATCGTTTCGTTACCTGTCAAAAAACAGATAGAAATCCCAATGTTGTCACGTGTCGTTATTATTATTATTATAACTAACCCGTTTACATTACAACAGGTAACGGTAGCAGGTTGTAATTAAGGGAGAAATTACGTAAGTAACGGGACATGCAAACGATTGAGAATGCTTTAAGCCAAGGCTGAATTTTACTGGCGTAATGGGATGTTTGAGAAAGGTTACTTCCACAATACAGGAAAGCAAGTCGTTTGTATCTCGGCAACTTGTTGCATACATATTACACACAGGTTGGAAATAAGTCATCGACCGGAAGTGGAGAACGACGTTTTAACCAGTGCTGGGTAATCATGTGAAGTGCTTGTTAGAACTACCTATTAGTCGTTAACTTTTATTCAACCTGTTTGTTACGTGTTCACGACAAGTCGCCGGCATGTGTTTACGACATGTTTAGCTGTAGTGTGGACGCAAGGGGTGGAATGTATAAAGTAAAGGGAGAGATAATATGCAACAATAAATTTTCAAAGAGACGTACTTAAGAGGGAACTGTTTTTGGAAATGGTCTGTGGTAACGAAGGGGAAACTCAAGTTGTTGCGCTGAGATATATTAT
>JANJGK010000006.1:6817033-6819022 GCA_039081455.1 Macrobrachium rosenbergii
AATCATTTCAAATTTGAAAACAATAATGAGAAGAAAAAGTTTAGCTTCACAAAACCAGCTGACGGTGGTTTTTTTTTTTAAATAGTAAACAGGCAGATAAGGATGTTAACCTGTTACTTGTGAAGTATTTTGGGTCTTCTCTTTGTCAGAAATGGTTGCTAATGTGAATACTATAATAATCATAGAGAATTTGGTAGGCAATAAAGTTGGGTATACTGTAGAATCATCTGACTTATTACGGAGCTTAGAAAAACTTTTGAAATTGGCCTGTTTTGTGTTTAATATTTTTTGACCTAAATGGAATACGGATTAAATAGTTTGTCTTTATGGGCATTAATAAAGCATCGTATCAATTGAGAGTGGATGCATATGAGCTCTTCAGAAATTCTGTAAACAAATGTGGCCATATAATGTTATGTCCTTGTTTTTTTTCCATCTGGTTAGGAAATGCATTGTGTAATATAGTTTAGCCTTGCTAGTATATTATATATATATATATATATATATATATATATATATATATATATATATATATATATATATATATATATACATATACATATACACACACACAATATATATATATATATGTACAGTATATATATGTGTATATATATTATTATATTTATATGTATATAATATATATATATGTTTATATATATATTATACTTATAAATATTTACATATATATATGTATATATATATATATGTATATGTGTATATATATTATCATATTTATATGTATATAATATATATGTATGTTTATATATATATTATACATATAGATATTTACATATATATATATGTGTGTAAATATATAGAGATAATATATAAATAAGTATATAAATAATACTTTATATATATATATATATATATATATATATATATATATATATATATATTATATATATATTATATATATATTCTTGCTTGCAAAATGAATCGTGGTGTCTCATGCTTATCAGTGTGAGCATTATTAACTAATTTATAAATAAACGTCACACGCTTTTGCATATTACACGCATCACTGCATTTACATAGAGCAATGTATGCATATGCAACAGTGGAGTCTTCCTAAGACATTTTGAAATTCTACTGACGATCTTTTACCTTTCAAGAATTCATTTATTGATTTATTTTTCGATTGAGGCTGAAAAGTCTTCGAGATGATGATTTCCGTCTCTCCCACCGAGGTTCATAAGACGCAGAATTGGTCATTTGTCTTATTTTTATTTATTTATTTTTTTTATTTCGGACTTGCATTGATCAGAGCTCTCAGATTAATTGCAAAAGAGCCAAGAAAGAAATCGCCCAATCATTAACTCGTCTAACACAGGACCATCTCTTGAGAATCACTTAAGGATATAGATGGAACTCAACTGCAGTATTTTTTTTTTTTTGTGAGAAGGAGACGCTTCCATTGCAACGTCCACTGATCTTTTGAAGAACTTGAAAATAATCTGCAGCTGGTCAGGTCAGTCTCGTCATTGGAGGCCTTATCGGTGTGACATACCGATTCCTGGACTCATGTTTACATTCAGAACATCAGGAGTTTTACTTTTATATATTTGATCTTCAACTGATTTTCATGTATTTAATTAACATTATTGTAGAGTCAGCAACAGGACTTCTGTAAGAGCACCAGTTCCGAGTGTCATTTTTTTTAAGTATGTATATGTATGTATGTATGTATATGTGTGTGTATATATAATATATTTTATACATATAATATATATATATGTATATAGTATATATATTGTATAATATATTTAATCATATATATATATATATATATATATATATATATATATATATATATATGTATATAGTATATATATTGTATATTATATATATATGTACATATATATATATATATATATATATATATATATATATATATATATATATATATGTAAAAACCCAGTTCTTCCTCGCAAGATTTTTCGTCTATTGATTTTATTTTGGAATGAAAAACCTAAACATAAAAAG
>JANJGK010000006.1:6819122-6854241 GCA_039081455.1 Macrobrachium rosenbergii
GCATCTGACCGAGCTCATCGGCAAAATTTACGGGTCTCCGCGTAATTGCAAATTTCCTGCTGCTGCTACAGCTGCTGCAGCTGCCTTTCCTCTGCGACTCCTACCGGCACCTCGGGCAGTCACGCGATGGACGAGGCGGAATAGCAGCGGTGACCTTCGCAAGAGGGGAAATATCGAGGCTAAGAGGAAGATCGAGCCCGAGGGGAAATATCACGCCTAACGGGAAATAGGAAGCCAAATGGAATTAAAACCAATAAAAGTCTGAGGGAAACTGTCGAGCCTACGGAGAAAATCTGGCGTAAGGCGAGACATCGATTTGAATATATAATATGAGCCTGAGGGGAATATTCGAGCCTTAGGGGTTAAGTCAAGCCTGAGGGGAATTATTGAGCTTAAGGGGGAAATATCGAGCCTACAGGGAAATATCAAGCCTGAGGGGAATAATCGATCTTAAGGGGAAATACCGAGCATAAAGGGAAAAATCAAGTGTGAGGGGTATTATCAAGCCTGAGGGAAATTTTCGAGCCTAAGGGGAAATATCGAGCCTGAGGGGAATGATCAAGCGTAAGGAAAAATATCGAGCCTGAGGGGAATGATCAAGCCTAAGGAGAAATATCGAGCCTGAGGGGAATGATCAAGCCTAAAGAGAATATCAAGCCTGAGAGGATTTATTGAGGCTAAGGGGAAAATATCGAGCCTAAAGGGTAAGTCAAGCCTGCGGGGAATTTTCGAGCCTGAGGGGAATTATCTAGCCTAAAAGGGAAAAATAAAGCCTGAGGGGAATTATCGAGCTCAAGGGGAAATATCTAGCCTAAAGGGAAATATCGAGCCTGAGGGGGATAATCAAACCTAAGAAGTTAAAAGCCTGAGGGGAATTATCGAGCCTAAGGGGAAAATATAGAGCCTAAACGGAAAGTCAAGTCTGTAGGGGAATTATCGAGCTAAGGGGAAATATTGAGCCTTAGGGGCAAATCTAGCCTGAGGGTAAACATGTAGGCTAAGGTAAAAAAAAAAAAAAAAAACAGCATGAGGAAGGTGAGTTTTGCGATTGGATAAGCTTTGATTTATTAACGATCTGATATTGAAAAGATATAAACTCTTCAAGTAAGTGAGAAATTCGTGTTTGAACATAAATATTACGCGTGATTTATCGAAAATGTAACCTGAGTAATGGATGTTTTTATTAGGCAAAATCGAACTGTTAGAAATTTTCTTGCAATTGCAAATTTCTCTCTCTCTCTCTCTCTCTCTCTCTCTCTCTCTCTCTCTCTCTCTCTCTCTCTCAGGTTCCATTGGCATACTGCTCTGAAATATACATAGCCTATATGTCAAATAAGTATCACCATGCAAATGACATTAGGAAGTGCACTTAACATGACGCGTGATTTTCAGGTCGATGAAGACCAGTATTAGAGCCCCCACAAAAGACCCCCTTTTATTAGAACCCCCCCACAAAAGACCACCCTTTTATTAGAGCCCCCCACAAAAGACCCCCTTTTATTAGAACCTCTAACAAAAGACCCCCCTTTTATTAGAACCCCCATAAAAGGCCCTCTTTTATTAGAACCCCCCACAAAAAAACCCTTTTATTAGAAACACCCACAAAAGGCCCACTTTTATTAGAACCCCATAAAAGCCCCCCCTTTTATTAGAACCCCCACAAAAGGCCCTCTTTTATTAGAACCCCCACAAAAACCCCCTTTTATTAGAACCCCCACCAAAGGCTCCCTCTTATTAGAACCCCCACAAAAGCCCCCCTTTTATTAGAACCCCCACAAAAGCCCCCCTTTTATTAGAACCCCCACAAAAGACCCTCTTTTATTAGAACCCCCACAAAAGCCCCCTTTTATTAGAACCCCAAAGAGACCCCCTTTAAAATGTTTTAATCGTGACAAAACGCGTAGTTTAACGCTAATAGAGAACAGGGCATTCATCAGAGGGCATGGTCTTGAATACCAAGATAAAGACTATGACCTCCTAGCGACTTTCAACCCTTTCATTGGCGAATAAGTATGATTATCAATTTGAATTGAACATTCCCCGATGAAAGATACGTATTATTCTTGAGGCATCATCGTATGGATTATATAACACAATGGGTAGAGTCATGGCCAAGACTTCTTCAAATGATATTTCTTTTTCTCCTAATTTGCCGTCGACATCACAAGACAATAATTTGCAATATAAATTAATATTTTCTTATTAATATGAAAATAGCGAGCATTTCAAGTTTTACTGAAACCAAATGTGTCATTCTTAATATAATGGATGATAGTAATATTCACAAATAATATTATTCATAATAAAATAACCATAAAACCCTGTTAACCTATAAGGGAGATAAGGCGATGCAAATACACATACTCACGTTTAGGGCTCTCTCTCTCTCTCTCTCTCTCTCTCTCTCTCTCTCTCTCTCTCTCTCTCTCTCTCTCTATATATATATATATATATATATATATATATATATATATATATATATATATATATACATGTATGTATGTTTGACCCCGTTGGAGAAAGATTTGTTCCAGTTTACTCTCCCTCTCGCGACACACACACACACACACACACACACACACACATATATATATATATATATATATATATATATATATATATATATATATATATATATATATATATATATATATATATATATATATATATATGACCCGCTAGAAGTGACTTATGTAAATGGTAGTCAGTTGACTGTTGTAAGTCAAGGGAGAAATAATGGCAGGGGGCTACCCCCCCCACAAGCAGCCTCATTCCAGGAAAACTACGGAGAAAAGGCTTAAGAATCTAAACCCTGCCATTATTAAGTAGAAAATAGTTTACGCACAAAGCCCCCCCAACACGATCTGTATGTAAACATGTCAGAGAGCCTTAATGCAAAAGTAAAGGACATCGGCATGCCGCTAAGGACAGGATTAAACGACCAAAATGACCTGCAAAATAATGGGAATCTCTTCTAAGGGAGTTTTTGCATTAATTACAATTTCTCTTTCTCTCTCTCTCTCTCAATCTCTCCCTCAACCTCTCAATCTCTCTCTCTCGCCATCTTTCTCTCCCTCAACCTCTCAATCTCTCTCTCTCGCCATCTTTCTCTCCCTCAACCTCTCAATCTCTCTCTCTCTCTCGCCCTCTTTCTCTCTCTCTCTCTCTCAACCTCTCTCTCTTCTTTAATCGCTCTCTCTCTCTCTCTCTCTCTCTCTCTCTCTCTCTCTCTCTCTCTCTCTCTCTCTCTCTCTCGTTTTAAGTACGGTAACCTACTTAAGAGGTTTAGGCTAATCTCAACTTGTGCACTGTCGACCATGTTCTGCCCCTTTGCTCAAACGACTCGACCCATAACCTATAGACTACAGTTTTCTTTGTGCACAGTGAACCCATAATCACATTCTTTTAATGACTACTAATCAGTGACTCGTATTTTAAAACACCTTTTGTGTTTACGTGACCTATTGCGCCGGTTTTTTTACGGTGCTGTGATGATTTTGTCGTTTTCTTTCATCGAGTGAGTTTTTTTTTTTAAGCCCTTCGATGATTTTAGTTGCTGTGACGTCAGATTGCTTATTAAACGAATTGAACAACTGGCCAGTTCCCACTGGTCCATGTGAAATTAGGCAGGTACCAGAAGTGTTCTGGTATTTTCATTAAATATACATGTATATATATATATATATATATATATATATATATATATATATATATATATAAATTTACATATATATACATATACACACACATATATACATACATACATACATACATACATATATATATATATATATATATATATATATATATATATATATATATATATATATCACACATTACCACTGGTGAAAAATAAGAAACGGGTGTAGGTCCTGACCGGTTTCGACTTTATTTCCAAGCCACTGACGAAGACTTGGAAATAAAGTCGAAACCGGTCAGGACCTACAACCCGTCTCATATTTTTCACCTGTGGTAATGTCTGATAAATGAATAACGTACAAAAGTGATTATAATTATATATACTGTATAATGTATGTGTATATTATATATATATATATATATATATATATATATATATATATATATATATATATATATATATATATATATATATATATATATATAAACCATAAATAAATCCAAAATCAAGCTTCTCAAGATCTAGTTGAAGTTAACTACTCTACAAATGTCGTCATGTTTTGGACCTTTTTTTTTTTCCCCAGTGGCACTCATCCCTCGTGCCACGTCTCCACCAAAAAGGCAGAGAAGAACCTTCGACAACCATCACGGGTCCGATTTCTTAGACAGATCTCCCTTTTTCTCAGCTCAACCCTTTGTCAAAGAAACGCTCCGTGAAGGGGATTGTGTGACTGCTTTACAAAGAGGTCTTTGTCTCCGGCATTTGCAGTTGAAATCTGTGTAATATATTCCCCGGGGGATTCGGGATCATGACCAGAGTTATTACCCTCGTCATTATCCCCCAGAACCGAAAGCCCCCATAGGAAAAGCCTCGGGAATAATGTCTTAAGTGATGCGTTGAGCAAAGAGTTCTGGTGACGTAAAACAGAGGCTTCCAGGGAAAAGTCTTTGTAGAATTAGACGTGGTTTGACTTCAATAACAATAATTAAACGTTGGAATTAATGATAAAAATTACGAGCACTGACCTACCAGCTCATCTGCCTCTTCCAGTGTTTGATAATAATAATAATAATAATAATAATAATAATAATAATAATAATAATAATAATAATAATAATAACAACAGACGTGAGAGTAGGAATATGTGAAGGGATTGTTGAGCCTACTCTACTTTATGGATGTAAAGCGGGGATGTTGGGTGCCAATGAAAGAAAAAGAGATTAGAGGTGATGAGATGAACTGATTGTGTTGTATATATGTTTACATATATAAACTGAAATGGTGAGAAATGTGAGGATATACAGAAGTGGTCAAAATTTTAGTGGAGGTGAAAGGATATATGAGAGCATTTTTAGATGGAATGGTCATATGGAAAGAACGGATGATAATTAATAGGTTGCTGGAAAGCATGTGATTCAGAAATGTTCCGGGTAGATAGTAAAGGAAGGCCTAGAAGGGTTGGATAGATGGTGTGAAAAAAGGATTAGAAAGGAAGGACCTTCACAAGCGGTGGAATGAGTGCAAGACACGGTGAGTGGTGGAGTGTGTACAGGGTTCAAAGCACTGCTGATGAGCTATCTGGTTAGGTGTATGAAGTGGCTGACATTGTGGAAGTTTTACTAAACCCTCAGTTCAGCAGTTAGTGTAAGAATGTCGCTTTTTTTTCCCCCTTTGGAGCCAACACCTTGTTATGCTATAGAAACAAAATAGAGTTCATTTAAACATACCCTTTTTTAAATAATTCATATCTTCGTGGATAATATGACTGACTGATTGATTTAGTGATTTACAGATCTTAGGCATACATGCCAAGCACTGGGGCTACTAAGGCAATTCAACGCTGAAACGGAAATTGACAATGAAAAAGTCTGAAAGGTGTAACCGGAGGAAAACCTCGCAGTTGCACTATGTATCAATTGTTAGGAGAGGGTAGACAGTAAAATGGAAGAAAGAGAATATGAACGGAGGTACAGTAAAAGGAATGAAAGAGGTTGCAGCTAGGGACGAAGGGGCGCTGCAAAGAACCTTAAGTAATGCCTACAGTGCACCGCACGAGGTGCACTGCCGGCACTAACCCGCTAGGGGGTCGTAGATAATATGGTGTTTATTTCTGCAAACAATTCACATCTCCAACGCCGAATTCTCAGCTACGATCCAAATCAAAACGCGACATCTTAAAAGGACAATGCGGCATCCTATTTCTCGACCCCAAAGGTTTTCATGGGAAATACAGTAGTAATCATCAAATTTAATTTTAATTAATTAATATGTCCGCTGCGATTATGAGAATTCTGCAGCACTTAGTTGTTCAGTAAATTAATTCCAATATATCAAAATCCGCTACACAGCTCATCCTCCGACCACAGGCGTTAAATAACACGGGGTTCGGTCAGTATTTAGGCGGGTGACCGCCAATGAATGCCAAGAGTCTTCGGAACATACCCTCCATGGGCATCTGAGAGGGAAGGGGCGTGGGGCTAGTACCCCAAAAAAATTAAATAGTGAATAAATAAATTAGAAACTCCCCGTCCTCCGCTTTTGGGTCAAATCGGAGAATAATAAAATTTCCTCCGCTTTTTTAGCAAACAGGAAAATACTAACATCATTATAAGGATGACTTACAAAAATAATAAAAGTTTTAAAGTTTTACAGAACTTTACATCAATAAAAATACTCATTACAGCCGATATTGCAAATGTAACCAGTTATTATCTTCTACAAATAATCTGGTTGGCACAAGTAATGTCGGTATTATCCCGTCATGATTCATCAGCGAAGAATAATTTTTCTTGAAGATTTAATAGCCTTCTCGGCTTTTTCCCTATAATAATAATAATAATAATAATAATAATAATTGCTCAATGCAAGTCACGTGACATAGTATGCAGTCAGCTCCTAAGGAATCGCAAACAATAATAATAATAATAATAATAATAATAATAATAATAATAATAATAATAATAATTGCTTACTGCAAGTCACGTGACATAGTACGCAGTCAGCTCATACAGAATCGCAGACAATAATAATAATAATAATAATAATAATAATAATAATAATAATAATAATAATAATAATAATAATAATAATTTCTTACTTCAAGTCACATGACAAAGTATGCAGTCAACTCTGAAGGTATCGCAAACTCAAAATCCATTCACACTTCTTCAACCATTGTGAACTATTAAGTCAATTCTTTAATTAAGAAGAAAACGAAGGGAAAGAACCTAATTTCTCAAAGAAAATTTATGACCTGACACATTCACTACCTCTAGAAATGACAATGCTCGCGAGCGCTGGGATGACGATTTTCCCAGTTTATAACGGAACAATCTATGACAATTTCATCCAAGTATAATAAAATAATCTGTAATCATTTTGTGTATCACACACACATACACACACACATATATATAAATAAATATATATATATATATATATATATATATATATATATATATATATATATATATATATATATATATATATATATATATATATATATATATATATATATATATATACAGTATATATATAATGAGCAAATATACTAAAATTTTCTCTAATTCTCAAGAAATAATTTACGCAAAACTTTGCTCATTCCAGTACAGTTCTAGGAGACCATTCATTCTGTGAACAGGGAAATGCCATATATCCTTTTAAAATCATCCAAGCACCGGAAAATCATTCAGACATTAACCTTGACTTCTATGGAAGTACACTTCAATCAGCTTCCAATAATCCACTCGCTGTCAACACATTAACCGAATGTAACAAAGTATTTATGGAAAAATAAAGTCCGCAGTATAGGTATAGGTATGCTATATACAGGAAGCTTTCGCCAGCTTGATCAGTTGGCCTCTTCAGGTTGGCGAAAGCTTCCTGTATACAGCAATATACTACATGCACACTACTGCGGACTTCATTTTTCCGAGAAAGTGATGATATTAAAGAATGTATTTATGCTAATACTAATAATGCATTTAAGACGGAGGAAGCGCTTCGTTACAGTAATGAGAAAAGTAGCAGCTGAAGCACGAATGAAAAGGACATGAATCCCCTGACTACTGGTAATTTAAAAATATCCCGTTAATGTGAGGCCTGTGATACTTTATGCAACTGGAACATCAGCACCGACAACGCAAATGGGAAGGATTTTGAATAGGCGTAACTATAGAAGTTTAAGATTCACGGCCAACTGCGGTGAGATGATGATAATGATGAATAAGGAAGTTGTGGAGAAATGTAGCGTCCAGCGGCAAAAAAATAGTGATATCAAGTACTTCCCGTAGGAAGGCAGTGCCGTCAGTGCACCTCACGGGGTGCACTGTAAGCATCACTAAAGGTTCTTTGCAGCGTCCCTTCGGCCTCTAGCTGCAACCCCTTTCATTCCTTTTACTGTACCTCCATTCATATCTTTCTTCCATCTTACTATCCACCTGCAACTGCGAGGTTTTCCTCCTGTTACACCTTTCAAACCTTTTACTGTCAATTTCCCTTTCAGCGCTGAATGACCTCATAGGTCCCACTGCTTGTCCTTTGGCCTAAACTCTGTATTCCATCGCATTCCGATATCAAATATTGAGATCCCTGATCCTCTTTCCCTACCGAGAGTGACCAGATTTGCTGAACAGCAGCACCATTATGCAGTAAATGTGCCTCGCTGTCGAACTTCTCAGTTCCAGAGGTCCTCCTTTATCCCCCACACCGTTGGACTGTGGAACAGTCTCCCTGAGGATGTCGTGTAATTGGAACTTTAAATGTTCAAGCGAAGATGCAAAGCGCACTGCCACCCTAAAACAGTTCTCCTTAACTTACATTTTTATCTATTTATTTATTAATTTGTTAATCTATTTTTTTCCTTTCTAACAACTGGTCTCTTCTTTCTGTATTTCCTCTTACGTTCTGTTACTTTTTCTCGCATGAACACCATATCATTTAGAAGCTTGAACTTCAAGCCAGTGGCCCCTGTGGGCTTCTTCCATATGAATACGGCTCATGTTCTCAATAATAATAATAATAATAATAATAATATAATAATAATAATAATAATAATAATAATACGACGAGAAGGAATGAGGAACAGTTAACCAGAAAAGCAGTGGATATTGGAAGTTGAACTGAATGAATGAAATATAGAATTTAGGCCAAAAGGCCAAGCACTGGACCCTATGAGGTCATTCAGCGCTGAAATGGAAATTGAGAGTAAAAGGTTTGAAAGGTGTAACAGGAGGAAAGTCTCGCAGTTGCACTATGAAACAACTGTTAGGAGGGGGTGGAAAGTAAGACGGAAGAAAGAGAATATGAAAGGAAGTACAGTACAAGGAATGAAAGGGGGTGTAGCTAGTGGCCGAAGGGACGCTGCGTAGTTCCTTAAGTAATGCCTACAGTGCATCGCGTGAGGTGCACTGATGGCGCTACCCCGCTACTTACGGGGGTTTGGAAGTAGCAAAACGAAGACCTGTAGGAGACCCCAGGAAATCGCTGAAAACGGGAAGAGATGAGAACCGATTTCGCAACTAACCCCAATGGCCGAATTAGTAAAGAGCTGAAGTAAAACCGCTGATAACGATGATGGTGATGATAATGATGATGAAGCGAATCTTGGCGATTGCAAAACATAACGTAAGATCACAACCCGACCTATAGAGACGACTGATTCGCCAAGATAGAGAACTAGATTCGCTGAGATTAAGAACTAGCGGTATCTGAACATCACCTATGGAAAGATAGCCTAATTTATTATTATTATTATTATTATTATTATTATTATTATTATTATTCAGAAGATGAACCCTATTCATACGGAACAAGCCCACCACAGGGGCCACTGACTTGAAATTCAAGCTTCCAAAGAATATTTTGCTCATTAGGAAGAAGTAAGAGGAGGTAAAGAGAAATATAGAAAGATGAGATCTAGCTTATTAAAAAGGAAAGAATAAATTAATATACTCTTTATATCTTTATGTAGGCAGCCGGTAAGTTCTTAGTAGAATGGGACCGTTCAGTACCGTGTTTCGGACGAACAGTACCAAGCGCTGAGCATTAAGAATTATAAGAACTACGCTACAGCTATCTAAAAAAAATAAATTAATAAATAAGCCCGTTTAATCTCCCCCATTTCTATCATGAAAAATATGAACTAGGACACGCCAACGCAACCATAACCAACTTCGGCCCGTCCTAAGAGACGTATTTATCTATCCAATTTGTTGTGTAAGACCGCTAAGAAGTAATTTCTCGTATTTACCGCAAATGGCACCGTAAAAGTCATAATCCGAATATTTCAAATATATCTCCTCCATAAAATCACGTTTCGTCGTCAATATTCCCAATAAAATTCCGAATGTTTAAAATCCGGAATTTTACGGACGTCTCCGGGCAGTGACGGACAACTCCGTCGAATGACGGAATATACAGTTTTAGGCCAAAGGCCGAGCAACTGGGACCTATGAGGCTATTCAGCGCTGGAAAGGAAATTGAGAGTAAAAGGTTTGAAAGGTGTAACAGGAGGAAAACCTCACATTTGCACTTTGAAATAGTCGTTAGGAGAGGGTGGATAGCAAGATGGAAGAAAGATAATATGAATGGAGGTTCAGTAAAAGGAATGAAAGGGGTTGCAGCTAGGGGCCGAAGGGACGCTGCAAAGAACCTTGAGTAATGCCTACAGTGTATCGCGTGAAGTGCACTGACGGCGCTGCCCCCCTACGGGGCCGTCGAATGACGTTAGCCATCGAACACTGGATCGTTAATGCGAGACTTAATGCTCTCAAAAATATTTAGGTACTTAATGATCGTGGATAATATATCTGAAGGAGATACGGTGAGAGATGTGGATAATGTAGTGTATTCATAAGACATTTCTGCCCTGAAATGGAAGACTGCAGTGTCCGCAAAATGGTAGATACTCCCTTGCCTTACTACTAATTTTGCAGATACTGCAAATGGGACCCCCTAAATACTCGTGGAAAGCATTGAAGAATCATTTTGACACTGCAGTAACTTGTGTAATAAGTGTTTCACGAGCCCGACAGGTGGCATATCTTAATTTCGAAAATTTTCAGATATTGCAGTTTTCTGTTTTAGGGCAGATTTATATGTCTGTAAAAAAGAAACGGATATTTCTATTTCAAATACAATCTTGTATCAGTTTATGTCTAAAAGATTCTTTACTGGATGAAATGATATTACTGTTAAAATCTTAAATCAATAAAAACAACCAATAAGTGCGTGTATCACCAGTGATCAATTAAAGAAATCAATTCCCCCCCCCTAATTTTAGAGAAGTGGGACGGACCTTAATGAGCACAGGTACCAAAAATCAAATCTTACCGCGGGATCTTCCTCAGTAATTATTTACCGGTAAAGAACCCAAATTTTAGCAGTTTCCTGTAATTATTATTATTATTATTTCAGTAGATGAAACAAGCACACAGCGGCAATTGACTTGAAATTCAAGCTTCCAAAGAATGTTGGTTTCATCCTGCCACCGCAGACCCCACGGTGCGGCAGTAACTGATCATGATACAGAAGTAGTGATTTTTTCATCGTCCTGGGGGAGGCGCGAACTCGCGAGATCTGAGCATCATGTCACGACACTAGCGACTATACCAGCGGACCAGATGACGTACAACGAAACCTAACAGGACACACGAACGAAAATCTTAGGGAGGTAAACCTGAACACACAGGACTGCTTTGCGAAGCTTAATATTGGTAGGTGCAGCTCTTCAACATTGGAGCGTTTTCATTACTACTCGAAGGCCGCACTAAAAATGTATGCAGCGATCATTAGAGATATTATTATGAACGAATTTTAGATTCGTTTCTGAATAAATAAGAGAAAATAGTACAAAACGACGACTCCTTACAGGAGTAAAAATCTACAAGTACCCGGTTATTACTTTATTTGAGAAGTATCGTTGGAGACGATCAACATCGCTGTTAAGATATAATAATAATAATAATAATAATAATAATAATAATAATAATAATAATAATAATAATAATAAATACCTTTCAAGGATATCTTTATCTTCATCAGATTTTATATATATATACTGTATATATATATATATATATATATATATATATATATATATATATATATATATATATATATATATATATATATATATGTATATATATATATATATGTATATATATATATATATATATATATATATATATATATATATATATATATATATAAATATATATAAAACAGCGTTCTGCGTACTCGATTTCAGAATCACTTCTAGTAACTCCCAAGACCAACTTTCCACTACAAAAGCAGGCCAGTTGATGATTGCTCACTTTTGCGGTTGCCCCAACTCACATATTCTTTCACAGGGAGAAAATACTTCCCAAAGAGTAGCTTACGTTCGTAATGACCGCGGTTCTTGAAACAAGTTCTGAGAATCTGTTTATACTTGTGGCTAGGCAGACATACGTGCGGCCTCGGCGCTTAAGGGACAAAACCACTTAGCGGTTACAAAAACAGCAATGGAGTCTGCCCCCCCATTGTGCTGAATTTTTCCCCTCGTTCACTCTGGTTCTCCCAGAGTAATGTCGCCCTCTTGCTCCGCTTGGGAACTGGCTTTATTCTGTCCGGCCTAGCACGAAGCTGAAGGTATATTACTTTTGAAAAGGGACGACATCGCACTGGGTAGCCCAACTCATTTCGGTCGAATCATTGAGGAGACGGCTTGATAATAATAATAATAATAATAATAATAATAATAATAATAATAATAATAATAATAATAATGAAACAAGACGACCCTGTAACGAGGCTACAAAATCCAGAATTAAAAGCCACAGTAGTATTCAAAATAACTTTGTACATAACTTTGCACATAAATATTTTTACACTACAGTGGCTTTTAATTCTCACTAATAATAATAATAATAATAATAATAATAATAATAATAATAATAATAAAAGAACTAGATATATTCAGTATGCTTTTATAAGTAGAAATGTTATTAGACAGGAAAACTTAAGCAGAAAAGGAAATCGAAAGCTCGGCGTTATGAGGCTGAATTTCGCAATGCGAAAGCGCACATTTCAAGTATTTTTTTTTTCTATCTCCAGGACGTACCTACAAGTATTTCAGCAGCTAGAATTTTTTCCTCTATGCTGATAGTGCTTAAAAAAAATCCTGCCACTGAATCATTGATTGCAAGGCTGGGGACCACGGTAATGCATTACCTGTATTTAGCACCACTCAGATATTATTATTATTATTATTATTATTATTATTATTATTATTATTATTCACAAGATGAATAATACAGGCTCCGGCCAGTGGCGACTTCAAAGCCTATGCAGACCAGTGCAGAAATCCGCTCCAGACCATCAACACAGTTTATAGGTCAGGTCCACAACGACTTGTAGATAACTCAGCGAATTTATAACAGCCTCTAACGCATTTCCTAAATCATATATTATCGCCTAACAACTATCACTAGGATAAAGTATGCCTCCGCTAAAGCTAACATTTGGCAGTTATCTTGTAGAAAGGATGATAGGAAGGTACAAGGGATTCCGTAACCTCCGTCTACTGCGTCTAGCGTCACCCACCATTACTGCCCTATAATGGAAAACTGCAGTATCTGCAAAATTTTCGAAATTGAGATATGCCACCTGTTGGGCTCGTGAAACACTAATAGACAAGTTACTGCAGTTCAGAATGATTCTTCAATCCTTTCCACGAGAATTTAGGGGGTCCTATTTGCAGTATCTGCAAAATCAGAAGGAAGGCCAGGGAAAACTGCAGTATCTACCATTTTTTTTCGGTTTTGTGTTTTTGCAGATACTGCATTCTTCCATTTTAGGGCAAATAAAACTAAATGGTTAGTTGTTCCTCCTGTAACTATAGCTAAACCAAAATCGATTGGCAGGCCGGAGGTAAATTTGATTAATACAGTAGTGTTAAATAGACAAAATTCATAGTATATAATTTGTACTGAACAGGGATTTTAAATAATTCTTATATAGGTTTGTCCAAGTTTTTTTTTTATTTATCAATTAAAAAGTTCCATTTCTGTTTCCATTACCACAAGATAACAAAAACTTGTACGTATCTCAAACGTGGCACAGTTTTTGAAGAGCGATGCCAAATGTACTATACGGTGAAGAAGTCCTCTAGTCTCATTTAACCCAACAAGACAATCGGGTGTCCCTTAAGAACACGTTTAAGCGCCCTGGCAAAGGAAGTCCCCTATAATGTTATCGAGTATTTTTAGCATGGAAAAAAAAAACAAGTAAAAAATGCGCCGAAGTGTCTTCGGCGCAATCGAGTTTTCTGTACAGCCGCTACAGCGGGTAATCAAGGCCACCGAAAATAGATCTATCTTTTGGTGGTCTCGGTATAATGCTGTATGGGCCGCGACCCATGAAACTAACCACAGCCAAATGGTGGCCCATCCTATATCGTTGCCAGAAGCACGATTATGGCTAACTTTAACTTTAAATAAAAAATTGCTGAGGCTAGAGGGCTGCAATTTGGTATGTTTGATGATTGGAGGGTGGGTGATAATATACCAATTTGCAGCCCTCTAGCCTCAGTAGTTTTAATATCTGAGGGCGGACAGAAAAAGTGCGGACAGAAAAAAGCGCGGACGGACAGACAAAGCCGGCACAATAGTTTTCTTTCACAGAAAACTAAAAAGCCGACCTTTTGATATACCATTCATCCTTTTAAAATTTAGCCAAGACCCTACAACATACATAAATTTCGAGAGAAGAGCATTCTCTACCAAGTTATACAAATGGTATAGGACAAATCCAACCCACATTATAAGGCGACAGAGCTAAAAGTAATAGGAGTTTTATATATTAAAACCCCAGGGGGCATGTTTACCCCTCAACTAAGTCAATGGAAGAACTATTTGATATAAAGCACGGCCCATCAAAATGAACGAGACAACTAAGATCGGTCTAATGACAATGGAAATTCGATCTAATTGCAATAACTCGCTCCTACCTACTTGCACTAGAGGCTAATGAGCAGCTGAAAAGAAATCTACTCAGGGAAGTCTAGCTACAGACGAGAGTGCAAATCAAGACGATTATGTCTGTGTGACCGTCAAGGGTAATTAACCTTCGGGAAGTGGTGTGGGCGAATGAAAACAAGTATGATAAAGGTAATTATGAAGAGATTTAGAGCTTAGCAACATCCTAAACACACAAATATATATATATATATATATATATACATATATATACAAATATTTATATATATAAATTATATAAACATACAGATATATATACAATATATATATATATATATATATATATATATATATATATATATATATATATATATATATATTTTATGGAGACAAGTAAAACTTTCCCTGACATCTCATCTTTCGCAAAGTGTTTGATGAACCCGCCGTTCATATCAGAATCAAAGTCATTCTTTGTTAATTATTCTGTTCTTTAATGAAAAGCCGTCATTATTGAAATTCGAAATGATATTAAAACATTTTCTTCAGTTCTCCTTCCAGAAAAAGAGGAAAAAGAAAACGATTCACTATATAAACACACAAACACACACAAACATATGCAAAAACAAGAAGAGTGACGGATTCATATCGTATCGACCTCCGGCGGACTGGCTTCAGAGTCTCCAAGGAGTCGCCGAAGTTTGCTCAGGAATTCCCTTCTTTACGTATAATTATAATTATGTATAATTATACATATAATTATAATATATGCGCATACATATAATTAGAAAAAGTGGTGAGGAATTACTCCAAATCTCAACATCTGCTGGTCGTCACTGACATTCCAAGGAATCCTCAAGACTTCCTGAAGACAGGAGCTGCCCCAGCGGAGACGAAAATGTCCCCATAATCCAGACGCGTCAGGGGTCAGATTAAAAATCCAGGGATAACTCAATGTCTATCGAGATGAACTGAAGGACAAATCGAAAGTTAATTTACAACAGATAGAAAGAAATGAAGAGAAAGACTCGTGGATGCTTTTTGGAAGAGAAAATTCTACAAGATCATTAAAGAGCACTCTGCTTTTAGCGGAGACATGATTAACTTCCAGACGAAGAGGAAACCATGGCAATGCCGATGTAGGAGACACAACAAGGACGAGTTCTGTGAGGGGAAATCATTCCTGGAGATGGCGGTGGAGGCTTCTAATGACGTGACTGAGAGGTGCAGCAGTCCGTCGGGCTTGAGAGAAGTTCAGTGCCTTTCACATATGTGAAATAATTTTTTCTTTCCTGCTATTGTGTGCCTATTTCGCATATACCGCAGTGGCAACCTCTGGCGTGGCGTAAAAACCCGTAAGTTCCGTGGCGACAAAATATGCGAAATGGGTTTAACTTTCCAGATTGGTGACCAACACCTTCTGAGGAGTGCAGTGTGGCAGGAGCTCAGGCACCGAGGAACACCTTCAGGTTTATGCTGCACCTCTCCTGACTGCGATTTGGAACGCTTTCCACCTACAGCCTAACACTGTGGAATGATTGGTTTCGGGACTCTGCAAAGGAACCAAGTGTTTTCCATATAAAGGGAGGGACGCCTTAGATACTGGCTAGCTGATGGAGCTGAGAATGGGGAAGGGCCCATCCCTGGTAAAAATAAACCCCCATTTCGATGATGCTCTGTTGGCAAAGATGCCCCAGGGGTGAGATCACTTCTGATCGGCAAAGGCCACACATCTATCTATCTATCCATATATATGTATGTATATATATATATATATATATATATATATATATATATATATATATATATATATGTATATATATATATATATATATATATATATATATATATATATATATATATATATATATATATATAACGATGATGAAGGCAGAAGCATAATACTATATACGGAGACCGAGGGCAGATGGAGAGGAAGACAAACAATCAACAGTTTTTATTGTGGCCGACGGCGTTTCGCAATAGTCCATTGCATCTTCAAGCTGCAATGACACATATAATTTTGTTTCATAAAAAAGAGACGTTACTACATAAAATTATAAAGCTAAAAATATAATAAAAAAATAAATAAAATGAAAATACATTTCTTAAAATATCTTAAAACAAACCTACCCAGTCACTTTTTAGCCATGTACTGGGTAAGTTTGTTTTGAGATATTTTAAGAAATATATTTTTAGTTTATTTTTTTATTATTTTTAACTTTACAGTTTTATGTAGTGACGTCCCTTTTTTATGAAACAAAATTATATGTGTCATTGCAGCCTTGACGATGCAATGGATTATTGCGAAACGCCGTCGGCCACAATAAAAACTGCTGATTGTTCGTCTGCCCCCTCCATCTGCCCTCTCTCTCTCTCTCTCTCTCTCTCTCTCTCTCTCTCGCTCTCTCTCTCTCTCTCTCTCTCTCTCTCTCTCTATATATATATATATATATATATATATATATATATATATATATATATATATATATATATATATATGTAATTATTACGACTACAATGCCATCTTAACTTCTCGATTTCTTCACACTTTCTAGGTATGCTTGCCACTACAAAGCCTAAGATCTAAATGAAGAACCAGACTAAGAACTGTTGATGCGTGTGGTAGGATTCGAACCCACTAGCGTCGGAATTTCTTCAATTTTGTTCTACATCCGGATCTTAGGCTTTCTGGTGCCGAAAGTATCCAAAAGCTGCCGGGAAATCGATGAGTTAAGAGGGTAATTTGGTCATTAAAATGGACACAATTTTCCTAATATAATAATTTCAAGAATAATTGGTGTTTACTATTATAGAAGTAAATTTGACTGGCAGGTGGAGCTAAAACTGATATCATATGGGAGCATTTTCTGTGAGACTCATCTAGGGCGATCTTAAGCCTTTTAATACAAGACTTTAGTCTATGGCTTTAAATTTTATGTTGCTTGGCCATTTGAGTCCAAAGTTATTTAGCCTATTCACTGGTTTTGTTGTTTCTATATATATATATATATATATATATATATATATATATATATATATATATATATATATATATATATATATATAATTATAATTCCGAAGTAAGGCATACTTTCTAAAACCATCAAACTCTATCAGTTATTGAATGGTAGTTTACTGGTTCATGAAAAACAGGCCGATCTTCACTTTTAGCTTCTCGATGCAACAAAATATAGTTCTTTCACCCACTCCTGTTGCAACAGCAACAGTCACACCACCCATCAATCTTGATGTATCAAAAGTCTGCCTTTATTTTCCTGCTGAAAGCATTTGAAAACATTGCAGGCGACTCCTTCCTCAGGTGGGCGGTTAAACGTGCTTTCAAGGGACTGATGACTCTCCGTTGAATGAGATTGGAAGACGTCTTCACCACACAGTACAACTGGCAACGCTCTTCAAAAACTGTGCCACATTTGCGATAAATACAAGGTTTTAGTTTTCTGAAAAGGAAACTATTGTGCCGGTTTCGTCTGTCCTTTTTTCTGTCCACCCTCAGATCTTAAAAACTACTGAGGCTAGAAGGCTGCAAATTGGTATGTTGATCATCCACCCTCCAAATTGCAGCTCTCTAGCCTCAGTAGTTTTTATTTTATTTAAGGTTAAAGTTAGCCATAGTCGTGCATCCGGCAACGATACAGGCCAGGTCACTACCGGCCGTGGTTAAAGTTTCATGGGCCGTGGCTCATACACCATTATACCAAGACCACTAAAAGATAAATCGGTTTTCAGTGGCCTTGATTATACGGTGTACAGAAAACTCGATTGCGCCGAAGAAACTTCGAAGCATTTTTTTTCCTTTTTTTGTGGTAATAATAACTGAATGGACAACTTTTTATTTGAGAAATAATAAAAAAAAAAAAATCAGCGGCAGACCTATATGAGAATTCTTTAAAAATCCCCCTTCAGTAAAATTTATATACTGTGAATTTCGTATATCTGACACTACCGTGTTAATCTACCTTAGCTCCGCCCTGCCAATCGATTTTGGTTTTGATACAGCGATCGCTTTTTACCTTTCCTTTCTCTCTCTTTTTCTCTGAAGGGGAAAGCGAAAAGGGGGAGGGGGCAGTTAGATTAACGTAATCCTCGCGTCGACGACAATCGTTCAAATGTTGCACAAATCCACAAGCTCGTCACAAATATGAATCAGTTGTCATAAAAAAATAAGTAAAAAATGCGCCGAAATTTCTTCGGCGCCATCGAGTTTTCTGTGCAGTCGCTACAGCTTATACTCAAGGCACCGAAAATAGATCTATCTTTCGGTGGTCTCGGTTTAATGCTGTATGAGCCGCGGCCCATGAAACTTTAACCACGGCTCGGTGGTGGCCTATCCTATATCGTTGCAAGAATCACGATTATGGCTACAGGACTGCAATTTGGCATGTTTGATGATTGGAGGGTGGATGATTAACATACCAACTTGCAGCTCTCTAGCCTCAGTAGGGATTTTAAGGTCTGAGGGCGGACAGCAAAAAAGTGTGGACAGAAAAAGTGCGGACGGACAGACAAAGCCGGTACAATAGATTTCTTTTCAGAAAACTAAAAATAGAAAGAAATTCAAAAGGCATTATTTTCCATAGGACAATCCTGGATTAACACTCAAACGGCCGTGACTGTAAGAAAGAACGATACAGGGACGGCTAGCGTTTCCTCAGTTAAAACGAAAGTGTATATACAGTTTAAAAGAGGGTTCGGAGCGAAAGAAAGGTGAGTGCGCTCGTAAAAAGTAGTGCATTTACAGGTGTGCAGCGTCGCCCACACAAATCTGACGGCCACTTAGCGGCCTGCACACTTGCTTGAAATACTTTACACAAGCGCAGCCATAAGCGCGCACCGGCGTAAACACACATAAATATGAATAGAAATAGATAAGCATGTATGTATATATATATTATATATATATAATTATACTATATATGTATATATACATATATAGCCTATATATAAATACAAATATATATTTATATATATAAATATATATATAATTCATATTATATATATATAATTCATATTATATATATATATATATATATATATATATATACATATATATATATATATATATATATATATATATATATATATATACACATATATACATATACATATCTTCATCAAATACCACAATGGTCCCGTGGTACATAAACATAAGAAACGCTCAGGTCTTGACATACAGACGAAAGCGCAGTGTCTACGATCTTTCCTTTCAAATTTCCTTCGAGCATTTCTTACATAATAACATGTACGAGTTAAGGGATGAGTCAACGATAGATATGTGCAAAAGACTGGACAGAGTCTTGGACTTCCCACACAAGCCAAGGTGCCAACCCTCCTTTACAGAAGTGATGTGTCGATGCTGAATGCAATTGAAAGGAAAAAATGGTTGAAGCCGCGGAGATGAACTGGTATGGTAGGACATGCAGTAGTGTATAAGGAGAGATGAAAGAGTGAGAAATGCGGATATCAGTAGAAATGGTAAATAGGTTAATAACGATGAAGAGCTGGACCAATGTTTTGAAATGGTTTGGTCATAAGGAAAGAATGAAGGACAATATATTTAAGAGGAGTGCATATTTAGGAAGTGTTAGGATGGAGAAGGATGAAAAGATCTACAAAGTGCAGGACAGACGGAATGAAAGAGTCACTGAAAATGACGGGCCTTAATATCTACGAAGCTCCATAGTACATGCAAAATGGGGGACATTATCACATTAAGTGTATAAGGGTCTAACGATCTGTTGATGAGCTTTCCGGTCAGATACACGGAGCGGCTTATGATGTAGAGGTTTTCTGCACATGGATTTCATCTACAACTTAGTAATTGAAGTAATGTGGCAACAGTTTCTGTGTTATTCTATCTGGCGATACCCCTTGACAGTGGAACCGGATTGCTGTTATGTGTGTAATTATATATATATATATATATATATATATATATATATATATATATATATATATATATATATATATATATATATATATATATATATATATATATATATATATATATATTTGTGTGTGTTTACAACTAGCAATAATTTTTCTTTATAAAATAAAAAGCAACTATTTCTTACCCATAATGAGTTTCTAATTTCAAAGATCTGTTCTGACGGTTCCTATTCCTTTTAAAAGTTGAATCACAAGGATTTTTCTACACGGTCACCGAGTCCTACCAGACGTTATGACGATAAATACTTAAGTAAAAAAAATCAATAAATACAAAAAAAAAAATTTAAAGGAGACTAACTAGCGAGCTTCGCAACTAATCCGCAGAGCAAGACGTTGCATTTTATTAGACCAACTCACGGTCCTTCAGTAGCACTTATCGCTGATTGCAAGACGCTACATCAAGAAGGTACAGCGTCGTCACGGCCGAAATCAAGAAGAAGGAGAAAACGCGGAATCCGCGAAAATCAACTTCTCATTCAAATCCCGGTCGGATGATCGCTCTTGATAAATAGAACACACCTGGCAGTAGACACCCTTCCAATGGGTAGGTTGTATCGCGAGGTTCTGCCTCTCTCACGCACAACAGCGCGATTCGCAGAACACTGGGTGGTTGAGTTCGAAATGAACCATGGATATTTGCGCGTGCACTCATATGTATATCTACATTATGCATATATATTTCTCTGTGTACTTCTGTGTGTATGTATGTATACATAAATATATATACTGTAATATATATTATATATTCCTCGGGCCTTGTCTGGTTTGCTCACGATGGCGGATTTATCTCTCTTGAGCTTCTTCAGTAAATTCAAGTTACTTTCATTAATTACATTCCAAATTCATTTAATGAAAGCGACTTCATATAATATATATATATATATATATATATATATATATATATATATATATATATATATATATATATATATATATATATACTCCCTTGAGCTTCTTCAGTAAATTCAAGTTACTTTCATTAATTACATTCCAAATTCATTTAATGAAAGCGACTTCATATATATATATATATATATATATATATATATATATATATATATATATATATATGTATATATATACATATACATATACATACACACATATATATACATATATATATATATATATATATATATATATATATATATATATATATATATATATATATATATATATATATATATATATACATAAATGGCAAAATAAGATTTGAGCTAATCTCCGTTTCCCTGGCAGTGTATAAGCTGCCCTTGGTGACTTCCCTTTTGAGCTGCGGGACTTGCATGCCCTCACGCCAGTTTAAATAAGGCCCCATCCTACGGGCGGACCCTTTTTCAGAAAAAAAAAAGGATCATCCGAAATCCTGCAGGAGACAAAAAAGACTTAAATTACTCTGTGCATTCCCGCAGGATGGAGAGATGCACTGGGAGTCTTTTTTTATCCTCGACTTGATTCGTCCGTTGATGGCGATGATGAAGTCAGCGCCAACGGCCAATAAACGCACCGATTCGGATAAGCGGCAGAAAAGCGCCGTGTCTCTCGTTCTCTAATCCTTCGATGATCTGTTTCTTCACGTCTCCCGAGGATCACACTTTCCAATCCTTACACGGTCTGCCGAAAGATGATTTAATCTCCAGATGAATTGATTAGCGTCCGGAGCACACACTAAGGAACGAAGAACGACCACCGACTAAAAAAAAAAAATAAAAATAAAAAATAAAATAAAATGCATTCGGGAGAATACGCGAAAAGAAGTCCAGTCCGTTTAAACAGTGACATCCTATTGGCGTTCACCGAAAAAAAAAAACCAGCTAATTGCAGGATTAACTATGGCTATCTCTCTCTCTCTCTCTCTCTCTCTCTCTCTATCTCTCTCGAAACCACAACTCCACATCGCCCCCTCCCGTTCCCCCCACTCTATAATCCCTACACCGATGTGTCATTGCTACCGATTAGGCACAAATTGGGGGAGGGGATAGGGGAGTAAATAGGAGGAGTGGGAGGGGAAAGGAATATGGGAAAATGATGACTATAAAGGGAGAGGGAGGATAGAGAAGTATAGGGAGATGGGGTGACGTTCTGACACTGAAGTGGTCTCAGGGTGAAAAGGACATATAACGCGGTAACCAGCGAAAATGAAATCAATTTCAGTCAATATAGCTAATTCAGGTTTCAGAGATAATTTTGGAATCTCTTCGTATAACAAGTTCTCAAGGTTAGGAAAGATAAAATGACCCTCTTATCATTATTGTTGTTTTGCTGCGCTATGCTAGCAACTGTTAACAACAATCTGTATAATGACTCACGTTCAGACAAAAAATAAAACGACACAACAACAATAACGATGAAGAAATAACGAAAAATCGTTACCAGTGATATGATTTAATAAACAAATTTAAACATTATAACTTAAAACGCTTACAAAATAGTTGTGCTTTGTGTATCCATACGTGCAATATAATATATATATACATATATATATATATATATATATATATATATATATATATATATATATATATATATAATATGTATATATATATAAAATAAATATATATAATAAATATATATATATATATATATATATATATATATATATATATATATATATATATATATATATATATATATATATCTCATTTAAAAATACAAATTCCTAAATATGAACAGCCCTTTAAAACGCGTGAATAGACACTTACGCATATTCATTCAGCCATCATTGTATTTGCAAGGCCTAACATAGCTTTAAGCGATATTAAACTAATGGCCATTAATTTAGTATAACTTTCCTCTTTCCAAGTGCCTGACAGGAGAGGCTATTTAAGGCCTAATATAGATATCTCAGTTTATGACTTGGGTATCAGTGACACTGCATAAAACAGGCATTTATAAAAATTATCAAGACGAAATTGAAACGCGCGGAAAATGATGCAATAATAAAATGGAGCAAAATGATAATGAGTCAATACAAGTGTAATTTGACCAAATATAAAATAAGCGTAATCTAACGCAATATAAAATAGGTATGATTTAACCGATTATAAAATCAGCGCAATTCAAAGTTTTAATGGTTCTTTTTCATTCCAAGTAAACTTTTCAGGATTCTTTACTAATGATTATCATCACAATTACCCTTAAGATTAGGATTATGAAGTTTATAACAACGACTCACTGTTGCCTGACAATTATAATTATACTAATTCTGAATAGCTGTCATTACTGAATGAAGGGAAAATGTCTTTGGTGGGACGAAATATTGAGAGGCCCAATAAAAAAATCATAGTGAAATCAAACTTCCAATAAAATTTTGAAGGAAGCATTTTACTAAGTTAATATTTCACAGCTTCAATGAGCAATTAGGCAACGTCTGCACTGCACGTTTACCTGCTTATATAATAATAATAATAATAATAATAATAATAATAATAATAATAATAATAATAATAATAATAATAATTATTATTATTATTAATAAGAAGCCACGAATTGAAACGACGCTAAAAAGTTTATGAACAACATATTAATGATAAAAGATACACCACACACATACACACACACGCACACACACACATAAATGACGGACAAACTAAGCAAAAAAAATAATGAGTCGAAACGCACGGCTCTTGTTTATGACTTGTTTCTGCTCTTGAGAGGAACCCATAGAACCAAAGGCGTTCCCACAACCATCCCAAACTAACCGCTGCGAATTTCCTCCGCCTCATACGCCCTTTTGGCACTGGATTACCTGGGTTAGGAGCGTATCAAGTCACGGGAAGAAGCCAAGGCAATAAGGGCGTACCTGCGCGGGGGTGACAGCGGGCTTTGGTTAAAACGCCTCAAAAAAAAAAAAAAAATAAATAAAAATCATTGAGAGAGAGAGAGAGAGAGAGAGAGAGAGAGAGAGAGAGAGAGAGAGAGAGAGAGAGAGAGAGAGAGAGAGAGAGAGAGACTGTTGTTACAATAATATTATTTCAGTCAAATACTAGAGAACCCGGCCCCCTCCCCAAAACACCATCCCTCCCCGACCAGCGACTGGGCTCGGGCGCCTATCGTCGTGATTCGCATAGATAAAAAAAAAAATTAGCGCTAATGATAATTCTGTCGCTAAGAAACACTCCCAAAACAGACCATTCTTGCACCTTATCCTTGGGAGTGATTCTTTAATAAACAGTCTATGGGTACACGAAGTAAATACCGGTCTATTCGACGCTGTCGACCGTTTCTTTCATTCATTTCGCAACGTCGACCACTTCCTTTTCCGCCAAAACCCACTCGACGCTGCCGTCGACAAGAGGGAGGGAATGTCACATTCGGCGACGGCACCGCGCGAAATGAGCGAAAATAAACCGGAATGAATCCGCGGACGATACGTCCGACGGATCGAATGAACGCGAAAGAAACGGAAAACAGCTAGAGCCCTCCACCCCCGCCCCCGTCGCGCCGGAAGAGGAGGGGTAAAAAAAAAAAAAACGTTTCGGGGATCGGCGCTTTCATTAATATCCGTAAATTAATTACGCCGCGGAGATAAGCGCTAATCTTGGCCCCCCCATGATTCGGGTCACAGTCGAAATCGCGTCGAGTGAGTGACTGACGTAAGAAGAGACGCGTCGAACTGTGTCGGCTTGAATAGGAAAATTATATATATATATATATATATATATATATATATATATATATATATATATATATATATATATATATATATATATGAGTGGGATCTAACTATGAGAGCAGGAAAAAACTAAATCCCCCCAAAATTAATATAGCAAGCAAAATGTACTAACATTAAATAAAAATATTAATATGATCATCACTAGCTACCGTTATCATTATTGGATAGTTAACTTAATTGGCCACCATATTTAATATTAATAACTAACGTCATTAAGTAAACAAAGAAAAATCGGCACATACTTGTGATTGTTATT
Source organism: Macrobrachium rosenbergii (assembly GCA_039081455.1). Taxonomy (NCBI): domain Eukaryota; kingdom Metazoa; phylum Arthropoda; class Malacostraca; order Decapoda; family Palaemonidae; genus Macrobrachium; species Macrobrachium rosenbergii. The sequence goes on from JANJGK010000006.1 coordinate 6,844,619, forward strand.
TCTACATTATCGCGGGACGGGCTCCATTGTACTAGCAAACAGGAATTATCAAAACACTGGATATTCAGGTAGGTATTTCTACATATATTCCCTTTGGTATGGTAATCCTAGGAGAAACAAATATTACTAAGTAATAATAATAGTAGTAGTAATAACAATCATAGCGGCAGTAATAAAACATTTTTATCATTAATTATTATTAATATTATATTAGAACAATGATGCGCAGCCCTATCAGGAAAAATCATGTTCTCAAGAAAAACGTAGCATTAACATAAGACAACATAAGCAGTAACAGAAAAACCTCAGATGCTTAGTCCAGTACACCTCCACACCGATAAATTAAAAATCAACTGATCACAACCCAGGATTTAAACCCAAGATATCAGCGTAATACACAAGTTTAAAATCATTATTTATTTCTATCTACATTTAAAACACCGAAAAAAGCCACCAAACTGTCAAATAAATGATGATAATATACGAAAGGACCAAGACTTATTATTATTATTATTATTATTATTATTATTATTATTATTATTATTATTATTATTATTATTCAGAAGATGCGCCCTATTCATATGGAACAAGCCCACCACAGGGGCACTGACTTAGAAAGAAGGGATCAGTTTTTAGAAAAGAAAAAAATTAATTAATGAGTTAGCAAATAATGATGTCACGTAGATTTTGCTCATGAAAAAATACAGCGATACACAATGCGTTTTATTTAAATAAACAGCAAATGAGACTAGAGTACAAACACTCGCAAAAAAAAATTTGGTGCATATACATTACAGCAACTATGCCCTAAAAAAAAATCGCCGCTATGAATGAATTAAATAACTTGACATGGCAATCGGTTGTCGAGAACCGCTAACAGGCTAATGGAGACCACCTTCCTTTATGGAAAATTAGCTTTTTTTCTATTTTACATAATACTAGCTAATCTACTCTTCCTTCAAATCAGCAAATGTACTTTCCATTCCTTCACAAAAACTGCAAATGTAATTCTTTTCACTGTACGAAAAAAATTGCCAAAATTATCTTTCCTTCTTCTTGAGAGGAACAACAACAACGTTCTCTTCGTAAAAATGTATAGTATTAGATTAAAATATGAGAGAGATTAGACGTCAAGACAGTTTCAGCTTAACAGAGCGCGCCCCCAATCACTGAAGTCAGGAAATGCTACGCTAGAAAGCTCTAAACGAGATCATTCCTTTTAAGTGATAAATATACCGAACACTGGAAAGACGAAAAGCAATCAGACCACTTCGCAAAGAGGCTAAATTGCCTCTGACTTGAACGCCCAGGAAGCCATTGTATGGCGCAAGTAATGACCAAAATAAAATTGCTTTACTGCCATTGCTCGTACAAGCACGCAGCAATCAAACAACGTTTGCATAATGCTAGCAAAAACTCTTCACAAAAAATTAGCTAACAAACAACCCCTTGGCAAGAACCCTTCACAAACAAATAGCAATCAAACAACCTTTGCATACCGCTAGCAAAAAACTCTTCACAAAAAATTAGCTAGCAAACAACCGTTTACAGGTACCCAGCAAAAACTATTCACAAACAAACAGCTAGCGAACAGCCCCTTACAGGCGAGCGGATGGCAAACACCCTTTGCACGAAGCTAGCAAAAAACCCTTTACACGCAGCTAGAAACAACCCTTTACGCACAGCTAGCAAACATCCTTTACACGAAACTAGCGAACAACCCTTTACAAGCACGCCGGGGGCAAACAAACCTTTACTGACGGGAGGGCGGTAAACACCCTTTACACGAAGCCAGCAAACACCCTTTACACGAAGCCAGCAAACACCCTTTACACGAAGCTAGCAAACAACCCTTTCTTTATTAATCCTGGCAGCCCCACGGTAAAGCGAAAGCAGAAGCCCCCTTTTCAACCCCATTAAAAAGCCACTTTACCCCATTAAAAAGGCAGAAATCCCGCACTCCCATTTTCCCTAATATGTAAAAATGGTTAATCCTAGAAATATTTGACAAGTGCATTTGTATTTCCTTCAGGAAAGAAAAAAAACACGACAAAAAAAAAAGAAGAAATGGGTTAATAAGGAATGTGCATGGAGTCTTTAACAGTGAGGGGGAAAGAGACGAGAGAGGCACGGCGAGGATATTGCAGGGATTAAGCGGATATCTTAAGCAATCCGACAAGGAGAGAGAGAGAGAGAGAGAGAGAGAGAGAGAGAGAGAGAGAGAGAGAGAGAGAGAGAGTGTGGGCTGGAAGGGATTGCTGCAGTACAGTGTTCTCTACAGCCATTTAAGAAGAGAGAATTTCCAGGCATCCTGAAAAGTGGACATGAAAGAGAGAGAGAGAGAGAGAGAGAGAGAGAGAGAGAGAGAGAGAGAGAGAGAGAGCGAGAGAGAGAGAAGGGAATGTTGCAGTACAGTACGGTGTCCTTTCTGTACAGTCATTTAAGAAGTGAGAATTTCCAGCCATCTTGAAAAGTGGACATGAGAGAGAGAGAGAGAGAGAGAGAGAGAGAGAGAGAGAGAGAGAGAGAGGAGAGAGAGAGAGAGAGAGAGAGAGAGAATCCCACATGACTGGAACTCTGGAGCATCTTCAGAAGCGGAGGGAGGAAAGTAATCGCAATAACTATTATGAACAAAACGGTCATAATCGAGTAATAATAAAGACATTTCTGAGATCAGGAAAACGGTGGGGTGAAATAAGTTTTGTGCACTCTCTCTCTCTCTCTCTCTCTCTCTTGTATTCTTAAGGATAGATTTAGTAGCGGGACTCGGTTACATCAACTTATATCTGTGATCCATTTTCCATCTCTCTCTCTCTCTCTCTCTCTCTCTCTCTCTCGCATTAATCCCGATTAAAAAGGGGGCGATAATCGCATATGTAATGGGTAAGCGACGTGAGGGAGGAAACTGCAATAAAACTATAAATACGCAGATAAGGAAGGAAGTGCAAAATCGACATGTATACGATTTAAGACGGAATATATTTTTTTTTTTTTTTTGTGAAGTTAATTCATCATACCTCGGATATCGCTTAAAGATCACAAGTGGGGAAGAGAGAGAGAGAGAGAGAGAGAGAGAGAGAGAGAGAGAGAGAGAGAGAGAGAGAGAGAGAGAGAGAGAAATTATGCTTTATTTTGAGATAGGAAGAGAAAGAAGATTAACCAGGATAGGAAGAGAAAGACATGGAGAGTAACCAGGATAGGAAGAGAAAGAGATGGAGATTAACCACGAAAGGAAGAGAAAGAGATGGAGATTAACAATGATAGGAAGAGAAAGAGATGGAGATTAACCAGTATGGGAAGAGAAAGGCATGGAGAGTAATCAGGATAGGAAGAGAAAGAGATGGAGATTAACCACGATAGGAAGAGAAAGAGATGGAGATTAACGACGATAGGAAGAGAAAGAGATGGAGATTAACCGTATGGGAAGAGAAAGAGATGGAGATTAACCGTATGGGAAGAGAAAGGCATGGAGAGTAACCAGGATAGGAAGAGAAAGAGATGGAGATTAACCGGGATAGGAAGAGAAAGAGATGGAGATTAACCACGATAGGAAGAGAAAGAGATGGAGATAACCAGGATATGAAGAGAAAGAGGAGATTAACCAGGATAGGAAGAGAAAGAGATGGAGATTAACCGGGATAGGAAGAGAAAGAGATGGAGAGTAACCAGGATAGGAAGGGAAAGAGATGGCGATTAACCAGATAGTAGGAGAAGGAGATGGAGATTAACCGGGAAAAAAAATGTTCATTACATGAGAGACAGAAATGACGGGAAACATTTCACTTTTATCTCTTTAAAGTAAAGAAAAAAATCCTGGTCAGTCTAATGCACCGATCTTGCACATAACACGACTCAATATGAAGAATAAAGCAGAATAGCAATTCGGAGAGCGAATACCACATAGATACAGAAATTAGAAACAGCAAAAAAAAAAAAAATAAAAAAAAAGACAGTCTACAGCAACTCAAGATACGGCATGTCCTTCAGGCTCAAAGCATTAGGCTGATTTTCCAACAATATATAAAAATTAATGTTTCCTTATAATAAGATTTTCTGTTAATCTACAATCATTGCAACCACTCAAGACCAACTTATATACACCAAGAGAATCAATTTCCTTATAATGTATAAACATGAGGCTTATATCTGCATATATTAATTCCGATAAAAACAAGTAAAATCTGCTTCGATGTTTCTCCGGAGCAATCGAGTTTTCTGTACCTCGTATAATCAACGCCACCGAAAATAGACCTATCTTTCGGTGGTCTCGGTATACTATTGCATGAGCCGGGCCCCATGAAACTTTAACCACGGCCAGGTGGTGGCCTGGCTTATATCGTTGCCAGATGCACTAAAATGGCTAACTTTAACCTTAAATAAAATAAAAACTACTGAGGCTAGAGGGCTGCAATTTGGTATGTTTGATGATTGGAGGGTGGATGATCACCATACCAATTTGCAGCCCTCTAGCCTCAGTAGTTTTCAAAGATCTGAGGGCCGACAGAAAAAGTGCGGACGGACAGACAAAGCCGACACAACAGATTTCTTTTCAGAAAAGTAAAACGAATGGCAGATTAGACAAGGATAAACAATAACGACAACCACGGGAAGAGCAATAAAAAAAAACCTTACAATAACGTGTCAACCGATTTCCCAATAATGTGCAAGAGACGAAAGGTTTTTTACAGTTTTCTTTATCTACTTGAACTAAATTTATATATTGTAACTAGATATGAGAACGCCACTTCATGCATACAAACTAATTTCCTAATGATGTGAGCACATTTTCTATTAAATATTTTCATACACATAACTTATTAAAAAAAGAAAAAAATAAAATAATCGCAGCTTATCCAAGGCGTTACACTTCCTCAGTGAATGAAGTTACATGAAACCTTGAAAGGCTAACCGATTGACTGAATAAGTTACATATCTGTCGTCACAGAAAAACGCGCCTGGTCCGCTGACGCCGACGGAAGGAAAAAAAAAAAATGGCGGGGAGGAATTACACGGGGCGGGTGTTCCGGCGACCTGAGACCGAGCGTAATGGAGGCTCAGAATGATACGGTCAAGTTTTTATAATCTCCCGCTGAACATTATCCTCATGTCTAAGGTGTTTCTCTAAGGTGTCTCTTGGGGTCTCTCTTAGGTGTTTCTCTAAGGTGTCTTTCTTAAGTGTCTCTCTTTTTAGTATCAGAAACGCCGCGTGAATTCCTCAAAAGTTTTTTTTTTTTTTTGGGGGTGGGGGTGGGTTGGGGGGGAGGCCCCTTCACTCCGTCAATATCTCTTGTAAATACTTCGGTCCTCCGATGATCACCCCCCAACATAAAATCTGCATAATACGCCGTTAAGGCATTTCTCAGCCTTCGGGAGAGAGAGAGAGAGAGAGAGAGAGAGAGAGAGAGAGAGAGAGAGAGAGAGAGAGAGAGAAGGGGAGGCTGGTAGAATCAGGAAAAAAAATTTGGGGCACGGTAAGGTACCAACGGAATAGCAGTATAACATATATATATATATATATATATATATATATATATATATATATATATATATATATATATATATATATATATATATATATATATATGTATATATATACATACGTGTATGCATATATATATGGTGTGTGCGTGTGTGTATACACGTGCCCACAAAATTACAACAAACTAAATACAGCTTGAAAACACTAAATACCGGATTATACAAATGAGAGATCATTCTCCGGATTTTACGACTGATAAACAAATAAAGAAATATCACTGAAGCAATAAATTACGAATTTAAAAGAATACTCAGGTCTCACACTACAGATATTTTACATTAGGTATTAACGTATTTCTTTCAATGCTTAAAAAAAAAAAAAAAGCCTGTTATGCATTAAAGGAGAAAAGGAATAAATGAACAGATGTGGAAATTCGACAAAAAATTAGGTTCATGTAAGACCCCACTCACGATGAACTGACAGCTGATGCCCTAAAATTTTGACATTATGACCACCGCACTTTTTTATTTTTTCATCTAGGTATTAAAGGATAAAGCCTTAAATAATAATAATAATAATAATAATAATAATAATAATAATAATAATAATAATAATGTGTGGTTGTTGTTGTTATTTAGACCAGCTGGTTGTCAAAAAAACAATATGGAAAGGATGAGCAGGAGCGGACGGATGAGGTATAAAATAATAGTTTGAGATATAAAAGGGATGAGGTTGCTAGCCCCATGTCCTTGTTCCCCGATCCCAGATGACGCTGTTTCCCATTCACAGCTTCTTAGTCCTCCTCTTCTTCTTTTTTCTAGTTTAAGCTGGTGTTATGCTAGCACGGGCTCTTGCTCTTGGGCAGGCCGTGCTCGGTCAACCAGTGGGCAGCGGGTCCGGATTAAGCAATGGACCTAGTGATGGAGAGCCCAGTGCTGTACCACTGAGCTGCAGCACAAACCTGATACACACACATACACTCACACACAAACACACGCACATACATGTAAACACACACACACACACACATATATATATATATACATATATAATACATATTATATATATGTATATATATATATTTATGTATAAAATACATATGTATATTATACATACCACAACAGCAAAATAAAAACCGCCTGTTACACGTACATAAGTAAAAAAAAAAAAAAAAAGTCATACACATACAAAAAATATAAGCATATATCAGATTAAACGAAATTTTCACCAAAAAAACTGTCCAAAGCCGAAGAAACTCTCTATTAATCTTGTCCTTTTCATGAATCCCAATCTTCCCTCCCCCCCCGAGAGGGGAATAAGTGGACCATGAAATATCAGAAATAAAAACAAGGCTCAAACACCCCTCCCCACTTCCCCCAACGCCGCCCCCCCTAACCCAAGCTTCCGCCACGCTTCAGCGCTTCATCAATGAATTTAATTCCATTGATAAAACTTCTACAACCTCTCTAGGCCTTGACTCCAGTGTTCATTCTGTTCAGACGCTGTGGTCACCCGTTTTGACACTGGAACTGAATTTTTTGTGGTTTATGTATTACTGGAAAGAGGTGGTGAGCAATTCAATATCCTGATGGGAAAGGACGAAATTAATAATATGTATGTATGTACTTATGTGTATATAATATATATATATATATATATATATATATATATATATATATATATATATATACACCCACAGTACACACAAATGTTTCTGTATACACATTTATATATATATATATATATATGTATATGTATATATATACATTATATTTATATATATTCTGTGTGCACGTATTTATGTATATGTATGGTTAGATCCAATATTCTTTTTGGCTCAGCGCTGATGGAATCCTCAGCGGCTTTGTAAAGACATTCACCCTCTTGCTCCCGATGCCGGCACAACTAAGCGTCTAAATATGCAAACAATATTCACAGCCATTCATTCCTAAGTCCTTACTCCAGGATAAACCTCCGAAGATATGAAACCCTGGCCTGAAACGTGTGTTGTCCTACGTCATATGGACGTACAAGGGATATGGTGAGATATATATATGTATCTATATATATTTATATTTATATGTATATATATACAGTATAAATATTTACATGTATATATATACATATATATATATATATATATATATATATATATATATATATATATATATATATATATATATATATATATATATATATATATACTGTATATATATTATATATATGTATATATATAAATATATTGAGAGAGAGAGAGAGAGAGAGAGAGAGAGAGAGAGAGAGAGAGAGAGAGAAGGCTTATCTACATCCAATTTGACTAAGCCTTATCCATATAAGTAAAGAGGGGCAGATTAATGTAAACTAAGAGAAACATTTTTAATTCTCAATGATTTTTATTTCTCACTGATTGAATAAATGATCTGGCTTCACAATTCTCGCGTACTGGAGAACAGATATTCCTCTGAGTAACGTGAGAAGGAAGCTATGTAGCCCTTAGATGTTTAATGTCGGTTTTCTGAACTAAGTAAACATTATTTCTGAACTGGACTAATTTCGATATTTATTTTTTCCTGAACCCCACACACACACAAACACACACACATACAACAACAAGAAAAAAAAGTTATATGTACAGATAGATAGATGGATATAACTTTCTACGCATGCACTTCTGCATATAACGGGGCATGTGCATACACATATCTATACCCACTTAGCAACATGAATCAGAAGGGCACACTTGTTTGTCATTTCATCTCGGTCCTCTGGAGAGAGAGAGAGAGAGAGAGAGGAGAGAGAGAGAGAGAGAGAGAGAGAGAGAGAGAGAGAGAGAGAGAGAGAGAGATTCAAAATGTGAACAGCAGGTGTATCTAACCTGAAGTCATATATTGAGAGCTCAGGGAAGTCAACCAGCAGTCATCAAAGGGGTACAAAAAAGGAGAGAAAAAAAAAAGCGAAACAGACAGAACGCAAAGTAGGGAAAAAGATGAACTTTTTTTTTTTTTTTTTTTTACTAAACTCTGTGTTCATGCGGTATTTTTGACTTCCTCGAAGTGAAAACAGATGTAGAATATCAGATATATTTCTGACGACAGCATCGGTAGGCTAACATTCTTCTCAGCGCGGTAAGTTTGAATACCTTAGTAAAAAGTCATGGATTATTTGGGTATATGCGCTGAAATCAGGTACTAAACATGTATTACCACACGTTTGGCACACACTCACATAAGCTAATAAAATAAGCTATTACTAGTTTTCGACATCCAAAATAATATTTTCCCTGACCAAAATGAAGACGGAATATGTGAAGCTTCAATTATTTTCTCTTAACATCTAAACATGTGCCGAAATAATGACTTCATTTGAATAAGAAATCCAAATTAATATTTTCTTTACCAAATTAAGGCGAAATTTGGGAAGTTTCATTTATTGCCTCTTGACATCTAAGCATGTACCGAAAATAATTTTTTTAAATACAGATGCTAAATAGAGCGAGAAATTGAAAAGAAAATATGATATATAAAATCGTATAACAAACATAATTTCAAATAAAAATTCCGTTTGTACTGCGAGATGTGGCATCACAGAATAACAAGACGCAAGCCACTGATGCATCCACTTCCAGATAACGAGGAACCAGTGTGACGCCAGTTTTGGTAGTCACAAATCAATCAATTAACCGTGTAAAAACTGCAGTATCAAAGACGCTTCATTTACGCTTAAGTCGGTCTCATCAACAGCGCGTCGACTTCCCTTTATAAATACTGCATCATTCATCTCTGGGAGATTTCCGGAAATCTTTCAGCTAAAGTAGATTTAAAAGGAAATGTGGCACTCCAGGTTATAATAATAAAAGTACACAGAATTAGGACTCTGGCATATGACTATCTCTGTTTTCAGATCACATGACTAAAATTTTAGTACTATAAGATTCTAGCAATGAAAATCAAACTTATAACTAGCACATAACAATAAATCTAAAATGTTCACACATACACGCTATATATATATATATATATATATATATATATATATATATATATATATATATATATATATATATATATATATATATACAACATTTTGTCTTTGCTTTAATTACAGACATATCTTCCAATCTGAATAATAATGATGATAATAGAGA
>JANJGK010000006.1:6854341-6861841 GCA_039081455.1 Macrobrachium rosenbergii
CAAGCAAACTGCTTACAGCAGAAACGAGATGATAGAGAAGACTCGGTGTCATAAAAAAATATATATAAAAGGTCATTACATATGAGGTTGATCTTCAGATTTGGAACAGCTGTACTGGATTAACCCAAGTGCTGGATTAACCAAGGAGAGGCTAAGGACATTAACGAGAATTATTGATAATCTTTAATTTCCCGTTTTTAAATCTCTCAACGCTTTGTGTAGGATGGGGATCAAGCATATACGGTATACGCAGATGCATATACTTATGATTTGAGTACATACATATGTACAGAAATGCGCACCACGCAAACACACACACACGTATATATAGATATATATTATGCACACACATATATATACAGTATATATGTGTGTGTATATATTATATATATATATACATAGTGTTTGCGCGTGTGCGCTCGCGTCCGCAGGTGTGTATGTATGTATGTATGTATGTATGTATGTATGTATGTATGTATGTTGGTAGATAGGAAGGTAGGTAGCTATATCAACGTATATAGACGCGAAGAAAGTGCATCGACGGAGTGTAAGATCTCTCGTTATACTCTTAAGAATTACAATGACTTTACCAAAAAAAAAAAAATAATAATAGAGTAATGGAATATGAAAACCATTTTTATAAACGGGTCATTCCATTTGAGGTTGATCATCAGATGAGAAACAGGAGAGAGTAAGAAGGACATTAACAATAACTTCTGACAATCTTAAGTTTCTCTTGTAAATCTTGGAACGTTTCATGCAGAAATATCGAAACCTAAACATATTATCATACCACTAAGGGACGAACTTCACGCGGTGCACTGTAGGCATTACTTAAGGTTCTTTGCAGCGTCCCTTCGGCCCCGAGCTCAGCCTCTTTTATTCCTTTTACTGTACCTCTGTTCTTATTCTCTTTCTTCCATCTTACTTTCCACTCTCTTCTGATAATTATTTCATAGTGCAACTGCGAGGTTTTCCCTCTGTTACCCCTTTCAAACCTTTCGACTATTAATTTCCTTTTCAGCGCTGAATGACCTCATAGATCCAGGGCTTGCTTGGCCTGTGGCCAAAATTCTATATTCCATTCCACTAAGGGACGAAGCAGTCTTAAGTGATTTTTGACTTATGTATACAAAAATACTATTATTCTCGTGGTCAGTTCTAACTGAATTTCATTTTGATATATTCTGACATTTGATTCCTAACTCGTCTGACCCAGTGAAACTGAATCAAGTCCGAACGGGGGATTTTATGAACATGGTGCTACTCTGTTAAGGGCAGTTTCTTATAAATCTGTTTTTTCACGGTGATGTTTTATGAAAACGTTACATTGACATTGAATATTTTCAACATTTAGTTGATGGGCTGAAACCGGTGAAATTAGGTAAAGGGCGTCCTTTTATGATATATATATGTATATATATATATATATATATATATATATATATATATATATATATATATATATATATATATATATATATATATATATATATATGTGTGTGTGTGTGTGTGTGTGTGTGAGAGAGAGAGAGAGAGAGAGAGAGAGAGAGAGAGAGAGAGAGAGAGAGAGAGAGAGAGAGAGAGAGACCGTTACCTTTCTTGCAGGTAAGAGGTAGAACTTTGTCTTCTTATAACCTCATCAAACATAAGTATACATCTATAAACAAACACACAGACATGGACACATATTTTATAATTTATATATAAAATATGCGTACATGTGTGTGTGTGTTTGTTTATAGATGTATACTCATAAGTGATGAGTTTATAAGGAGGCAAAGTGTTGCCTGTTACCTGCAAGAAAGGTAACGGTCTCTCTCTCTCACTCACACACACACACACACACACACACACACACACAACTCTTTGCCCCTTAATAATCCTGCATCTGGAGGTTAGCGTGTGGCTGCATTTTAGATTTTGTCTCTGAGAAGAGATGAATGTGGATTGGTTTCGTGTTATGAATTGTAGGCAAAGAATATTTCACTTTGGATCATCCCTGGCTGTCGCACGCAATTATCTTTGTATTATGGCTTTCCGTGCTTGGACCCACTGCGCTTTTTCTAACGACCGTGATGCTTGAGAGAGAGAGAGAGAGAGAGAGAGAGAGAGAGAGAGAGAGAGAGAGAGAGAGAGAGAGAGAGAGAGAGATGGGAAATGAAACCAAAGAACTGGAGGGCATCTATGTATATATATATACATGGCCACGTACAGGAAGAGAGAGAGAGAGAGAGAGAGAGAGAGAGAGAGAGAGAGAGAGAGAGAGAGAGAGAGAGAGATGGGAAATGAAGCCAAAGAACTGGAGGGCATCTATGTATACATATATACATGGCCACATACAGAGAGAGAGAGAGAGAGAGAGAGAGAGAGAGAGAGAGAGAGAGAGAGAGAGAGAGAGAGAGAGAGAGAGAGAGATGGAAATGAAACTAAGGAACTGAAGGACTTCTACGTATATGTACGTACATTGACACGTACAGAGAGAGGGAAAGAGAGAGAGAGAGAGAGAGAGAGAGAGAGAGAGAGAGAGAAAGAGAGAGAGATCTGAAATGAAACCAATGAACTGACGGACTTCTACGTATACATACGTACGTTGGCACGGAGAGAGAGAGAGAGAGAGAGAGAGAGAGAGAGAGAGGAAGAGAGAGAGAGAGAGAGAGAGAGAGAGAGAGAGATGGGAACCAAGGAACTGGGGGACTTCTATGTATACATACGTACACGGACACGTACATTAATACACGTACACACACACACACACACCGCCGCCTGATAAACAATTCTCTACGATAACTTTTTGTACGCCATCTGCATGTAGTTGGGATTAGTGTTTTTGAATCCAAGACTGATCGACTTAGGTGTAGACGCGAGACGGCATTCTGGTCCTTGGGGCCCCTGCGCCGAAGGCCCGCCGAATTCGGGCGCCCTGGATGCGGTTTAGGCGGGGGAGAGAGAACGTATATATCGGGAAGTCGTTGCGACTGGGCGGGGGTTTGACGTAGGCATAATCGTCGTTATAGGCTTACATAATAAGGTCGAGAACGAAGAGACGAGGATTTGCATATAGGCCCCTGGGTGCCTTTTTGTGCCATTAGGCCTCTCGGGTGAATATCATCCGTGCGCCACGGGTGAACGGAGGCCAAATTCCCCTACTGCCCTCTTACCTGTAGCACCATTCAAAGAATGACGAAAAAATGCTCTCTATAACAGGTGCTGATAGGGGTCAAATTAGATCAACCGCAGCGGGTCCACTTAGGCCCTTGTGTAATCCGCTGCCGGAATCCTCTAGATCCGCGCAATCCCTCATTAGAGAAGGATTAAGGGGGATGAGGACCGTCAGTAATCCCACCGACGCACGATAGCGGAGGGTCCACTGTTCACCAACACTGTTCAACCCTTGTTCAGATTGTTCATTGCGTTTTGTACACCCTCTCTCTCTCTCTCTCTCTCTCTCTCTCTCTCTCTCTCTCTCTCTCTCTCTCTCTCTCTCTCTCTCTCTCTCTCGTTTGTGCTCTCTCATACCGCACGACCACCAGAAAAGTGGAGGAAAACGTGTGTACTGTTTCAGACAATAACTCATCATTTGAACATTTGGTTTCATTTCTGAACGAATACGCACAAGCACACACAAAAAGGGCTACGGGGCCGTGGACAAAGGAACATTCATCTAACAACATGCACAGTGTCTTTGCTTCACAAATATCTTCTTATTTGTCGCCGATTTTCTTAATCTTTTATGTCCTTGTTTTCGCTGTAAAGAGAAAAGAACTGACTCAGGGTATGAAGCGTCTGAGACATTAAGACACACACACACGTATGTACACACACACACACACACACACACACACACACACACACACACACATATATATATATATATATATATATATATATATATATATATATATATATATATATATATATATATATATATATATATATATATATATTATATATATATATATATAATTCAGTCATTATTATTGTTTCGTAAAGAGCCTTTTCAAGATCGCTCTTTCATTTTGAATAACGAATTATTTTATAGAGAGGCTTCAAGAAAATTTATGTCTTATGGTTGTCAGTATCTTTAGAGCGCGAAAATGTACAGTCCTTCCTTTTTATTTTTAGGATTTTTTAAATCTAAACTTTTATTATGCTGCGTCGCATATCTCTTCGTAGTGGTTGATAGATCTTATTTTATCTGTTATCCAGATGTGATTTTCTCTATTTTCTGTGCAGATTCATTGATCCATAAGATCCTCTGTGACCTTAGAGAACCGGAGCCTTCAGTAGTGGTGGGTTTTGCCTCATTCTTACTGTACTTCATTTTCCTTCTTCCTTGGAAACTGGTTCTCTTCTGTCTCACCCGGTACCAAAATTGACGTAGGTTTTTTTTTTTTTTTTTTTTTTTTTTTTACTCATTTAAGTAGTCAGTGGAATGAAAGGGGGAATTCGTCGACGGATCACATATACGTTAAAACTTCCTCTTCCTCCTTGGAAACTGGCTCTATTCTTTCTCACTCAGTATCAAAATTGATGTAAGGCTTTCTACTCATTTAAGCAGTTAATGGAATGAAAGTAGGGATTCCTTAACGGATCACATATACGTTAAAACTTCCTCTTCCTCCTTGGAAACTGGCTCTATTCTGTCTCACCCGTTACCAAAATTGGTGTAGGGCTTTTTGCTCATTCAAGCTATCTGTGGAATGCAAGGAGAAATTTCCTGACGTATTACATATACGTGAAAACTTAATTTAGACACATATCCCCCACATATGCATTTTCCGAAATATTTGTTTCTGTAAAGCCGGCTGGCGGCCATGATGTGTGTGCATAGGTGTACGATTGTTGCTTCGTCTCTGTATTTTTCATAGAAATGTATTCATGTTGTTACTTAAGTATCAGGTGGTTTGTTAATTGCATTACATCGTAATTCATAAAATGCTTTCAGCTGTAATTTATTCAGTAGGCTATTTTATTTTTTTTAAATATTCCTTTTTATCGCTGCCTGAAGCTGTAATTTTGGTTTGCTCTTTATTTGTGCGTATAACTCATTCACTCGCCTTCCATTGTCTCCCATTATCATATGTTATTATTCACCTCCTTTTATCCAATCATTTTCCTCTTCCTCCCGAGTTTTCGCTCGCCCAATCACTTTGTTTGGGATCAACAACAAACAACTTTGAATTAGAAGGCTTAGTGGTCTTGCATCGTTTGCAGATTGATGTTCGCTGCCAAAAAGTAAGGCAACAACCTTTGCAGCCATTGCTGTTTACTCATAATTGTTCGCTGCCTTTGCGATTACGGCAGTAACAATAGGGGATTTATTCTACAATTTCACGATTATGCCTTCAGAATGAATTCACATAAAAAAAATCTATTCTTAACTGTCGATAATTTCTTTGGTTAATATTCTTCAAAATTTTAGGAACGTTCCCTCTATATTTACGCTTGTGCTGCAGTGGCCCGTCGTTCAGTGTGTAACAGTTGAATGACACATGTTTCAGTCGTATGAAATTAATTAATTTCTTGTGTTTATGGAGAGAAATGCTGTATCTGTATGTATTTCAGCGCAGCAGATATATGTATTTGCGCATTTTTGCCCTCTCTCTCTCCACCAGCCAACATTAGTGTGGAAGTCGCGACAATTAAAATGTCAAAGTATGTCTCTGTCAAATATTTTGTTTTTGGAGATTTTTATTTTGATTTTCATTTGTAGTTACGGGCTCTGACCCCTGATTAATTTCCGGATTTTGTAGAAAAGTCGAAGGGGATTATCTGCACAAATGGAAATGACATTCCTTAAAGAATGAGGTATTCGTTGCGCCTTTTTTTTTTTCTTTATTCAGCTTTGATTAGAATTAACCTCTCCTCAGTGGAATACCGCGCTAAATATAGGAAGCCCCCCGCCACGGGGACGTTCTCCCAACCACCAACACCACCCCAGCTTTCCCCAGTCCTCCTCCCCCACCCCACACGTTGGGAAAATCTCTCTCCTAAGAATCATTAATGTACACAGGTAGTGGAAGCCTTTACCTGCTCGTACCGTGTGTCGTTTCGAGTTTCTTCTTTGTACATAAGGATATAAGGACACTTATTCTTCTTCTTTTGTTTGTGAAAATTTTATGAAATTTTTGAGTGTCAAGCCAAGCACTGGGACACTTTCGGCCTTCAGCACTTAAGACAGAAAAGAGGGAGTTGGTGTGGTTGGACAGCAACATAAAGAGATCCAGAAAGTCAAGGAGATGAAATGCAGGGATCTAAAGGTGGAACTGGGAGAGGATCTCACAGTTGCACTAAGAAGTAATAATTAGAGAGGCTGGACAGCAAGATTGAAGAGAAGAAGCGGGAATGGAGATAAAAATGCTAAAAAGTGGGCGTAGGTAGGAGCCGGAGTAGTAATGCCTGCAGTGCACCATGTGATGTGTACTTACGTCAGTACCTCCTGCGGGGATTGTTGCTGTGTAATAAATGCTGTCGTTGTGACAGCCAGCTTCTCTGGCCCCCAGTGCAGTGTTCGTAAATAAACTTCGATATCGTGAAGCTTCTTGTTTTTGTGATGATTGTTAATCAGAATGTGGTCAGATCTTATAGAATAAACTTAAACTTACCTTGTCATGCCATTCAAGATCCCATGGTGAGGATAGGTCATAAGTGAAACTAGAAACAGGGTAAAGAAAATAGAAAAATAAAAGCTCAATAAGAGTAAATGTTTAGAGAAGAAATGAATTTAATTGGCATTTGCAATTTGATGATTGTTTTCCTAGCTTTCGTTGTTCTTGTAGTAGCCAGTAGCAGTGGTGTGATTATTTGCAAGCAAGGCATTTCAAAATGACGTTTTGATCTATATCTTCATTATCAACACTGTTATAGCATCTTGGAGTTTTATTCTGAGCACTTTACAAGTAGTTCCGTGAAATGCCATCTATTCATTCTTGGGTACGAAACCAAATTTAAAGATTAATTCTGTGCAGCGTTAAAGGTTGGGGTAGTGAAAACAGATCCCGTAGAGTTCCCTGGTATGTAAAATACTTGTGCAAAGAATTCACTGTGATACATAGATATTTGTCATCAAACAGGTAATCTGCATCTGTATATCACTTATATTTCCATATCCAAGGAATTCACATTATTCTAAAGTATCTTGGCGGAACCACTTCTTCACGTCTAGACTTTGAAATTGGCTCTTGCTTGGGAGGTAAAATCTGAATCATGACAAAATTGAAGAAGTTGGACAGCTGTAGTGAAAGGAGACCAAAGGGAATGGTTGGGAAGTACGACAGAAAGCAATGTAGTTGAAGGCCAAACAGAATCTGCTAAGTGCATTAGTGATTGCATACAATGTGACGTGCAAGGTACTTCGTAAACAATATCCTCCTACGGAGTAGATGACGTAATACCAAATATTGTACTACCTTTTCAGTTTTCTTTAAAAGAAAACTATTGTTCCGGCTTTGTCTGTCTGTCCGCACTTTTTCTGTCCGTCCTCAGATCTTAAAAACT
>JANJGK010000006.1:6869341-6889341 GCA_039081455.1 Macrobrachium rosenbergii
TAAGGAGGACTTGAAACTTTTAGCTGTAAAACCGAATCACCTTTAAGGAGGACTTAACACTTTTAGCTGTAAAACTGAACAACATTTAAGGAGTACTTGAAACTTTTAGCTATGAAACCGAACAACATTTAAGGAGGATTTGAACTTTTAGCTGTAAAACCGAACAACATTTAAGGAGGACTTGAAACTTTTAGCTGTAAAACCGAGCAACACTTAAGGAGGACTTGAAACTTTTAGCTCTATAACCGAACAACACTTAAGGAGGATTGAAACTTTAGCTGTAAAACCGAACAACATTTAAGGAGGACTTGAAACTTTTACCTATAAAACCGAACAACATTCAAGGAGGAATTGAAACTTTTAACTGTAAAACCGAACCGTGTGTAAGGACTTTAAAATTTTAGCTGTAAAACTGAACCACATTTAAGGGGAATTAGAAAATTTCAGCTGTGAAACCGAACCACATTTAAGGAGAATTTGAAAATATTAGCTGTAAAAGGAGGACTTTAACATTTTAGCTGTAAAACTGAACCACATTTAAGGAGAATTTGAAAATATTAGCTGTAAAAGGAGGGCTTTAACATTTTAGCTGTAAAACTGAACCACATTTAAGGGGAACTGGAAAGTTCCAGCCGTGAAACCGACACACATTTAAGGAGAATTTGAAAATATTAGTTGTAAAAGGAGGACTTTAACATTTTAGCTGTAAAGCTGAACCACATTTAAGGAGAATTTGAAAATATTAGCTGTAAAGGGAAGACTAACATTTTAGCTATAAAGCTGAACCACATTTAAGGAGAATTTGAAAATATTAGCTGTAAAAGGAGGACTTTAACATTTTAGCTGTAAAACTGAACCACATCTAAGGGGAACTGGAAAATTCCAGCCGTGAAACCGACCCACATTTAAGGAGAATTTGAAAACATTAGCTATAAAAGGAGGACTTTA
Source organism: Macrobrachium rosenbergii (assembly GCA_039081455.1). Lineage (NCBI taxonomy): Eukaryota > Metazoa > Arthropoda > Malacostraca > Decapoda > Palaemonidae > Macrobrachium > Macrobrachium rosenbergii. The sequence goes on from JANJGK010000006.1 coordinate 6,870,290, forward strand.
ACATTTTAGCTGTAAAGCTGAACCACATTTAAGGAGAATTAGAAAATTTCAGCTGTAAAACTGAACCACATTTAAGGAGAATTTCAAAACGTCAGCTGTCAAACCGAACTGCATTTAAGGAGAAATGTGCTAGAATTCTGAATCGAAAGTCACCCCTGAGGAATTCTGGCGACCCCGACCGAACAGACATGAAGAGTACAAACATTATCGGAGTCTTTTAAACACGTTGGCAGTGTAGTGTGTAGCGGTACTGAACCATACCTCGAGTTTCGCACCGTCAACGTAGCGGTGGAGTTGGATTTACCGCAAGATTTAGACGGTGTGTTCAGACATGCTTCGGTATTCTAGCCGGAATATCGGGAGATTACTTTTACTACTGTGTCACTTTTGGATTACTTTTAAGGTTTCTTTTCCGTGGGGAGGTTTATCTGATCTTTATCCGTTGCTCAGAAAGTTTTCTCTCTCTCTCTCTCTTTTTTTCTGTCTACCTGACTTTGCAGTAGCGGTATTTCGATTTTCAATTTCAAATATTTTTGTTTTCCCCTGTTAAGTTTCTGTAGTGGTTAAATATCTTTCATTAAAAAAATACTCTTACAATTTCTTTGTTCAATATTAATCATATAAATTATTATTATTATTATTATTATTATTATTATTATTATTATTATTATTATTATTATTATTATTATTATTATTATACAGAAGATGAATTCGGCATTGAGTGTTTAAAGTTGTTTAATTTGCCGATTAATTCAAAGAAATGTACTAAGAAAAATAAAAAAGAAAAAGAAAAATTCGGGTTTTGTATGCAGTAGCGAAAACCCTAATTATTGGCAAACCCTGTGACTGACATGACAACGGGAAAACAGTCTAAGAGTAATAAAAGATACTGCAACGAGAAAGGTGAAAAATTAGCTTAAATTTGTGTGTGTGTGTGTGCCAGAGAGAGAGAGAGAGAGAGAGAGAGAGAGAGAGAGAGAGAGATGAATAAGAATGCATTATAAAGAAGGTTCGTATCGGAGAGTGCTAGCATCGGAAAATTTTATAAGTAAAATCTCGAAAATAGGGTAACTGAAAGATATTTGAGATTAGATTATTATATATTAAATGTATATATTAAATATATATGTACACATACATATACAAATACATACATATATATATATATATATATATATATATATATAATATATATATTGTTTGCGTAATTCTCTCTCTCTCTCTCTCTCTCTCTCTCTCTCTCTCTCTCTCTCTCTCTCTCTCTCTCTCTCTCCGTTCGGTGTTCGGCCATTACGTGTTTACAAGCCAGGCTGACTAGCCAGGTTAAACCGCTAATGACTCGGTATGTGTTTGTTGATACTTACACGATTTGGTAAATGTTTGTTTGTTTGTTTGTCGCCGGCCGTGTCTTCCGGGGTGGGGTAAAAGACGGGGAAAAGCTATGGACACTTATGCAATGTGTTTTTTAGGCTTACGTGCATAGGCATGTTTATGAACTAACTACCTGTTTAATGTAATATATATATATATATATATATATATATATATATATATATATATATATATATATATATATATATATATACGGTATATATGCACTTATATATACATTTACACATACATATATACACAGTATATATAAATATATATATATATATATATATATATATATATATATATATATATACATACAGTATATATAAATATATATATATATACATATATATATGTATATATATACTGTATATATATTTGCATATGTGTGTGTTCATATGTGCGTGCGCGCGTTTGTACATTGCTCTCTGCGTGTGAGCTTATTTTCTCGTGCTATCTGTCAAGAATGCGCAACACGGGGTAATGAATAAAGAAATTGTTTTTACCGCTGTCCTTATATGAATTGCATTTGTTTCTCTTGTCATTCAAGATCTGCTTTGCGCGCTGATTGGCGGGTCGAGTTAGAGAGAGAGAGAGAGAGAGAGAGAGAGAGAGAGAGAGAGAGAGAGAGAGAGAGATTGAGAAAAAGAGAGAGGAACGTTTATATGAAGGATGATCTTTGTTTTCTAAAATATTTTGCTGGTATGATTTATAAAGTCACGGTGGATGTCAATAAAAAAAATATTTGTTAATCCATTATTCTGGTGATATATTTTTGCACGTTTAAGCACTTTCTCGTTGCGTTACTTTTGATTTTAATTTATTGATTATCTGAATGTATTATTACCGCTGTCACTGTTTTTTCGTAAGTGCCCAAATTATATATCTACATACGATGTATAAGATTAAAATTTATTGTTTTATTTTGATTCCATTATATGTATTTCTTCATTGCGTTCGTTAACAACAGGTTTTCGTACAGAAAAGAGAAAATAATCAAGGAGCAATCACCATTGCATGAAAGTAATATTTAATGTTACCATTTTTACATAATTATTCGGTAAGTATACACTATCAACCTCAAATGCATTCCTTTAGGACTGACTGACAAAATACATATTTGTAAAAATAAACAAGTAAAAAATGCGCCGAAGTTTCTTCGGCGCAATCAAGTTTTTTGTACAGCTTATAATCAAGGCCACCGAAAATGGGTCTATCTTTAGGTGGTTTCGTTATACTCGTAATGCTGTATGAGCCGCGGCCCATGAAACTCTCACCCGGCCGTGTTGGCCTGTGTTGTTGCGTTGTCAGAAGCACGATCATGGCTAACTTTAACCTTAAAAAAAATAAAAACTACTGAGGCTAGAGGGCTGCAATTTGGTATGTTTGATGATTGGAGGGTGGATGATTAACATACCAATTTGCAGCCCTCTAGCCTCAGTAGTTTTTAAGATCTGGGGGCGAACAGAAAAAGTGCGGGCAGAAAAAAATGCGGACGGACAGACAAAGCCGGCAGAATAGTTTTCTTTACAGAAAGCTAAAAATGAGCAACAGTTTACAAGACTAAGTTTAAAACGTAGGAGAGCAATATTAATTATTATTATTATTATTATTATTATTATTATTATTATTATTATTATTATTATTATTATTATTATTATATTATTGTTCCTGAACTGGTCAAGTATACATTCATTCAGGTCACAAAAAAAAAATGTACGGAGAAGAGGAACATTGATTATTTTTATTATTAATTTTTGTTCTTGAACCTGTCACATATACATTCCTTCAGTTCACAGAAATACCAAAAAAAAAAAAAAAAGTGGAGAGAGAGAGAGAGAGAGAGAGAGACACGGAGAATAGCAAGATTAATTTTTTTTTTCTTTAAGTAGTCGAATATGCGTTCCTTCACTTCGCGGAAAAAAAAGACGAAGAATAGCAAGATTAATTATTATTATTTTAGTTCTTGAACTAACCACAGAAATACAAAAATGAAAAAAATATTAGACGGAGAATAGCAACATTGTTAATTATTATTATTATTATCTTTGCTCCTGAACTGATCAAATATACATTCCTTCACTTCAAAGAAATACAAAAATAAAAAAAAACAAGAGACGGAGAATAGCAATATTATTAATTGTTATTATTATCTTTGCTCCTGAACTGATCAAATATACATTCCTTCACTTTACAGATACACAAAAAGAAAAAAGAAAATAAGAGACGGCGGATAACAATATTATTAATTATTATTATATCATTGCTTCTGAACTGGTTAAATATACAGTCCTTCCCTTCGCGGGATAATAAACAAAAACAAAAAAATCAGAGACGTAAATAAAAAAAAAAGTAAAAAAAAATAAAAGATGAGAAAGAACCGAGCAAGCTCTTCTTGCCCGCCGACCTGCTGAGAAATGTCAAATCATGCAAAGGCTTTTCCCATTTATCCAAGAAGCGATAAATAATGGAAACACGACTCCAGACACTTCACGCAATCCGTTACAGCGGAGAAAGAGGATGAAGCGATTAAGACGCTTTGAGAAAGAAATGATTTTGTGCCGTCGAAGGCGCTTGAGGTTGGGGGGGGGAGGGTAAGGATGGTTGGAGGGAGGGGTGGGGGTAGCGGGGGGAAGGGGGGAAGGAAAAGGTACCTCGCTACAGGCGAGGATTGAGGCTCAGGTTGCGTTCGTATTTTAATTTTTATTCAGATTTTTATTTAATATTTTTTATTTTAATGGTGGATTTTGGGTGGGGTGGGGAGTTATTGATTATTATTATTATTATTATTATTATTATTATTATTATTATTATTATTATTATTATTATTCAGAAGACGAAACCTATTCGTATGGAACAAGCCACAAGGGCCATTGACTTGAATTTCAAGCTTCCTAAGAATATGGTGTTCATTAGGAAGAAGTAGGATGATCCTCATTATAAGTGGAGTTTGTGATTGAAATTACTCTTAATTTTGGATATACTCTTCAGTTTCATTAAATCTTCAATTTCATTACTTTTTGATGCTCATTGTAGGTGAAGTATTTGCTTGAAGTTACCCTTAAATTGAAATATTTAACTTGACTTTGTTGTTCACATATCCTCAATTTCTTAAATTTAGTTTTCTCCATTTAATTTTATTGTATTTTGGTACTCATTATAACTGAGATTGTTGTCATTTTATTTCATTACTCTGAGATTTTCACCAAAGTGGAAGGTTTGCCGCGTTTGAATATTCGTTTTGTTTCACTGCTTCTTTGGCAATGTAGGCACCTGTGATTCTTATTAAGAATCATCATTATAGGTAAAGTCAGTAGATGAAGTTGCTTTTGAATTTAAGTTTATATATATATATAATATATATATATATATATATATATATATATATATATATATATATATATATATATATATATATATATATATATATATATATATATATATATATATATATTACTTATGCGACGAATTACCGACGGGTGTTCATGACATTCCTTTTCTGTAGTGTGGACGCCGATTCTCCATTATGGAAGAGAGGTGATGATGTTGAACGCGAGTGAAAAAAATAGGCCAAAGAGGTTGAGATGTTGGAAACTTACATATTCTGTACTGCCTACAAGCTTCATAGTTCGTATGTGCTTACCAGTGATGTACATCCTTCAGTTGAAAAACGCACAACGGCGTGAAGGTCTCGGGCATTCGTAAGGGCAGCAAAGGCTTAGACCGAGGTTGGTTTTTTAAGTCCCGCGGAGATGCAAGAGAAGCGACTTTATTAAAACATCATATTTCAGTCACTGGCCATCAGTCGAAGTGACGTGCAACCCAAAGAGTCAAAGGGGGATTAGCGGGACTCTTATTAGTGAATGCCTCTCGGTAGATGAACCCAGGAATAGCAGCAGCTCGCCTTCGGATTCGTGTCTTGAGTTTGAAGACCGCCTCAATAGGCACAATTACCGTCTCGTTTTACTCATCAGGATTAAGCCTTTTACGTAAAATCATCTGATTAGGAGGACGCGGGCCGCAAATTAACCTGTAGTTGGTTCGGTTGTTTCTGTGAAAGATTGATCGTTGTTGCGAGTAAAAAGAAGAAAACAAGTAAAAAATGCGCCGAAGTTTCTCCGGCGCAGTCGAGTTTTCTGTACAGCCGCTACAGCGTATAATCAAGGCCACCGAAAATAGATCTATCTTTCGGTGGTCTCGGCATAATGCTGTATGAACTCGGCCCATGAAACTTTAACCACTGCCCGGTGGTGGGTTATCCTAAATCGTTGCCAGAAGCACGATGATGTCTAACTTTAACCTAAAATAAAATAAAAACTACAGAGGCTAGAGGGCTGTAATTTGGTTTTTAAGATCAGAGTGTGGACAGAAAAAGTGCGGACGTTTTGATAACTTCGGAGGTATTATTCCGAGGGGTTGTCGATAGGTTCGCTCTTGTTGAATGAATTGATTGATTGATTTATAGTAGAAAATAGCATATCTTTTTCACTATGCAGCAAAACCTTAACTTCGAGATTACTTGTACCTCCGTACTGTAAAATTATTATGTAGTCGAATCGTTTATTTTTATAAAGATACGAAACTCCATCCATGGTGAGTTTTGGGATCCTTTCTGACACCCATTCGGAAAAGTTTGTTGGAAAAAAAGTTGTATAAAATTCAAGTTTTGTTTTTTCAAAGTTATTACTTTGATTTTACCGATGACCAGCGGTCGATCTGATTTAATATTCAGTCATCCGTGTTACAGAAGTAATAATTTTTACTGACGAATTTCACTTATTGGTTGCACCGTTCGTCTTTGCGTCCTCCTATTTTATTTTATTTTATTTTTGTTTGTCAGTTCTTTTTGAATGCGTTCTCGTCACCAGTAGGAGCTGGTATAGTTAAAACTTTTAATCCTGCCTGATAATTGTAAGTGTTTTTTTTTTCTTGCTAATAGATCGGTCAATTTCACATTCATACTTCAGCCACTGAATCAGGGATGATTTTCCCGTGCAGAAAACATTTACAGATTTACAAATTATACGCCTTTCTGAAGGATTTCAGACTTCCGTTTTAGCAAGTCACGTTAACATTCGTGTTACAAACCATTATACTCACACTCACCCAGGTTACTGTTTCCTTAATTTCATATTTTTCTTCTCTTTCAAAAGTCCCTGCCGACAGAACTGATTCGTAAAGGTGCGTTGGGTATAAACACGAAAGGGTCGGAAGTGGATATTATACATTAACAGAAGCCCTACGAAGTGCGGAATAGCGATGCAACATATTAACAGCCATAGAAACCCTAAGTGAGATCCCAACATTTCTGTTTACTTATCTGAATATATATTTATTGGTATATAGGCGTTGGCCACACACGTGTCTGCAAGTTATATAATTTATCGCTCATAAGCAATGCGACAAATGATAAATTCCTTCATAGTCTGTTAACTTGGCGAACGTGATATATATATATATATATATATATATATATATATATATATATATATATATATATATATATATATATATATATGTATATATATATATATATATATATATATATATATATATATATATATATATATATATATGATATAATTCTTGTAGAAACTTATGATATGACTTCTAAATCTCTAACGTAAAAGAGCGAGTGTAAAAGTGTTCCTCAGCTTTTACGTTGGGTGTGAGAGGGAAAAAGAGGCAAGAAGATTTATGATTGAAACCTTATCTGCTCACTTATCGCCTTCGGAGATAATTATCAGACATGACTGGGTGAGGGACACCAAATCTTTGCCCAGAAGCGCCCAGATTGATGAATAAATCAGACAATAAGTTTTCATATATATATATATATATATATATATATATATATATATATATATATATATATATATATATATATATATATATATATATATACAGTATATATTATATATATATTAGGTTAAGAACCTTATAAAATCTTTATTTTTTATGTGAATTAAGAGCAGTTGAAGATGATTGTATGGAGGGGGGAATGATATCAGTTACAGCATTCATAAGTTCAGAATATGCAAGTACCCAGAATTATGTTGGAAGATACTGACACCTTTAGGCGAATGTCTCACATGATTTTTGGAAGCACAAAAAATGAGCTGTGTGTCTCCGCAACTGAAACTGATGTGAAATAGATAGGGCTCAGGGTTTGTTAAAGTGATACAAATTGGATTGATCAAGGTGAGAATCAAGTGAACACTAACGCCGACCAGAGCACCTCCATTTGATTTAGAGAGAAGAGGAAAGTTATCCCAGAAAATCAAAATAAACGAGAATACTTAAGTTTTTCAATTTAGTCGTAGGATGCCCGCTGACCTGTTGTATGTCTTGTTTTGCCTGTAGGATGTCTGATGACCTGTTGTAGGTCTTGTTTTGCCTGTGGGATATCTGATGACCTGTTGTAGGTCTTGTTTTGCCTGTAGGATGTCTGATGAGCTGTTGTAGGGGTTAATGATTTGCTTGTAGGATGCCCACTGACCTGTTATAAGGCTTGTTTATCTGTCTGTAGGTTTTCTAATGACCTGTTGTATGTCTTGTTGATTTGCCTTTAGGATGCCCGCTGACCTGTTGTAGGGCTTGCTTTTTTTGCTTGTAGGATGCCCACTGACCTGATTTGCTGTAAAATTCCCGCTGACCTGCTATAGGGCTTGTTTTTTTTTTTTTGTAGGATGCCCGCTGACCTGTTAGAGGTCTTGTTGATTTGCATGTAGGATGCCTACTGACCTGTTGCAGGGCTTGCTTATTTGTCTGTAGGATGTCTGATGACCTGTTGTAGGGCTTGTTGTTTTGCCTGTAGGATGTCTGATGACCTGTTTTAGGGTTTGCTTATTTGTCTGCAGGATATCTGATGACCTGTTTTAGGGTTTGCTTATTTGTCTGCAGGATGTCTGATGACCTGTTTTAGGGTTTGCTTATTTGTCTGCAGGATGTGTTTTAGGGCTTGCTGGTTTTCCTGTAGGATGTCTGATGATAGCCTGCGCTGTAGACATTAATGAATGTCTTGTAAAACGTCCCACGACCTGTTGTAGGCTTTTTGAGAAAACGAAAACTATGAGAGGCCTTCTCTTCTTGCCGTAAAATCGTAGCAAATAAAGTTGATATTTTCTTTACGTAGGACTCTTACTAGGTGGTAACTGCTTACTAAAGTGATGAAAGTAACAAGGTATCCAAAGAAAAGTAGATGTGAATCAGAAAAACTAAGTGTAGACGTAGGAATAAAATACAGAGCATGAAATGTTGTCTTATAACATGGATGTATATGCACGTTCAGAGTTCATGAGAATATAATAAGTGCAGCAGTATTACTGGAAGCACATTCTACCATGAAAATGCAAATAGAGATCCAAGATGGTCATGCAATGAAACAGAGATGGCTACTCGCCAGATGACTTTCAAATTTAAAAGTAAAAGTGAAGGAGTTGCGACTTTGCAGTTCATTGGAAAAGTTGCTTTAAAGATAATTAATCTTACTAAGTCGAATACAGGCTGAAGCATTTCCTTCATGTTTGTAACGCTTCAGATTAGGATCTTCTGTGATCTGTTAATCTTGGCGTTGAAATATGGATGGTACCTTGGTTGTGCAAATACTTCAGTACGCTCAATTCATTCTAAATTTCCTGCTTATTGCCTTTTCGTTTTCATTTTAATATTCCTTAAATATTTATAAAATTTCCAGCTTATTGCCTTTTTGTTTTCATTTTAATATTCCTTAAATAATTATAAAATTTCCAGCTTATTGCCTTTTCGTTTTCATTTTAATATTCCTTAAATATTTATAAAATTCCCTGCTTATTGCCTTTTTGTTTTCATTTTAATACTCCTTAAATATTTATAAAATTTCCAGCTGATTGCCTTTTTGTTTTTATTGTAATATTCCTTAAATATTTATAAAATTTCCTGCTTATTGCCTTTTTGTTTTCATTTTAATATTCCTTAAATATTTATAAAATTTCCAGCTTATTGCCTTTTTGTTTTCATTGTAATATTCCTTAAATATTTATAAAGGATTTTGGTTAATTTTCCAGTACGACACGTTTAAAGGATCTACAAAGTTCGAGGCAATATATGTGATCTAACAATGTTTCCTTTTGGAAGTAGGATATAATATCGAGATGCGTAAGAAAGTTTTCTGGAGGTAATGAAATTAAAAAATAAACTTCACTCCTTTGAGTCTTCATTCGGTCAATACTGAGTGCAAGCAGGTCACGATGATCGTGAGTTTATTTTGTCCTTTATTTTGCGTCTGTTATTTATTTGAGTATGCAAGTGCTTGTTACTTTGTTTGCTTTTTATAATTTATTTGCTTTTGTACTCCAAATTTGCTTTCTCTTATCTTTAATTTAAATTTGCTTTCTCTAGTCTTTAATTAAAATTTGCTTTCTGTTACCTTTAATTTAAATTTGCTTTCTGATATCTTTAATTTAAATTTGCTTTCTCCTGTCTTTAATTCAAATTTGCTCTCTATTATCTTTAATTTAAATTTGCTTTCTCTTGTCTTCAATTGAAAGTTGCCTTCTCTTATCTTTAATTTAAATTTGCTTTCTCTTATCTTTAATGCAAGTTTGCTTACTCTTATCTTTAATTTAAATTACTACGATAGTATTCTACTGCATTTTAATCTTTAAACATTATTATTTTGCAGTCAAACTTCATATCACCTAGGTAGTTTCACGTATAATTAAGATGACAGGTGATTTTAGGTAATTCATTTTTGGTCTCTGGAGCTGAACTTCAGCAAAGCTTTGAAAAGGAAAAACACTCCATTCATTTGATTTCTTTTGACCTATAGCTCCTACCTGGATTTTAATTTTGTCAATAGGATCAATATTGTTCAGATCTCGACCATGAGAAACCTGTGAGTTGCAGACATCTTTAGTGGTTTTGGCGTAAAATAATAATAATAATAATAATAATAATAATAATAATAATAATAATATAAGAGGGAAGGAGACGCTCCTTAAGGCAAGTTATTGACCAATATTGATGTGCAGGAAAAGCGAATTATGAGAAGAATTGAGAAAACTCAGTATAAAATCAATCCGCATAATGGAGCCATTTTATTTAATAATAATAATAATAATAATAATAATAATAATAATAATAATAATAATAATAATAATAATAATAATAACGAGAGTTATAATCACGATGAGGATAAAGATTATGAAGAATATGTGAAGCATTTATGCTAATCAGTCATTTAATTCTAATAAAATAAAACTTTTTTTTTAATTGATGCTTTACGACGCCTCAAGCATATAATCCGTCGCTTTCAGCTGCGTCAAAAGTGACGAATATGCCGGCGAATGTAGATAAGATAGTTTGTGTGTGTGTGTTTGTGTGTCTGGGCTGTGTGTTGTGTGTATATGTGTCTGTGTTTGTGTCTGTGCTGTGTGTGTGTGTGTCTGCGCAGAGACAGATATTCAGAACAAGAGGCGGCCAGGGCCGAAAAAAAAACCGCCTGGTGTGATTTCACGTATAAAAATATCCGTCAGAAGCCAGAATACCAATCCACGTATATGTATATGTATATATATATATATATATATATATATATATATATATATATATATATATATATATATATATATCATTTATATCTTACTTCAGCAGTCAGAATTCCAGTCTACGCATATATATCTATATACAGTATATCTCTCTGTCTATATATATATCTCATTTCTATCTTACTTTCGTAAAACGCAAAAAAAAAATTAAATGTAAAAAAAAATTCCGCGTGTATTCAAAAATTGTTTACAAAATCGTCTACATTGTCCTAGGGATTTCACGTCGGGTTTTTCCCTCCTATATACGCGGCTTTGGTCGGTATCTCTCCCCTTGCTAAGTAATCCGTGAATACGAGTTTATCGGGATAACTTGGATTACTGCCTAGGATAACGCTCGGGCAGGTAACGATGATTCCTAGTTTATTCTGAATGGAGAATGAAGGATTACATGATTTGTTATTTCCCGCCATCCCAATCCCTGTATCCCACCCCCAACCACCCTTCCCCCCGCCTCTCAGCCATTCTCCCCTCTCTTTATCCTTCTCTCACTTTCATTCCCTCAACTTATCCCACCCTACCTCCCTTTCCCCTTCTCTCTCTCTCTCTCTCTGTCTCTCTCTCTCTCTCTCTCTCTCTCTCTCTCTCTCTCTCTCTCTCTCTCTCTCATATCGCCTCCCCCATTCTCTCTCCCCTCTTCTTCCCCTTTTCCTGTATATACACCTAGCTTCCCCTACTCTCTCTCTCTCTCTCTCTCTCTCTCTCTCTCTCTCTCTCTCTCTCTCTCTCTCTCTCTCTCTCTCTCTCTCTCTCTCTCTCTCTCCCCTCCCTTCTTACATTAATCCAGAACTCGAAAATAACTCTCGTTCATGTGAGGATCCTGTCATTTAGGGGACGTGGTTTGTTATGTGTTTTCGCTTGATTTTTATTCTTAAAGTCTCTATTTTATTATTCCTGCCGCCTCTGTATTTTATTCTTACCGTCTCCGTATATGTAAATTGTTTGTTTACCTGTAGAATATTATGACTGAAAACAGTTTAATGCAGCCATATGACCGTTCCTCCAGTATCACGTTTTTATTTGAAGGTACATTGATACCTGTGTCAGTTTATGTAGATGGGCAGATGTTTGTAGCCAAAAGTAGGTTAACGATTTCGAATTTGGAAGCTTTTGCTGGAGAGAGAGAGAGAGAGAGAGAGAGAGAGAGAGAGAGAGAGAGAGAGAGAGAGAGAGAGAGAGAGAGAGAAATTAGTGTCAATTTTTGGGAATGATTAAAGATACGCAATTTGACAAAAATATTGACTCTCAGGAGTGAGAATTTTTCCGCGGCCCAGAGTGACATAATTAGCAAACGGAAAATAGGCGAAAATGAAAGAAAGGTCCAAAGTGTAAAATAAAAGAAAGGGGAGGCACTGAGAAGAGAAGGGTGAGGAGGGTGACGAGGAATGTTCTTCCTTTGCCACGGGTCCTCCCCCTCCCCCATTTCCCCTCTCCCTCCTCCTATCTCCCCCCCCCTCCAGCCATCTCTCCTAGGTTAAGATCCCCCCCTCCCCAATCTCTCCTTGTTGAAGAAGGGGGCCTAGCTGGCACTGTCTCCCTCTCTCACTCCCTCTGTCTCTCTCCCTCCCTCCCTCCCTCACTCCCTCGACTAGCAAGACCACCGCACTCGCAGCCACATGCTCCGGGCTTTGGATAGAGCTTAGCTAAGGCTTGGCTTAGGATTTAACTCCAATAAATAAGGATGAAAGCGTGGGACAACGATTACATTGACAAAGTGCCTCCTCTGATGTGCTGTGCTGTTTATACTCGAGGAGTATTTGAGTGTTTAGGTGGAAGCTCGGCGGTGTGTTTTTGTACAAACACCCGCCTCTGAGAGAGAGAGAGAGAGAGAGAGAGAGAGAGAGAGAGAGAGAGAGAGCGAAAATTGAACCTCCAAGGGAGAGAAGAAGATGGTACTTTTTCGAGAAAATGTTTTCTCTCTCTCTCTCTCTCTCTCTCTCTCTCTCTTTGTATAAAAGGGTGGGGTATGAGGAGGGGGGAAGGAGGAGAGGGGGGTAGGGGGGTTTCAGCGTGCCACGGCACACGCATAAAACCTAATCCCTTTGACTCTACATTACTGGCTTTGTTGACCATCGGCAAAAACAATCCCTTCCCCCCTCCCCCTCCCCCTCCCCCCTCCTCCTTCCCCGAAAACCCACAGCTGACCCAAAAGAAAGGGTGACCAAGGTGCTATTTAGTGGATTGCTCAGTTATAATCCTCGGAAGAGCAAACAAAAATGGAATCATAGAAACGGCCCCCTCCTCTTCGCTCCTCTCCCCCCCCCCCCTCCAGAGAAATGTAACAGAAACATTGAGGTTACCGGAGAGAGAGAGAGAGAGAGAGAGAGAGAGAGAGAGAGAGAGAGAGAGAGAAAGGGGGGAGTCAGCCTTTGGTGACAGTCAGGTAGTAGTTTAGAGAGAGAGAGAGAGAGAACCAGCCTTTGGTAACCGTCAGTCAGGTAGAGCAGTTAAAGAGAGAGAGAGAGAGAGAGCTCGTCAAGGGGTGGGGTGTGTGGGCTGAGCTGACCAGATTCTTTGACATAACAAGTTAACTGGGTTAGCTTAAGCAAGGTCTGTACAGGTTTTAAGCTTTCGGGGGAAATGCTGCCGACGTCTCTGCCCAATCTGATTATAACGGGGAAAGCTCACTTCTTACTTAAAGGTATTTCTCTCGAAACAGATTGAAGCCGGACAGAGAGAGAAAATGAAGCTCTCGCTGGTTTCGTGGGGACGCGAACTTCCTTTCCAGGTGTTGGGAAAAGGTGCTGGAATTGTGCAAGGTTATTCGGCGGTCAGATAGATGGCATGTAAAATTTAGGCTGAAGGCCAAGCGCTGGGACTTATGAGGTCATTCGGCGCTGAAAGGAAAACTGAGAGTAAGAGGTTTAAAGGGTGTAACGGGAGGAAAACCGACCAGATGCATTATGCAACAATTGTTAGGAGAGGGTGCAAAGTAAGATTGAGGAAAGAATATGAATGGAGGGACAATAAAAGGAATGAAAAGGGTTACAGGTAAGGGCCGAAGGGACGCTGAAAAGAGCTTAGGTAATGCCTACAGTGCACCGCCCGAGGTGCACTGACGGCACTACCTCCCTGCGGGGATTCAGCGATCAGGTGGGAGGTTTGTAGCCGGTTCGGTTCTGTCATTTATTTCTTCGAGGAATCAGAAGCTCAAGCGAAGATGCAATGCGTTACTATACCTTAATACTATTCTCCTTGCATTTTAATACATTTTTAACTGTTTATTAATTTATCAATTTATTTTTCTTTTTAAATAAGTGAGATATCTTTCTTTATTTCCCTTTCCCTTCTCTTACTTCGTCATGAACGCCATATTCTTAGGAAGCTTCAATTTCAAGTCAGGGGCTCCTGTGGTGGGCTTGTTCCAAATGAATAGGTTTCATCTTCTGAATAATAATAATAATAATAATAATAATAATAATAATAATAATAATAATAATAATAATATAGGGGTAGTAAGAAGGAAATTAGTTTGTGAGTACGCGGAAGCTGTTTTAGTTATGGGTGATATTGCAGTGTCATTGTTTGGATTGCGAATGTGTAAATCATCATTCTTTAACTTGATTTTGAGAGCATTACTACTTAATGACCGGCTGTGTTGTAGACCACCTCCGAATTTATATGAATTATCACTGGCTGAATTGTATACATAGGCATGTATCTCTTGAACTGTATAAATCATTCACTCGCAATGATAAATAATGTAACATATCTTTGTCCATTAAATGTATTTGAATGCATTTAACTTCAGAATCAGACGTACTCCTCATGGTATCTTTCTCATGGCCCGTTAATCTGAAGACTTCAGATCACCTTAGATTCCTTGCGTTAGTATTGTCAGCAGCTCGTTGAGATGCAGTGAGGTCATTGAGTTTAACTTAAAGATTTAGAAAATTTTATGTGTTTGCTGAGTTCGAAGTAGACTCCGTTATTTTCTCACCCGCTTTTCATCACTACTTCTGTAACTGTTTCACACCTCTTTATTACAGTTCTTGAACTTTTTCCTATTCCGTAAGCTAGTCAGTATTTGCTTTCCACAAGAATTTTCTGTTGTGTCTTCGACAATGATCATGCAGAGTTTGAGCTGAGTAGGTGAGGTCTGCATTGTGCAACTTCCGTCACAATGCAACAGATTTATATAATTTCATGGCTGGTAATTGTAGATTTTTTCTGTAGTAGTAGTAGTAGTAGTAGTAGTAGTAGTAGTAGTAGTAGTAGTAGTAGTAGTTTGAGCTTCCAAAATTGTATTTCCTTGAAAGGACAGGATTTCTAGTCAGACATTCCTGAGTCACTCGTTAATCTGAACATGATTGTATGAGAGATCCTTTTCACTGCTTATCCGCTTTACTTCAGGATTGTACAATAGAGATAGATCGATGGATTGCAAGATTTTATATAGATAAAAAAAAAGTAACTGAATAGTGAGAATCTTTCGCATGTCAGTCTTCACAACCCATAAGTGGATCGTTCTTCCTCTCGCTTTTATATGATCGTAATCCCTTGTGTTGATGATTCTTTGTTATTTGTCGTGTGTTAACGTATTAAAGGACGTAGAATATCTATTTATCATTATTCTAAGACCACTAAGGGGGCCAGACACATGCTGAAGAGACGGAAGTTGCTGACATAGTATTGAACATTCTTGTCTCCAAGTCTGCCAAGTTTCCTGTGATTATTCTTTTTGTTATTTTTTTTAGAGAACATTTCTTGTTCTTTTTACAGAGATGCTCGAAAGGTACTTCATGTATTTTATTGTCAGGTACTGAAATAGCGTTACTGGTACCAAATAAATGGCTGGAGTTAAAAGTTATATTGTATCACATTCATGATATATAAATTTTCTTTTGTTTTTTATTTTTTGACATTACCATTAATAGCAATCAAAATTAAGAGGGAACTGACAGACAATAAAACACACATTGATCGTTATAATTGCTGGTTACTAATTAAGTAGGTTACCCAGTTGCAAACTAAAAAAAAAAGTTAAGTTACATAATTTTTCTCTCGATTTTGGCACGAAATGTAATTCTCGCTTGGACCCCGGATGTAAAATAGGTGCAAAAAACGCAAATGAATGAATGAATGAATGAAAGACAGACCGGACATGTGCGCCTGTGTGCGCGCAGACATGTGCACGTGAGCGCACGTGTGCATGTTTGTCCGACCAACTTGAAAGCAGTAAACCTTAATCCAAGCGGCCGTTTTAGAATAAGAAAATGACTCCTTTGATCGAATTCTTCCCCTGAGGGATGTTTCTTCACAGACAAACACACACACACACACTTACACATTGGTTATCTCTCCATCTCTGTCGCTTGTTGGGGGTGTGTTTTGGGGGGAAGCGGGGGAAGGAGAAGAGATATCTCTTCATCGGAACGAGATCGATCTCGTGATTTTTTTTTCTTTTTCTTTTTAGCAGGAGTCGTTTGAGGAAATATCGACTAATCCTTTCGTCAGTGAAAAGTATTTCATAACAACGATGTCTCGCCTTGGGTGGCCTGATATTGGACTCGCAACCCCCCCCCTCCCCTCCCCCGCTTCCTCCCCCCTCTCTCGCTCAACCCATCCTCAAACACCACCCCCCCCCCATTCCCTTGCTTAACTTTGTAGGATTTGTTTATCCTTGACTCTTTGGTTTGATTTTATTTTATTTTTTAAGGTGTTTTCGTTGGTGTTTAGACTATTTGTAAGATCGTTGTAAGCTCGACGATTCCTTTGTTCTGGTATTAAGGTAAAAATTAATCTGGACAACAGCAGATATATATCTTGATGGTTTTCACAGCTGCGAATGTAACAGGGCTAAAGAGTGAACTGCTATAATATTGTTAATACATTGAAGATGTAAGGAGAACTGCAATTAGATGATAAGCATCTGTTTCAGGAAAAGGATTTAAGATGGTATCAAGGCGTTATTTTTTTATGGATTAAAATGTTGATGGAGAATCAGTTTTCATTCAGGAAATTGTATTTTGCTAGTTCTTTTGCTATGGAATATTTTTCTTTTGGTAGGGAATATTTTTCTTTTGCCATGGAATATTTTTCTTTTGCTAGGGAATATTTTTTTGGCTAGGGAATATTTTTCTTTTGCTAGGGAATGTTTCTTTTGCTAGGGAATATTTTTCTTTTGCAAGGGAGTAGTTTTTCTTTTGCTAAGGAATGTTTTTCTTTTACTAGGGAATACTTTTCTTTTGCCAGGGAATATTTGACATCTACTAATTCGAGTCCCAAAACATGAGGTTCCTTTTTTCCGAAATGTTTACTAACAGACAAACTTTGAAGGTGTGATAGCTTAGTTAAATTAGTGTGTCTGCTAAAGTATTTTTGAATCATTTTTTTACTTATGATCTTGTATATGTTTTGATTTCAAATGTGTCCGCTGTATTTGGCACGAGATTCGGGAAAGAACGTTTCTGTTATGCATATTTTGATAATGATTTTTGTATAGTATTAGTTGTAATAGTAGTCTTAAAATACGCGAATCTGTTATTTCATTTTATTATACCTGTTTATTTCATTTTTTATACCTGTTTTTCATCCATGTCAACGGTAAACTCAGTAGCAGTCAAGCTTTAAGAAAATAATAATGAATGACAGTTAATTTTTATGATGTCACCAGTCAAAGTTTATGATGTCACCAGTGACCATATTCATAATCACAATTACATAAACATTTATTTATTTGCTAGCAACTCCAATAATATAGACACCCACTCGTCACCTCAGCTCCTCTTTGTTTATTGTGATTACCCAATTGATAAATCACTCGCCGCCGTTTCGTGCCAAATTTTACACTTAAAGGCTACACGGTCCCTTTTTTTTTCTCTCGTTTTTTATTTACCTTTTTTCTTTTATCTAACAGGTAAATACTTTGGCACTGTAAATTCGGTTGCATGTATCGCCTCTATTTTTATAGAGTAGTCCTTAGCGTTAGCTCGGTGTAACGCAGTGGTTCTTAACCTTTTTCAATGTCTGCACCCCTTTCAAATCAGCAATCAGTTCTCGCACCCCCTGAATTACTGAAATAAAAAAAAGAAAGCGAAAATACAAAGTTGATATGGTGTGTATTACTAACACAATAATAATAATAATAATAATAATAATAATTTTATTTTATTTTATGTTTATTTTTTGCAGAAACAAAGATAACGTCCGTATATAAAAATACATTTTGCTTTAATTGTTCATAGGCATCCTCGCACCCCTTAGGAACCGGCTACGCACCCCGCCCCCCCCGAAAAGGGGTACGAGCACCCCTGGTTAAGAAGCGCCGGTTAACGCCTTCTTTCCTTATTTTCCTCAGTGTACTTGCTCGTCTGTCGTTGCTGTACTTGTTCAGAGTCGTTTGTCTGATGAAAATTTCCGCCTACGAAGTCCGTGTGGATTTATTTGTTTCGATCGGCTCGTATATCCGAAGACATTTGCAAAGAGTGGGTAACAACGTCTCGTGTCCGGTGTATTTATGGTCGGCTGTCGTTGCTGTGTTTGTTCACAGACACTTGTAAATTCGTCTGATAGAATTTTCTGGATTATAGCTTGGAGTTCGTTTAATCGATAACTCTTGTTTTGTATTTTTGTTTATTTTATTTGCTTTGAATTTATTTTGTTATTATTATTATTATTATTATTATTATTATTATTATTATTATTATTGGATGAATTTATTTTATTATTATTATTATTATTATTATTATTATTATTATTATTATTATTATTATTATTATTATTGGCGAAGCAAATCCACCGTTATGTATATGTACATATATTTAAAGATAAAACAGTATAGATAGCTTTCGGGAACTTGTTCGGTTCCCCTTTTCAAGTTCCCGAAAGCTATCTATACTGTTCTATCATTAAATATATGTACATATACATAACTGTGGATTTGCTTCTCCATTTTAAGACTCATGCTACTATGAGTATTTTATTATTATTATTATTATTATTATTATTATTATTATTATTATTATTATTATTATTATTATTATTATTATTATTATTATTATTATTAGGTAGTAGACCCTCTTTTATACATGTGGTGTTGAAGGCGATAGCTGCATCAGCGGCATTCACTTTGTATGGAGTTTTCTTCGTTTT
>JANJGK010000006.1:6894341-6899341 GCA_039081455.1 Macrobrachium rosenbergii
TTTTCTATAGTTCATAGCTTACTTGAAAATGCCTTTGATTAAGGACGAAAGGTTTTGGACTAGGATAATAATGATAATAGCAATAATAATAATAATAATAATAATAATAATAATAATAATAATAATAATAATAATAATAATAATAATAATGTTTTTATTATTATTATTGTTATTATTATATAAAAGTTATATATATATATGTATATATTATATATATATATATATATATATATATATATATATATATATATATATATATATATATATATATATATATATATATATATATATATATATATATATATATATCCAGTGCAGCACGAAGGAACGCGTGCTTGAGAATATCACTAAATCCACGTCAGAAGGTAAGTGAAAACCGGGACTTTGAGCAAGTACTTTTGGAGTTTATTCTACATTTTCAAGTTCACACTCAATACAAATAACGGCATTGCGGAACATTGGTTTAAGACAGGCCATGCAATGAACTGGGATAAGTCAACGGCAATCTACAAGGTCAACGACCATCGGAAAAGAAATCTGCTAGAGACTGTGTTCATTGAAGCTACTTCCACCAGGAATGTTAATCTCCACCCTGGATTATCTCTTGATCCTTTGTCCCTGTCCTTTTTGTTTTTTTAAAAAACATGCTGCCCAGATTAACAAACTGTAACCCCGCCCCCCACCTTCTGTCTTTTTCATATAAACCTCTGTCAACTTCTTTTGTATTCAGTGTGAACTTGAAAATGTAGAATAAACTACGAAAGTACTTGTTCAAAGTCCCGGTTTCCACTCACCTTCTGACGTGGATTTAGTGATATATATATATATATATATATATATATATATATATATATATATATATATATATGTATATATATATATATATATATATATATATATATATATATATATATATATATATATATATATATATATGTACATACGTACATACATACATACATACATACAATGACTCTTTAGTGTGAACCCGTATTAGGACGATCTAAATGGGTTCTTTAATCCTCACTGGTGTATTCGCCATGTCACGGATTCCCACTCTTCCCCCACCCCCCTCTCCCATCCCCTCCCCCAGTATCTGTGTGTTCTGAGTTATGAACTCCCAACATTTTTGACTAATAAATTATTCCAGTTCATTACGCTAATCTGCGTATGGTTCGGGAGATTAATCATATTATAATTACAAAAATTGCCCGAAGGCGTAATTTGATAGTAAATGGGAGAAGTGGTCTTGGGCTGGGGTGTCGTGTCTTTGTAGTGGGGAATTGGAACGTTTCATGTTGTAGGGTTTGTGGGTCTTCTTCGAAAAGGGGGGATTTTGTTGCTTTTTTTTATTTTTGGTTTTTGTATTAGTTTTGTATTTGTTGTCATAATGTATGATTTATGTATGGCGTTTGTTACATTGTTTTCCTGTATGCTTACACACACACACAAACTTACAAACTCACACGTTTATCGACTTCCTTAGTTTTTGCATTGAAATGATGGTATAATTATAATAATATTGACAGTTATTATTATTGATATTACTATTATTATTACGCACACACAAACATAAACTCACACTTGTTTACCGATCGTGTTTGATTTTTGCATTGACATAAGATAGTATGCATAAAATTATAATAAAGCATATTATTATTATTATAATTATTATTATCATTATTATTATTATTACAGAAACTCACATATGTTTACCGCCCATGTTGCGTTTCACGTAGAAACAATGAAACTATATTATTATTATTATTATTATTATTATTATTATTATTATTATTATTATTATTATTCACTGCCATTCGTAGCTGACTGAAAACGCCATTTAAGATTCTATACAAGCACCAACAAAAGACGCGCAAAGTTTAATAAAACATTAGGAGAGAAGAGAAATATTCAAAATTACAGCTGTAAATCACAAACGAACGAAAAGCGATAAGCATATGAATTATTAAGCATAATTTTGGAAATCAATAAGTCAGGAAACAAATCATTGTTAATGTATTTTTGCGTTGAATTGACGCTGCGATAGCAGACAGTTAAGTGAAATTTTCGTATGATACTTGTACGTGACTTGAACTAAGCAAGTTTTCCTATAATACTTGTCCATAAGGAACTGACAAATATAAATTAACCAGGAGTCTCTGGCAGATGTGACGCGAGTAAAGTTCTTCTGTTCTGTATATCTCTCTCTTTTTTTGCTTCGTATAGAGGCTTTTTAGTTGTCTGTAAAAGAAAGCAATTGTGCCAGCTTTGTTTGTCCGTCCGCACTTTTTCAACACACACACACACACGCGCGCGCGCACAGTCAGAACACACACACACACACACACAGTCAGAACACACACACACTCACAGTCAGAACACATACTCACGCACACACACATACGCGCGCGCGCACACAGTCAGAACACACACACACACACAGTCAGAACACACTCTCACACACACACACACGCACAGTCAGAACACACACACACACACGCGCGCGCGCGCGCACACGCAGTCAGAAAGTAAGCGGCGGCCGGCCAGTCTTCCTTCCCTCGAACCTCGTCATTCATTTTATGTTTCAAAAGGGATGGAAAAGATAAGGCGTCAGAGCCTGCACTCACCCGGATTAACCTAATCTCACGGTTATCTCGAGCCCTCGACTGCTATAACTTCTGATCACATATATATATTTATATATCCCTGACTATATAGACCCATGGTCTTCCCCAGACCATGACTAGAGAGACCTGACCCTGCCCTTATCATCATGGCCATTCTGCCTTTTTTTTTTTTTTTAACTTTTTTTTTTTACTTTTTTCAAAGCTCTTTTAGGCCTTTAGCAATGGCATCTCAGTTAGACGAATTGAATGGTATTCAGATATAGGAGTTTTATCTTGTTTCTTCATATATATAAAGTTCATTCATTCAAATATTTCCTAATATTATTAGGTAGGTTTATATATATACATTATATATCTTTATATATATATATATATATATATATATATATATATATATATATATATATATATATATATATATATATATATATATATATATATATATATATATATATACAAGTTTTTAAAAATCATCTTTATTAAAACCACAATATAAAACACTATCATCGTAGAAGATTTTATCTAAGATAGTGTTTTATATTGTGGTTTTAATAAAGATGACTTAAAAAACTTGTAGAAATTGCAGTGCAGGACACTCACTTTATTTTTAACAACAATATATATATATATATATATATATATATATATATATATATATATATATATATATATATATATATATATATATATATATATCTTTATCTTTTCGGTTGAGATTGGTGGCCACAACAGTCAACAACCACCAGACACTTGATTCACTTTTCTTGTCAACAAGAGCACTATGGATTGTTCAGTAGCGACCCCAAAAACGCTTCTCCCCAGTTGATCGATCTCGGGACTCAGATATACAGTATAAACCCATTTCTGGTTTGGTGCTTTGGCTTAATAGCATTTTATTGACAATTTTGTCTTAGGTGGTTTAACTCATTATATTTTTTATCATATTTTTATCATTATATTTTTTATCATTATATTTTTATCATCATATTATTTATCATATTTTTATCATATTTTTTATCATTATATTATTTATCATTATATTTTTCATCAATATATTTTTTTTATCACCAGAGGAGCACATCAAAGTTTAGTTTAGATTTACCACGGAATTATCCTAGACGAATTATCACTTTCTTATTGACAGCAGAGCGAGGTTGATTTTTTTTTTATGGGCGTTTTAAAAGTCAAGGTTAAGTTCAGGGCTTCTGAAAACAACCCTCCAGCAGTGAATTGCTTTTGGTGCATCTCGGCGTCGTCTGTCAGCTATTGTGAGTGGCAGTTGCAAGCCGCGAATGTTTTATCGATATAATCCAGTGATCCAATCATGCTTATTCGGAAGCTAAATGAATTTGAATCAATCCAGTGCTGGTATGAATTTAATGAGAACTGTATTAGGAAGACGTGTACGATACGTACACACGCACATGCATTATAGATTATATATACATATATATATGTATATATATATATATATATATATATATATATATATATATATATGTGTGTGTGTGTGTGTGTGTGCGTATATATTTGTGTGTATATATGCATTTATGTATATTTGTATTTATAACATATGGATCATTTACTGTAAGCTCACGCGAGCGGCCAGTTGCGAATATAAGCTTATTTTTTTTTATAGGAATTTTTCTATGCGAATTCAGATGACAGAAACTGCCTTAATTTAGAGGAAAAGTAGCCACTACTTTAAGTTATATATACATGCGGGCGCGCGCGTGCGTACACGCACACTCATGTATACACTCCCTTATCTTCGTTATAAAACACCAACGCCTTTAAACAGTTCAATTTAAGTAGCTACTCCCGACTTTTTTTTTGGGGGGGGGAATGTTTTGTAGAATCTCTTGATTGTATATGAAATAAAGCAGGTATTGTGTCTTCTAGAAAATCATAAGTATTTTAGTAGAAGAAAGATTAGTGATTATATACATATATATATTTTTATCTCTCTCTCTCTCTCTCTCTCTCTCTCTCTCTCTCTCTCTCTCTCTCTCTCTCTCTCTCTATATATATATATATATATATATATATATATATATATATATATATATATATAGAGAGAGAGAGAGAGAGAGAGAGAGAGAGAGAGAGAGAGAGAGAGAGCGTATAATAAGGTATAGCAGACTTGATTTAGAAACAACGAAGAACGAACTGAGTGAATGAATATTTCGGATGCCGTTGCCTCAAGTTTTGACCGATTACCTTCCAAACGACCCTGTTTTATGTTCTGACGAAGGGAAGGAGGAGGAGGTGGAGCAGGAGGAGGAGGAGGACCGTCGTCATCACGAGTCGTGGAATGAGAGGAAATGAGTCGAACCCATTCTGTGCTGCGTTGACCCCCGGAATGATCAAAAG
>JANJGK010000006.1:6901841-6904341 GCA_039081455.1 Macrobrachium rosenbergii
CTCTCTCTCTCTCTCTCTCTCTCTCTCTCTCTCTCTCTCTCTCTCTCTCTCGCCAAAATAGCAGTCCACTGCAAAACAAGAGCAGGTTTTGATGGCAGATGTTAACATTGTGTTAGAAAATCAAAATCCACAATTCTATAAATAAACAGTGTTTTTTACAGAAGATAAAAAGAAAGCTTGAATTATTATCATTTACGAGCAATACAATTTATTTATATAATTGTGGATTCTTATTAGACAACAGTTTTCCACGACATTGAATTTCTTAGCAGTTGTGTTGTACATTGATCATATTTTTTTTAAAATATAGCACTTAGAAATCAATTTATGAAAGGTTAAAGGGTCATTTTCAAAAGTTATTGATCATATACCCATATATACACACTTACTATGCACACTTAGTATAGTGTGGGGCGGAGTGTTTATATAATTTTTTTCTTGTTCTTCATGAGATTTATATTTATGAGTGTTAAGAGTGCCTTAGCATACAATACGTACAAGTTTTATGAATTTTTATTAATTTTTATAAAGGAACAGGTAGGAATCACATTCTGATAAGCGCGAGAGAGAGAGAGAGAGAGAGAGAGAGAGAGAGAGAGAGAGAGAGAGAGAGAGAGAGAGAGGTTATAAATTATGACGAAATATTTCAGATACAGAGAAATACACGCAACCTGTAAGAATGAGATTAAAAAGAGATATGACATACGGGACCAAAGTGGAAAAGTGATATGAAAACAGCAGACGAAAGAAAGCGAAAGAAGCGATGTTTATAGTGGGGACTAAAAAAGCACGAGGAAAGAGATGGCTGGGGGGGTGGAAAAGGGGAACATATAGAAAATGGGAACGTTAAAAGAAGGGGGAACTGAAGGGGAGGGAGAAAAAAAAATCTCGGCACAAAGGGTTACGAGTAGATGCGTCCGCTCTTACTACAAGGGTTGTACACACAAACAAGTGCCACGTACCTTTAACTGTTTAATGATGGCTGAAGAATGTAAATAATGCTAAGTGTCGTAATTTGCTCCTAATGCGAGTTGCGAAGTGAGGGAGGTTTTTGCCTTAAATTTTACCTTCCTCGCAGAATGAAGATCGAATCGTCGAAGTGTTTTTTTTTTATGTGATTGTCTGGACGTATCTATTATGTTACAAACTTTACCACTTCAAAAATTGTAACCATGATATATCCTAGCCCTTTCCTGTTCTTTCCTGTTATCTGGTCGTCCTTAAATACTCATCTGAATGAAGTGAATATGCTTTCTTTTTTTATACTTTTCTGAAGAGTCTAATTTCCATTTTTTTTTTCTCGTGTAATCTAACAATCTTTTTTTGAATTTTGCTTTTTGAGACATTTAAGTGACGAAATATATAAAATTTGTTCCATTTTTTTTTTTCTAGTTGTATTTTGGCTTATGCCTGACAAACAATTTTTGAATTTTGCTTTTAGGGACATTTAAATGAAGAAATACATAAAAAATTTCCATTTTTTTCCTCGTGGTAAATTAAGCTCATGCCTGATAACAATCTGTTTTGAATTTTGCTTTTAGAGACATTTAAATGAAGAAATACATAAAAAAATTCCAATTTAATTTCTCGTGGTAATTAGGCTCAAGCCAGATAACAATCTATTTTTGAATTTTGGTTTTAGAGACATTTAAATGAAGAAATACATAAAAAATTTTCAAATTTTTTCTCGTGACAGTTAGGCTCAAGCCTGGTAATAATAAATTTTTAAAATTTTGCTTTTAGAGACACATTTAAATGAAGAAATACATAAAAATTTTCCAATTTTTTTCTCGTACCAATTAGGCTCATGCCTGATAAGCAATTTTTAAATTTTGCTTTTAGAGGCACATTTAAATGAAGGAATACATAAATAAGTAAACAAGATCACACTTGATCTTGTTTATTTATTCGTGCATTCCCCTATTTAAACATGCTCTGAAAGCAAAAATAAAAAAAAAATAGATAGTGTCACGTTTAAGTGATGGTTTTGCGGGAACTGCTGGTTCCCCGCTCGTTCCCTTTTGTGGACTGCTGCCTCCTTACCTTCAAGTTTTTTTTTGTTTTGATGTTTTCGTCAGTGAGCTGCCGTTTTTCTTGCTTCAGTCGGGTCTGGTAGGGCAGCGAAGGTAGCGGTTGTGGCAGCAGCAGCAGGCAGTTTTTTTTTGGAGTCGACGTTGGTCGAGTTTTTGAGCAGCAAATTGGAGCACGCCTACGAAGTGGAGCACGACGTAGAGGTGGAGTGCGACCATGAGTAGTCGTGTGACCACGAGCTGCTCATCTTTGATGACAGCGTGAGGCTGTCCTGACGTCTCCATCGGGGTATTCTGGTTTGTGGGGTCTTGTCCCTGTTGTGCAGCTGAGGGCTGTCTTGGTGACCCGATGGAGGACGTATGTTTGGTTTTTTTTTCTGCCTGCTGTTGTTTATTTTTGCCTTTTTGTTTAAAGCTACTTTTTGTTTATAAAGTTAATTGTTTAACTTGATTTTGTTTAGTGCTGCCTT
>JANJGK010000006.1:6915341-6922841 GCA_039081455.1 Macrobrachium rosenbergii
TTCCCGTCAAAACAGAATTTGAAATTCTCTGCACGTATCAACTAAAAGGTCTCGTTGTGTCTATTTCGAGAATTCCCCGTTCACTTCTTCTTATCATTCCTTATGTTTTCACTAACTGGCTCACCGGTAATTACCTGATATTCTTCATATATCTGTACCTACAGTCCACGTGCTCTTCGTTTCTTCACTCAGATATTCTTTATATCTTGTTACTCTTTTATTAACTGAGATATCCATTTTCGATGCAAGAGCCTCTGATAATCCATATTCAAAGTGATTCTGAACACTCGGTGACGAATACCACTCTTTATCAAATGGACTTGTGACCTCGAGCCCTCAACGCCTTACTTTTACAGGCGAACGCAATTAATGTGAATGTGTTTATTTGTATCGAAAAAAACATCCTTTATATTTATCATAAAAACTTCCTTATCAAGTCAAACGGAATTATATCTAACGGTTAATAGTACTAAGTATAAAAAAATATTTACAGCTTCAAGACTTAACACGTGGTTTCTATTCTCGTACGCAAATCGTTCTTTCCTACAAAACCATATTTTCCTCTTGATCATCTTTCTTACACACGCACACACACACCACATATACATATATATATATATATATATATATATATATATATATATATATATATATATATATATATATATATATATATGTATATATATATGCTATTTGGGCATATTTTCTCTCTTATGCAGTTCCTAACGAAGTAGATGGCATTATTCGCCGATATTATCTTCTTATCTAGACTGAATCAGTCTATACTTCTCTCTTCAAGCAAGCCTCTCAGGAAACAGGAAAAATTATTCGCGTTTCTTTCATTTATCTGGCACAGCCCCTTCCGCCCCCAACTCTCCCCCCCCCTCCCCCGCCATGACATACAAAGAAAGGTGAAGGAAAGATTGGAGTTAACAATCGAGAGAGAGAGAGAGAGAGAGAGGAAGAGAGAGAGAGAGAGAGAGAGAGAGAGAGAGAGAGAGAGAGAGAGGTTAATATAAAGCTAGCAATCAAAATGTGAAGGTATTTCTAAACACAGCATCTTGAATATGACCTCTGTCGTGGCTTCTGCACGAATAAAACTCGTCCGAAATATTGCACGAAGGCTTAAGAAATGAGAAATTTCGGTAGAAACTTCTTGGAATACTACAATTAGCTACAGATTTCTTCTCCATTTTCTAAGAAGAACTCCTCCTGACTAAAATAAAAATTGAAATCATAGGATTTTCCGTTAGAATTCTGGAGCTCAACCTGGTAAATGCCGAAATATATAGAGGTTTCAAAGGGGTTGCGAAGAGCATGACTACACCGGGGCCTCCAGCCTCCAGCTATGGAAAAGGCTTGGAATGGAATTGGATATAGAGTTTAGGGCCAAAGGCCAAGCACTGGGACCTATGAGGTCATTCAGCGCTGGAAAGGAAACTGAGTACGTAGGTTTGATAAGGCGTTAACTAGAGGAAAACTTAGCAGTTGCACTGTGAAATAATTGTTAGGAGAGGGTGGATAGCAAGATGGAAGAAAGATATGAATGGAGGTACAGTAAAAGGAATGAAAGCGGTTGCAGCTAGGCGCCGAAGGGACGCTGCAAAAAACCTTAAGTAATGCCTACAGTGCACCCCATGAGATGCACTGATGGAACTACCCCCCTCCGGGAGGAAAAGGTTTTGCAACCATACGCTTGGGTGCAACTATGCACTGCATGCCCCTAAGGAAATTTATCAATTGATCTTATACAAAATCTGGCTTTGTAATTATCTACAGCACATTGGAAAGAGAAATTTTTCTGTCATATTAATAGAGGCTTCGTTTTCATACAATAACTGTAATAAAGCTGTATGTATGGGGGTGCATGTTTTTAAATATACTAATGAGGAATGTTATGATAATTCTTAATACTCTTTCCAAGCAAGAGTATTCAAAGATTATTTAATGTACTAATGGTAACAATTTTATGCCCTAACGACTTATCTATCTAGAACGATAGATAAAAAGTATTTAAGTTCCGAACACAAAAGAACAAACTGAACAAATTACGTACACCATATCCTGAAGACAAACAAATTCAATCTCTCTCTCTCTCTCTTCTCTCTCTCTCTCTCTCTCTCTCTCTCTCTCTCTCTCTCTCTCTCTCTCTTCGTCGGAGCTCTTAAAGAAAACGGATTACTGGGTCTCATCAAACTTCCAGAACAAGAGGGAAGAAGAACGAATTCAAATAATTAGTTATCAGGGAATGTAAACCTTACTATTTCTTACGGTCTGAGTAAAAATGTTCCTGATTGGCATAAGCCTATTACATCGGGATACATACATATATATACATAAGCCTCCAAGAGAGTAAAATAGAACGAACGCAGATACGAAATCATGGCACGGGGAAATCATGGACTGAGAGAGAGAGAAGTGGAAAGACTACTTCATCGAGGCTCTCTAACTCTCTCTCTCTCTCTCTCTCTCTCTCTCTCTCTGACACATACATACACACCTCAGAAAATATCAGTAATTGAATCCCAGGCAAAAATAACGTGATACGATCACTGAGATCCGCTGTGATTAACCCACAGCGATTTTGTTGACCTAAGCATTGAACTTGGTGGATACAGAAGGGCGTGCGTCTCGCAGCTTCACCCCAAAATACAAGGAAACCCCCCTCCTCCCCTCCCCAACCTCCACAACCAATCACCTAGGGAAACGGGCACTTCGATTAAAAAAAAATATTACATGTATATATATACAGTATAAATTTATATATATACAGTATACTATATATATATATATATATATATATATATATATATATATATATTATATATATATATATATATATATATAACGAGAATCTAAACCAATGACATTTCCATCTTGAGACTTACGATTACATCATCATCAACTTCAACGTCCCGTGAATGATGGAATATTATATGAATCAGGTAAAAACTGAAGAGGGGGAAGAATACCACAGTTAGCAGTAGAGGAAGAATGACTTCATTATCTTTGCGGAAATTCCTATTTATTTAGAGTGAAATTCAAACACTGCATGAGGCAATAGTTACCAGGCGCCTGAATTTCGAACATCCTGGTTGAATGAGACATTTTTAGACTTGAAAAGCATAGAAGCATTCAAGTTCGATGTGGTTACGTTGATGTAATATGTTATACATCATTTTTTTTTTTTTCACACGTGCCATTGTGCTTTCAAGACAATCTGTAACACAGTTAAAGTTTCCAGGGATTTCAGCCACGAGGTTCTCTTTTTCCAAGACATAACTTCTGGGTTACTTGTCTGAGGTATTTTTGACTGGTCCACCTTTGTTCTGCTCTGAAAACATATTTCACTATTCTTGGGAATATAAAATATCTGCCAGTACTGTTCTCCTTTGAATATATTTTTATTCTTTGCGGCCACACGATTTTTTAGTTTCATTATTCAATTAAATGTTTTTGTTTTACAATTCTTACTGGCCTAAGAGATTATTTTATCAAAAGGTCTTCATTGCACATCTATTTTTTTATGATCTAAGAAGTCAGTGCGATACCTGTATCTGTTATTTATCAACTGATAAAGGCAAAAATTCACATTTCCAATATTCTTAGTCCTCTTGTCAGAGCAAGCACTCATGTTTTCATTATTCTTAGTCCTTTGTCAGAGCGAGACTCATGTTTCTAATATTCTTAGTTCTCTATTAAGGCGAGAACTCATATTTCTAATATTCTAAATCCTCTATTAAGGGCGAACACTCTTATTTCCTATGTCTTAGTCCTCTTGTAAGAGCGAACATCCACATTTCCAATATTCTTAGTCCTGTAGTAAGAGCGAGCACTCATATTTTCGTTATTCTTAAACCTCTGGTGAGTAGCGGAATATCCACATTTCCAATATTCTTAGTCCCGTAGTGAGAGCGAGCACTCATATTTTCATCATTCTTAAACCTCTGGTGAGTAACACGGCGTCTTAACTCTCAGTCATCTGGGCGAAGGCTAACGCACGTTAACCTTTCCTAGCCAGCTGATTAGAGGAAAACATTCACATATTCACTATTCTTAGTCCTGTCGTGAAGGCACACGCACCATCTCACCATCCACAGGCGTCAGATCTGTCGCTCTCCAGCCATCAGGATAAACATCCCTTTGCAACCCTTTTTTTTTTTCTTCTTAGCATTGTTTCCAGTTCATCTGCGCCCTGCGGCCGTTTTGAGAAATTAATACGGTGAACGCAATTGCTCTCTCTCTCTCTCTCTCTCTCTCTCTCTCCCTCTCTCTCTCTCTCTCTCTCTCTCTCTCTCTCTCTCGCATTTCCCTTTATTAAGCTCCTCGTTTTTTTTTCTTAGGATGATATTAAGCAGCTAATCCCCTCTCACTTCCATTCTAATCTGTTAATGTGTTGACGTTACGTGCGTCCACTTGTATGTATATATACACATGTGTATACCGTATGTATATATACATAGATATGTGCATATATATGTATGCATGTATATATATATAGATATTATATATATATATATATATTTTTTTTTTTTTTTTACCACAGGCATTTTTCCTAGGGAGGAGATGGCTCCAGAGGGCGCTATCCTTCCGGTTTTGAACCGACGTTGCTGCGAAGAGGCTAATAAACCCATACCTACCCCACAGATATTTAATGGCTTGGGCCCCGATGGCATCTGGCAACCCCCAATTGGTCATCTGTCAAGTAACTGACAATACCCGACGTTGCGTAAAATTCACATCGCTTTTATGAATGTGTAAATCCAAACATATTATACTGAGATATTTATATAATTATATATATGTATATATAAATATATATATATAAAATATATATATATATATATATATATATATATATATATATATATATATATATATATATATATATGAGGAAACGGACTCCAGTGAACAACAAGCGTAAATTGAACAGAGTCTGTAACTTTCACTTAAAATTAATATGCAAATGAGGGACATAAGAACGTCGTCTTCTACAAAAACTTCGAATGACATATATACATATATATATATATATATATATATATATATATATATATATATATATATATATATATATATATATATACACACACACACACACATATATATATATATATATATATATATATATATATATATATATATATATATATATATATACACACATATATATATACTGATATATATTGAAGACGCCAGAACAGAGGCTCATGAGTAGCTGACGTATGTAAACACTGCTGCGTTCTTGACAGATCTGATAAATGCGACATAACCGTGATTTTCACGATGTCTGAAAACTCAACATATTGCGGCCTCTTGCCCCTTCTCACTGTCGTGCATACAAATGACTGAAAAAAAACTTTGATCAAATCATGAAAAAAGATAAAAATTTTGCCTGAACCATTTTTAATTTTCTGTAAAAGAAAGCTACTGAGATGGCTATTTGTCTGTCCGTCCGCCCTCAGATCTTAAAAACTACTGAGGCTAGAGGGCTGGAAATTGGTATGTTGATCATCCATCCTCCAATCAACAAACGTACTAAATTACAACCATCTAGCCTCAGCATTTTTTATTTTATTTAAAGTTAAATTTAGCCATAACCGTGCGTCTGGCAACGATATAGGACAGGCCACCATCGGGGAGTGGTTAAAGTTTCGTGGGCCGCGGGTCATACAGGATTATACCAAGACCATCTATTTTCGGTGGCCTTGATTATACGCTGTACAGAAAACTCGACTGCGCCGAAGAAACTTCGGCGCATTTTTTACTTGTCAATATTCCACGCGAATCTGGGCCGTAGTCGTAGTAAGGAAACCCCCCAAAAGTCTCTTCTCCCAAAAATAATTATCAGAGAATCAGACAACATTAAATGATATAATAAACATTTGACTGAAATCTTCATGTATAATTTCACTTCGATGTCTCTCGATGGGCGCATGCGTCAGTGCGTGAATGTTTGGGTGACCAATAATAAGATTAAGAAGAGACCATATAAAATTTTAAGTAAAAGGTTTGTGAATGAAAATAAAGTTCAAAGCAGATGGTTCTTATTCTTCGGCGCAATCGAGTTTTCTATACAGCGTATAATGCTGTATGAAACTTTCAAACACGGCCCATGAAACTCAGCCAAGGTCCGGTGGTGGCCTGTGTTGTTGGTGCCTATAGCTGTGCCAGAAGTAAGATTATGACTAACTTTAACTTTAAATAAAATAAAAAAAAAAAAACTACTGAGGCTAGAGGGCTGCAATTTGGTATGTTTGATGATTGGAGGGTGGATGGATCAACATAACAATTTACAGCCCTATAGCCTCAGTAGTTTTTAAGATCTGAGGGCGGACAGAAAAACTCGGCACAATAGTTTTCTTTTACAGAAAACTAAAAAGGGAATCCCCAGTCTAACTGAGAATTCCTTTAACGAACAGCAAAACATTCATAAAGATTTAAAAGAAAAATATAAGGTTGCCCTAGGCTTATTAGAGATATAATAAAATTCTGAGGTAAACTCTCAAACGCAGTCTAAAGGTACACGGAATCTTCGAATCACGACGATCTTCGCTTAAGCTAACGACATGACCTTTGGAACTTAATCATGTCGATAAGTGCCAGGTTTTTCTACGTACATTCAATGTCTGACGTCACGTTGACAGATGAAACAGCGTTATTTTCAGTTTTCTGTAATAGAAAACTACTGTGCCGGCTTTGTCTGTCCGTCCGCACTTTTCTCTGTCCGCCCTCGGATCTCAAAAACTACTGAGGTTAGAGGGCTGCAAACCGGTATGTTGATCACCCACCCTCCAATCATCAAACATACCAAATTGCAGCCCTCTAGCCTCAGTAGTTTTTATTTTATTTAGGGTTAAAGTTAGCCATGATCGTGCGTCTGGCACCGCTATAGGTTCCAACAACAAAGGCCACCACCGGGCCGTGGCTTAGAGCTTCATGCAGCATTGTACGCTGTAGAGAAAACTCGATTGCCCCGATGAAACTTCGGCGCATTTTTTACTTTTTTTTTTTTTTTTTTTTTTTTACAAGATATAGACAATAGTGGAAAAACGCAAGTAAAACAAAAATACTTAGAAAATGTGTTCAGCCGATGGTTATAAAACTTCTTACTGCCCAACAAACCTAAAACTGCAAAGGATCCTGGGAACATAATGCTTCCTCAGTTAGGTATGGTACACTACCTTAGCGCTCATGTATTTACGTGCGCATGCGTGTAAGTGTGACGGACTGTTCATGTGCATACCACAATAACCTGTCGTACAGTAAACAGTTATAATAACATTCGACATCAGGACCGCAGGAAAACGCTACATAAAATTATTAGCTTAGCTACAGATTATTCCGCTCCCACTTGCATTTTCTCATTCGTTTTTTCTTCCCCTCTTTATAGCGCGGGGGTCAATCAACAGTTCCATTTGGATAATGGAAGCAAAGTTCACTGTCGTTTTTAGTTCTAGTTTTTTTCTTCCGTTACAGCTGATAACGTTAAATGTACTA
>JANJGK010000006.1:6927841-6932841 GCA_039081455.1 Macrobrachium rosenbergii
TGTTGCCCGAAAGGAGGGTATCTCAACTTCCATCAGACGACCAGGTAACACCAGCGGGGCCACCAAATCTCACATCTACTCAACAATCCCATACAATTCAGTTCTGTGATTTTATTCCCTTACAACGCCATGCTTTGGAACTCTACTACGGCTCGCTTTGTTGTTGTTTCATATAATCTTCCCTTTTTCAAGAGGAGAAACCATCGCCATTTTCGGATTTACGCCCTAATCTTTTACCTTTACACTTCTTTTTCACCTTTCCTCGTGGCTGGGCAGCATAATATGGCCTCCACAGAAGAAATCACTAACAAAACAGAGATGACACTAATTCAGAATTGAAATGGAACTAAACATGAGAGTTACTGTGAAGTCTTATCATATCACCGTGACATTTTTTTATTCACAAACATTTAGCTACAAATGTCGTTCAATATCCAGTTCGCTCTAGTTGGGGAGCATCACCGAAGGGGAATTATAATTGATAAACAATTCGGTACCTGCGAGACTCGAACGCCCAACAGTGCGCATCGATATTAAGCGACAATTGTAGCTTAATGTTTATGAATACAAGTATCATATATATACAAAAAAATTATACCATTCCCACAACGAAAACTACATGACTTATCATCACTATCGACGTCGTCAATGTTACATCAGGCCTGATTCCAAATTTCCATGAACCTTAATTTACAGCCCAACCCTCAAATGAGAAAAGTTGTCTTAACGTCTTGTAATAAACAAGCAAAAAATGCGCCGAGCTTTCTGTACAGCGTATAATCAAGGCCACCGAAAATAGACCTATCTTTCATTGGTCTCGGTATAATGTTGGATGAGCCGCGGCCCATGAAACTTTAATCACGGGCCGGTGGTGGCCTGTCCTATATCATTGCCAGAAGCACGATTATGGCTAACTTTAACCTTAAATCAAATAACAACTACTGAGGCTACAGGGCTGCAATTTGGTATGTTTGATGATTGGAGGGTGAATGACCAACATACCAATTTGCAGTTTTAATGTCTGAGGGCCGACAGAAAAAGTGCGGACAAAAAAAAGTACGGACGGACAAACCAAGCCGGCACAATAGTTTTCTTTTACAGAAAACTAAAAAGGAATGGTTTTATTCACGTCCCGTGCGAAATTAAAATTATTAAGGAGGCAAGAAATCTTTTCATTCGCGTCCCGTATGAAACGGAAATTATAAACAAGATTTTAATACAGAGTAAAGGGAAAGTTAACAGATTTTAATATAGAGCAAAGAGAAAGTCAACAGAATTTAATAGAAAGTAAAGAGAACGTTAACATCGGTTAGCAACGGTCAGTTACATGAACTAAACTGAATATAGAATTTAGGCCAAAGGTCAAGCACTGGGACCTATTAGGTCATTCAGCGCTGAAACGGAAATTGACATTAAAAGGTCTGAAAGGTGTAAAAGGAGGAAAACCTTGCAGTTGTACTATGAATACCAATTGTTTGGAGAGGGTGGAAAGAAAGAGAATATGAAAGGAGGTACAGTAAAAGGAACGAAAGGGGGAACGGTCAGTTACAGAGCGGAAACAAATATACTGGGATTCGAGGCCAATGAAAATTGAAAATTGGATGTAATCAGCGAGGAAAGAGTCTGACTAAATAAGAAATTGGTTAACCTCAAGAAACATTTATATTACGCAAACGTTCGTTCGTAGTAGTTATTTGTAGTACATTACATCATGTAATACATTCAAGACGTCATTCGTTATGACAAAAAAAATCAGTTACATCAACCGCTTTTAATAAAAATACAGTAAATATACTAAAATGACGAATTTAATGTATGACGTCAGTTCGTAATGTCAAAAAAAGTCACCTCAACCTCTTTTAAAAAATATATAGTAAATATACTACAATGGAGAATTTAATGTATGACGTCAGTTCGTAATGTCGCCCCCCACCAAAACGGAAAACAGTCATCTCGACCTCTTTCAAAAAATATACAGTAAATATACTAATATGTCGACTTTAATGTATGACGTCAGTTCGCAATGTCCCCCCCCCCCCCCCCCGAATCAGTCATATCAACCTTTCAAAAAATATGCAGTAAATATACTAAAACGACGAATTTAACGTATGACGTCAGTTCGTAAAGGCAAATAAAACCAGTCACCTCAACCGCTTTTAATAAACATCCAGACAAATATATTATAATAACGAATCAAATAAAACACATCGCTAATGACAGGACGATCACATCGAACGCATCGGATCCCTGGCTGAACTAAAAATGGACAAGAGCAGAAGAATCCGGAGAAATCCAAGATTACGGGTAAATCGCCGAAAGTTTAATCTCCGCCCTTTGAAGGATTTACCCAACGTTCAGCGTTACGGGTGCATAATTCATGGCTTCATATCGGGTGGTGGTGGTGGGAGGGGTGGTAGTACTGGGAGGTTTGTTGTTACTGTGAGATACTTAGTTCCTTTGGTGAAAGAGCTGTCTTCTTCGAACACGCCTCTTTCACGATGTGAAACTAATAAACGTGGGTACAATTGCATATATTCATGTTAAGACACTAATACAAATACACACACTACGTTACCCTCCAAATTTTTTGGGACTTTGTAAAAATAAAGACATATTACAATCCAACCAGTGTTAACAAAGAACTTAAGAATATTCTCTGTTTACCATTTCATCCTAATTTCATTCCTGCAGTGCCCACTTTAAAAACTACTGATATTAACTTAGCATTTAAATATTGTAATATTCTGAGAAATGAACTAATTAGGAATAGCTCGCCCAATTCAAACTATATTGTGTACAGTATTCCTTGCAAAGAATGTAATAAGATTTATATTGGTCAAACATCAAAAGGACTTAAAGTAAGATGCTCCCAACACAAATACGCCATTTCAAGAGGCTTAACAAATAATGGCATTGCGGATCATTGGCTTAAGACAGGCCATGCGATTAACTGGGAAAAGTCATCGATAATCTACAAGGTCAACGACCATCGGAAACGGAATCTCCTGGAGACGATGTTTACTGAAGCTACGTGCACCAGAAATGTTAATCTCCACCCTGGATTATCCCTTGATCCTTTGTCCTTGTCTTTTTTGCTTAAAGAACATTCTGCCCAGATTAACAAACTGTAACCCCGCCCCCCTTCTCTTTTTGTATATAAAGCTCTGTCAACTTCTTTTGTATTCAGTGTGAACTATGAAAGTACTTTTTCAAAGTCCCGGTTTTCACTCACCTTCTTAAGGGGATCTTGTGACATTCTCAAGCATACGTTCCTTCGTGTTGTATTGATATATATATATATATATATATATATATATATATATATATAATATATTATATATATATATATATATATATATATATATATATATATATGTGTGTGTGTGTGTGTGTGTGTGTGTGTGTTTGTGTCAAAAACAAAAAATTTTGTTTTGGCTTCTTGCAAAACATAAAATAACTGACTTGCTGGATGAAGTGAATTTATACCATAAGGCAGAGGGGGTGGGGGTGAAGGGGGAGTTAAAAAGTATTGCTTAGTCCTCAAACCAGGTTTTCTAAAAGAATCTTAACAGAAGTACAACGAAGATTAATCATAATTATTTACCATACAGTGTATTGTGACGAGATTCTGACACGTAACTGCATATGAAATGGTTTAGTCTCTGTGATCAATGTCGGATCACTACTTACTCTCAATGACGGGTCATCACCTAATGGTCAGGGATAAACATTTACAAATTACAGTTTCTTCGTACAATAGCGACTTGCTGAATCAATCAAATAACAAGAAAACTCAGCATTTACAAGTTCATCAAATGCGCTGAGAAAACTATAAAGACAGGCATTTAGGGAACAAGGTCACTCGAATAGCAGCTTGATATATAGGTTTGAATAAATTACTCAACAGTATTTCAGTCATTTTTGAGGTGCTTTCCAAAATTCCAGCATCAATTCAAAAACTTTATAACGGACAAAAACAAATTAAGACCAGGTTGGTGATTACAGAATGCCAGGAAACTGCGGTTAGAGAGAGCCGCTATAACGGAAGGTGTTCACTATTAAAACACACACACACACACACACACACACACACACAATAAACGTAAGCAAGAATCTCTCTCGCTTTACTCGTGGTTAGGCACCATCCTCCTTTGCTTCTCCCCATTTTTTATTTGTTTTTTAGACTTGGCTAAGTTATGGCTTTACATATAAACATCATAAAAATGTATATCAGTTCAAAGTACAGATAATTTTTGGGGTAGACCGATCTGTTTGCAGTGCTTTCAATATTCAAAAACAGAGTATCACACACAAAAGTGCACATTCTTTGTGACACACAAACCAACACCAAAGGCAAGGAAAAGTATCTATAAAATCTCGTTGTATTTAGAGATTTTGCTCAAAATCTGAATTGCCAATGGCACGGCCGAGCCACAAAAAAAAAAAAAGAAAAAAAAAAAAACATTACGATGCCATTGTTGCCACGAAAAATAATACATGTTTTGGCGAACGTGTCTATCTACCAGTAGATTCTACGTACGAAAGAAAATAAAAATAAAAAGTGAATCTATTAAGAATCACACGGCGTTTAAAACTGCAAGGAAAAGAGAGCAAGAAAACGAGAAGACAGAAGAAAGTGCGTTATCGAAATAACACACCAACAAGTCGTCTAGTTGACAGCTGTAATGCAACGCTGACGTCATCAATCACGAGCCCTAGGGCGGAAAGGCATAACGCTACCCCAAAACTCTACTTATACTCTCAGACCCCATGATGCCCGCTCTGTCGAGCGCACACGCAAACACACAAACACGTACACATACACACATACACGAGGGGTGATCTCACTCTGCCGCCGCCGCCGCCGCCGCCGCCGCCACCTGCCTGGACTTTTGTGCACACAGACACCACCAACTGTATTACGCAGGAATCTGCGAACACAGCACGGCTCGGGACCTCGAAATGCATTTGGTTTGCTAATTTATATATATATTTAAATG
>JANJGK010000006.1:6937841-6944269 GCA_039081455.1 Macrobrachium rosenbergii
ATAACTGCCTACCTTGTTCCTCTGAGAGAAAAAAAGTATACCTAAGTTTACCCAGACGAGAGAGAGAGAGAGAGAGAGAGAGAGGGCGGGGGAGCAATAAAAGAAATCTTACTATTTGCAACTGACAACTAAAAAATCTTTAGGATATACCTATCGAAAACTTATGCAAATGAGAGAGAGAGAGAGAGAGAGAGAGAGAGAGGCCGATAAAAGAAATCTTACTATTTATAATGGACAACTGAAAAATCTTTAGGATATACCTATCGAAAACTTGTGCAAATGAGAGAGAGAGAGAGAGAGAGAGAGAGGCAAATAAAAAGCAAATCTCCTTTTGTAACTTACAACTAAAATATTATTAGCTCTAAAATACATCAACTATCGAATACCTTCGCTCTCACGGGGAGAGAGAGAGAGAGAGAGAGAGACTTATAAATGACAAAATAATCTTCGCTTTTTGCGTGCGTGCTTGCGCGCCCGCCCGCCCTAATCCTTCCAAAAAGCTTAATCACCCGGTCATCCCGTTGGAAATAGATGCTTTGCAGCCGTCTCTCGGGATTAGCGATTCATCGCTTACCTACATTCACTCGCAGAGGCTGATCCCGCTACAAATGCCCTGCTCAAAACCAATCCGAGCAAACGCAAGTACAGGCGGCGCGGGCGTGCGCGCAAGCAAATACGCAGGCAACAGCACGCCAACAAGAACACACACATACACACACACACTCACTCGTGCGACCTGGGAAAGTCAAGTGTGCACGTAAGTAATAAATATATGAATGCAATAAATTTAAATAAAAATAAGCAAAAGCACACGCAAGCAATAAAACAAGCAAAAGCAAAATGCAAAACACGTTACAGACCGTACG
The DNA here is from genome assembly GCA_039081455.1 of Macrobrachium rosenbergii. Classification (NCBI taxonomy): domain Eukaryota; kingdom Metazoa; phylum Arthropoda; class Malacostraca; order Decapoda; family Palaemonidae; genus Macrobrachium; species Macrobrachium rosenbergii. The sequence goes on from JANJGK010000006.1 coordinate 6,938,708, forward strand.
CGATCAAAAGTACAGATGAATGATATATGACTCAAAGTGCACGTGAAAATAAGCAAACTCGACCATTAGTACATATGAATGCAAGCAAACGCAAGCATAAATGCATTTAATTAATATAAACAATACAACCATAAATACATATGATTGAAGCAACGCGACAGAAAGCACACATGAATGCACGCAGGTGCATACAAAGGCGCGCGTGCGTGCAAGCAAACAGGTCCAACAACAACAACAACAATAAAAGCATAAAAAGCAAACGAACGCAAGAACAGGTCGTGCATGCACGTGACGCAACACAAACAAGCGCATGCGCGCACAGAAACAAAGAGTCGATTAAGATTATAAACGTCTTTGCTAATTCAGCCTTTTTAAAAACATCAGTTTTCCGTCATTAATCTCCCCTCACCCGTCTCTCTCTCTCTCTCTCTCTCTCTCTCTCTGTCTGCATTATAGATTTTCTTTGAAAACTTAATCCATAATTTGTGCGAGAGCGGTCATTATGGCTGCGCAAGATTATCAAGCTCTTTATTGAAAAGGGATTATCCCGGGGAATTTTTCCTTCCCTTCTTTTTTTTCTTTTTACTAATGGAAGGGAAGCTATCAAAAGTGACTGCCAGATGAATGATAATGACGGCGGGCGCTAAGCAATGATCCTCGGACTACGGAATAATCTTCCGGGCTATAAAAAAAAAAAATATCGAGAGAAAAAGAGAGAAAGAACATATTAGCGTCAGCGCAAAGTTGTAAGTACTGATAAATCCCATAATGGAATAGATACTTATTCACGTGATGGCCTCTGAATGGTTTCGAAAGACACCTCACATTTTTCTTTCCCTCGGTTAATTCTTAATATGGAAGGGAATCGGGGCGCTGTGCGGATTTTGTTATCGACTACCAGGTGCCAAATTGAATTTGAATGATATTTTCCTGAGAAATATCGTCTTCGCATATATATACAAACACACACACACACACATCTGTATAACTATCTATCTATTTATCTATCTATATACATATACATATTTAAATGTATATATGTATATGTATATATATATATATATATATATATAATATATATTTAGTGTTGGCCGAAACATCTGTCATCTACATTGCATGGTGACTGCGCATAAGATGCAAGACTGTTTTTACGATAAACATCTGCTGATCACAGCACTGATTTTACTGCAAGGGATCATCACAAGTTCATAGTGATGAAAGATCCTTACAAAATTCAGGATAAAAAGAATTACGTCAAGCGAAATGAATATCTTTGCGTTAAATAAAACAATAAATAAAAAAGCGTTAGCTTACAAATAAATACATGACTCAACAAAATATAAATATATCAAAAGGATTTGCTCACAAAACGCAAAAGTGAAATACTTTGTGAAAACCCTCGCAATATTCCTTTTATGGAATGACTCATCTCTCACCATCAAACGATACATAGACATACATACATACATACATATATACATATATGTATATATAATATATATATATACACACACACAGCGCCCTTGCCTTTGCCTTTCAATTGAAAGACCTGGGTTCGATCCTTATGTGAGTCAGAAATTTATTTCTGTTCCACACGTGATTGTGCGTTGATTATATCTATATCTATCTATCTATCTATATATATATATATATATATATATACATATATATATATATATATACATATATATATATATATATATATAAACACAAGTAATTTGCCACAACCAATCATCGCACAGCAGTACAAAACTTCAACAAACGCATCAGAAAACTGCAGGAGCCAAGAGACTGCTAAGAAGCAAGTGCAGCTATTCCCCGGGAATGCGCAAATCACTAACATAAATGAAGGCATTGGATTTTCTCGCAGACGTATAAACAAGAGATCTAATACTAATGTATAGAAGCCAATCCCCTTCAGTACTTAATCCGATTCATTAATTCTACATACGCGGGATTAAACCTTGTGAGTCGGAGCTCAATAGATACAGCAGTCTCGGAGACTCTATAGATGAAAAGCTCCTCTCTCTCTCTCTCTCTCTCTCTCTCTCTCTCTGCAAAACGTAACGTGTCTCATATAATAATGCTCTGGGAGAGAGAGAGAGAGAGAGAGAGAGAGAGAGAATGTTCTCAGATACTGGGTAAAAAGTTTCTGTGTACGGTAATGAATATTATTGAAGACTGAGCACATTGGAGGAACTAAATGCACTGCACGTTAGCATATATATATATATATATATATGGGGAGAGAGAGAGAGAGAGAGAGCTATAGTTATACATATATTTCGAGAGTACTGAGCCAGAGTCTTGACAACTGAATGCTGGATACAAGAAGCAATGGAACCATTTTCCATATTACAATTACACGTTCTTTTGTATTCGTCTCTGTGACCTAGAAATTAAGCTTAACTATATTCAATTCGAAACTTTAATTCACGTGATCGTAACCACGAACAAAACAGAAATACTTCTACTGAAGAGACGCAGCCTTCCATTAAAGACTTTGTCAAATCAACTTAAGCCATTTGATAAACCAAGCGAGGAATTAAATTCATTATAAACATCAGTCCCAGAAGGACCTTGTGAGGTGAGGCATAAGCACAGGTTATGGTCGATTCCTGCAGGTAACTTTGAGATTTGGTGAATCCGGATTAGCGGGATATTTCTTTTCATCTTTATAATCTGTTTTGAAGATACAGCGAAATATACTGCCCTAAAATGGACAACTGCAGTATCTGCAAAATTTTCGAAATTGAGATATGCCAACTATTGGGCTCGTGAAACACTAATACACAAGTTACTGCAGTTTCAGAACGATTCTTCAATGCTTTCCACGAGCATTTATAGGGTCCCATTTTCAGTATCTGCAAAATCAGTAGTACGGCAAGGGAAAACTGCAGTATCTAAAATTTTTTCTAAGTTTTCTATTTTCGCAGATACTGCAGTTTTCCATTTTAGGGCAGTATAAGGTCCAGACGTAGCTGACTCACAACCAAATCAAAGGTAAAGCTTGATGTATGTCATTCGAGCTGAACAAAGGAAGACACGAATGAAGGTTCCTGAATGGTTTTCATCATCTCTACCTATACAGAACAATCGAGCGATCTGAAGTCAGTACACCATGTGTGACTTTCTTAATTGGACTTGTAAATGTTTTAGCAAAACATTTTCTTTCGTTGTTTTACGGTTTTTTTGGTCAAAACTGGACGATGAGGTGCTGATTTAAAATGAACCAGCAAAACAGTTAATATTTTCTATTGGGCAGATAGGTACCTTATTTATACTGAATATGAGCCAGTGGGCATTTTTTTTTTATTCACATTAAGGACAATTAATGAATGAACTTAGCAATATCCTACTTCTCTTTTTTTATGGAAGTCACTCACTCACAGGGAAAATGGCATATTGATAATAGGAATAAACATATGCTTGCAAAGCTTATATACACACAAATATATATATATATGTATATATATAAATACATATATACATATATATGCATATACATCAATACAAATATACATATATATGTATGTATATATATTTATATATATTTACATATATATATATATATATAAATATATATATATATATATATATATATACACATACATACATATAAAGACACTGAGATAAATTTAAAAACAGATGAAAGATGAAACAGGGAAAGCAAATTTACAATAGAGATTTGACTAATCCGGTTTATTGTAAGTCTCGATTTGATCTTGGCTCGACCCTTTCAACATATGGTGAATGATAGGTTCCGGTAAGAAGTGACAAGGGATTTAGTCCAGATTACTTAAAGAGTCGTTAGGTGAAATAAAAAGAGTGATATATCTTAAAAGAAAATATTGTTGCTTCTTGTTTCCGTTTTGACACCAATCCGTTCTTAGTCTATGAATTCTCGATACGCTACATCATGTGTGTGTGTGTGTGTGTATATATATATATATATATATATATTGTGTGGTGCGTGCATACACACGTTCATGATTATTATAGTCACTTTAACACGTGATTCGTTTATCCCATATTACCACAGGTGAAAAAAAGTGAGAAGGGTTGCAGGTCCTGACCGGTTTCGACTTTATTTCCAAGCCATTGACGAAAGACTGATACATAGTTTTAGAAACCATAATTTATATATCCCAGAGACAGTAATGGCTAACATACACCAACCGTTTGAGACTACGGATACGCCATTGACCATTGACAGGAATCAAAGGAATGAGTGGCTTCAAAACTCATTTGAGCTAGTGGTAGAAATCACAATAAGTTATATATAAGGAAAAACAAATAACATTTAAATAAATACGGTGCTTCATTGCCACTTCAACACAATAAAATTTTATTCACTAATTTACTGAGCAGTTCGCCAACACCTAAGAAGATGATCGATCGAGATGTTTATTCCGACAAACGTCAATGGGATTGAAAGACTAAAGCCCTTTTCTTGCCCAGGCACGAAGACAAGAAGAAAAATGAAAATAAGAAAGAAGGAAGGGATACACATTTCTGCTTCTTTCATTCAAACTTACACACACACAGATATATATATATATATATATATATATATATTTATTTATATATATGTATGAAACGTTGTTAAACTTGAAAAAAAAATTACTTGAAATTAGATTGTTTCCCTTTTGACAGTTTCTCCAATGTAAAAAAAAAAAAGAAGACACTTTAAATGCATGCTTGCTTCCCAAATATACTCTTAAAGTAAGAGAGAGAGAGAGAGAGAGAGAGAGAGAGAGAGAGATACCAACCACTGAGCATAATAATGCAAAACCAACAGCTTGGATCTCTGTACTACATAATTCGAAGCGTAACAAACCAATCACCTGAGCGAAGAAATAAAAGAAAATGTATACAAAACGCAGTGATAAGATAAAAAAAAAGCGGATAAGGTGATAAGAAGAGAAAATCGAGAACGGAATAAATGCAAGCAGTGATAAGAAGAAAAGGAATCGGAGTGGAGAATATTAATAAATATCAACAATAAAAAAAAAAAACTTCCCTGTTCCTTTTCTATATACGAGTGGATGCTCTCTCTCTCTCTCTCTCTCTCTCTCTCTCTCTATACAGAGAGTGGCAAAGCCCCGTCATCTATATAGAAAATCCCCCTTGTGTAACGTGCAATTCTTTATTCCTCCTTAACCTGCGCTCACTTAATCTTTATCACCCCAGTCTTTATCCCTTTCTTAACCGGATATATATCACTTCAGATTTATTATCATCTCCCAGTCACGGGGGCATCAAGGCTTCCTCTCTGTCTCTCTCGCTCTCTCTCTCTCTCTCTCTCTCTGTGTGTCTATCTTTTCGTCTATCTGTTGCTCTATCTACCTATTTCTATATCCTTGCTGATGCTGCTCTTGTTGTTGTCTGGGACACATGGCTGGCTCTCTCTCTCTCTCTCTCTCTCTCTATATATATATATATATATATATCCTTGCTAATACTGCCCTTGTTGTCAGCTGGGACACAAGGCCCTCTCTCTCTCTCTCTCTCTCTCTCTATTTCTATATCCTTGCTAATACTGCTCTTGTTGTCAGCTGG
>JANJGK010000006.1:6944369-6946869 GCA_039081455.1 Macrobrachium rosenbergii
AATTTTGATAGCAAATGTCTGTGCTTTACAGGACTAAATGTAGTAGTACTTGTTGCAATAATAATAATAATAATAAATAATAATAATAATAATAATAATAATTTATAAAAATCTCATAATCGTATGAGTCACTAAAATGATGAAGAAATCCAGAATGATGTCAGTGTAAATATGTATGTATGTATGTATGTATGTATGTATGTATGTAATGTATTTATATATATATATATATATATATATATATATATATATATATATCTATATATATATATATATATATATATATATATTTGCACTGACATCATAGTATATTTTTCTCCAATAATAATAATAATAATAATAATAATAATAATAATAATAATAATAATAATAATAATAGCTGTAAAGATTAAAAAAAATATTTAGTAGCAGATGTCACCAAGAAGCTATGGAACCTTGTTTGTAAACTGCCGCAGAGAAATTAAAATTATCAGTTGAGGAATTGCCGACCTTAAGAGAGAAGGCATGGCAATAAGTACAACAGCCGAATTCAACTGTGCTGCTAAAGACGACATTTATTTCATTATTTTTTTAAAGTAATACAAAATTTTGCCAACCTAATGTGTGCAGAATGCAACTTTACAGGAATTAATCGGTGAAAGAAATTTGTTATATTAGTTCAGAAGTAATAACAGATTTTCATATCTGATGATTTTAATTTCTCTTCGGCAATTTACAAATGAGGTTCCATAGATTGTTGACATTTGCTACTAAATCTTTTTTTTTTTATCTGCACAGCTATTATTATTAACTAATATATGCAGAATGCAACTTCACACGAGTTAATCAGTGAAAGACATTTGTTATAATAGTTCAAAAGTAATAATAGATTTTACTTAACTAATATGTGCGGAATGCAACTTCACAGAAGTCGATCACTGAACAGGTAGACGTAATTTAGGAGAAAAGACAACGTGATGGCATTGCTCGAATTAAGTGTTGATGGGAGTTAATGAAACACTTTTTAGGCTTCAACTGCAATCGGAAGTTAATGCGTAAATATGTGACATTTTTACGCTTCATAAATTGATAGTAGGATTTGGATTGAAGTGATAAATGAAGGGCATTTGTAGGTAAAAGGGCAGTCAGTCTCACTTGCCCTTTATTTATTTATTTATTTTTTATTTATTTTACTTAATTTTATTAGTGATTTTTGGTCTCATAGTAATGGTCTGATATTGGCTGGGAATGTCTAATGAAAAGTAATGGCTGATTGTTTCTTGAGTCTGCTTGCACAACAGTGGATCGTTTCTTCTCAGATTCTTCCTTCTTACTGTCTCCTTTGAATTGCATTTACATATTAACTAACGTTAATCTCTGAAGAACTTGTCATTTATTCTCATTTGTACGCTGGTCACCTTATCGCCAGAGACGGTTCCAGAATTTTTTTTTTAGAAGACTGTCTTTTTGAGAGCATTTCCAGTTTTCCAGTTCATGTTTCCATAAGCTTTTGTTATCCAAGGAATTTTATAATCCTTTGTATCGATCTTTGCCAAAAAGAAAAAAAAATGTTTGAGGTGTTTAGCATAGGCGTCCGCGCTCTTGGAAACACAAACACACACACACACACACACACGTCCACACAAACAGAAACGTACAAACGCACCATACACACACAGCTTGTCACATTTAGCTGATACTCTCAACAAAACGCACAAAGACTTCAAAGCTAAGTTAAGCTAAGTCCTTTCCACCACACCGCTTCCATCCCTCACAATCACAGCAAAGACTTGGAGGAACTACAAAGCCAAGTCGCCCTCTCTCTCTCTCTCTCTCTCTCTCTCTCTCGCTCTCTCGTCTCTCTCTCTCTCTCTCTCTCTGCATCGTGCCACTTTTCTTTTTGATCTAGAAACGTCATGTTGTTGACAACGATGAGCAACCACATTCTCATCCCAGCAACAAAGTATTGCATATGAATGTACGTAATAAGCAAGAGACAAAATTCTAAAATTGTGAAAAAGAAAAAAAAGAAAAGATTAAAATTCTCATTCCTTTTTGGGGGAAAGAGGGAGAAAACTTTGTTGTTAATAACCCTTTGAAACTTTCCTGCTTTCAGATCAATCTTGGGAAATTCAATCCATATATTCCTCCCCCCCCTCTCTCTCTCTCTCTCTCTCTCTCTCTCTCTCTCTCTCTCTCTCTCTCCTCTCTCTCTCTCTCTCTCTCCAAATCACACTTTTGTTAAACCAAGCGGTAACTTTAATTTCTCTCATCGAAGAATCTCTCTCTCTCTCTCTCTCTCTCTCTCTCTCTCTCTCTCCTCTCTCTCTCTCTCACTCTCTCTCTCCTCTCTCTCTCTCTCTCTCCAAATCACACTTTTGTCTAAACCAAGCAGTTACTTTAATTATTTTGTTACGGTTGTCTCTTTCTCATAACTTTTCTCTCATTGAAGAATCTCTCTCTCTCTCTCTCTCTCTCTCTCTCTCTCTCTCTCTCTCTCTCTCTCTCTCTCTCTCTCTCT
>JANJGK010000006.1:6951869-6956869 GCA_039081455.1 Macrobrachium rosenbergii
TAAAGCTTCGATATACGAATGACACCAAAAAGCTTCTGTCATCATGGGAATATGAAACATCAAAGCATTTAAATTAGAAGCTTGTATTCTTCAAGTTGATCACTATATTTACGCTGTTATCATTTTTAAGAAGTCGAGGATGATTTTTTCCGTTTTTCTAGTTACACCTCTTTTCGTGAAATAGAGAGATATAGGATAAAGAGACTAAATAAATCAGAAATAAAGCAGTGAAATAGGGAGATAAAGAATAAACAGATTAAATAAATCAGAAATTGAAACGGTGAGCAGGAAAAGAATGACTAGAATTTTTACAGATATGGAAGTTTTAGCATTTTCCGTAAAAATGACATTTCCAAAAATTTGATTGACAAATTGACTCCTTCCGGATTAAAACTAGCGTCAAAACTATCATAGGCATGCCCCGTACGGGGATAGTGCCGTCAGTGCACCTCACGGGCTGCACTGTAGGCATAACTAAAGGTTCTTTGCATCGTCCCTACGGCCCCGAGTTGCAACCCCTTTCATTCCTTTTACTGTACCTCCTTTCATATTATCTTTCTCCCATCTTGCTATGCACCCCTCTCCTAACAATTATTTCAAAGTGCAACTGCGAGGTTTTCCTCCTGTTACACCTTTCAAACCTACGTACTCTCAGTTTCCTTTCCAACTCTGAATGACCTCATAGGTCGTAGTGCTTGGCCTTTGGCCTAAACTCGATATTCCATTCCATTCCATAATCCATCATAGCCATGGTACAACGTACATTTATTTCTTCAGAACGGAGAGTAACTGTTCCGCTTTTGAAATGCTTTGAATATAATATATGTGTTGATGCCCATAATAGTTTAAAGGTCATTTGTAATGCTAAACGAATGAGTAACCTGAAGTCGGAGAATTCTTGGCATCTTTCTCTTCCCGAAAAGTCTCGCGTTTTAGTTTTATCTTCGTGTCTTGGCCACTCACATATGGGAAGTTATGAACGAAAGGTTTATTCATTAGTGTATGAATGAACAAATCACGGCTTCTCCATGGCGTAACTTACATTGGCGGGGCCACTGAGAAGTCTTGCAGTGTTCAAATTCCTACTGGTTATAGATTGATACAGGTTCTCAGAGCATTATAGACTGACAGGTCAAATCTTGAAGAAAGTCATAAGAGATTTATCATTTCATTTGTAAGTCGTTCTGGTTGGCTGTTCGGGAGGTGTAAGGTAATTCACCTGCCTGTTTATCGGTATGTATTATATTGATATATGTTAATATACGTTAATATATATTAATATACAGTATAAGTATGCACGTAGACTTTTACATACGTACATAAAACTCCCAGAAAAATCCTTTATAATTTGCGTGTCGTGCGCGCATACAGAAAATACTCGCTCGCGCGCATTAATGAGGCATCTCGCAGAGTTTTCCAGCGCGCCGTCTTAAGAATCCCCGTCGCAACTAGAGAGAGAGAGAGAGAGAATTCTCGGAGATGGCGCGACCCATCTTTGCATCTCAACCGACCTAGCACTCAGGCGATAATCCGGTGTCAGCCTAACACATTCCCGTAATTTGAGACTCTCGGACGCCCTTTTAACTCTCCCTCCATCACTCCCCCTCCCCCCCCCCTCCCCCCCTCCCACACCTTCTTCCGAGGATTATGGCGGGCGCGGGCGTGCATGGTGACGCCCTTTAGTCTATCTCTTCTCGCAATTTTTTTTTTTTTTTTTTTTTTGCTTCATTCAACCCTTGGTGAGTAGGGACCTTTGGCGGTGTCGGTTTCTTCAATTTTCTTTCTTTTTATCTTTTTTGTATCTTTTTTTTTTTGAGTTTTCAGTGACCAGATGAATTTAATGATGCAAGTAATGGGCAGCTTTGATTTTGCACTTTAGTAATTTATCGTAATTTATCATTACTTCGAGTTAAGCGAGTGTCGTTAACTTATATGTAAATTACGTAAATCTGATTAGACTATCCAATAACATCCTTGAAAGCCTAATCAGTTCTTTCACACACACGTTATATAATACATTATATATTATATATATATATATATATATATATATATTATATATATATATATATATATATATATATATATATATATATATATATATATATATATATATATTTACACGTATATATCTATATATATATATATATATATATATATATATATATATATTTACACGTATATATCTATATATATATATATATATATATATATATATATATATATTTACACGTATATATCTATATATATATATATATATATATATATATATATATATATATATATACATGTACACACATATATCTGTATATACATATACGTTTGTACAGTATATATGCATACAGTATATATATATAGTAATAATTTTATTACCGTAGATTTTTCTGTTTACCTTCATTACGGTGAATTAACTTGGACTCCCTTGATATAAATTTGGGCACATTTGCCCTTCTCACTTCCCTCATCATAACAGTAAAACACCCACGATGACATGTAAAGCCGCTGCAGCGCCAACTTTCACAAACGAATCAATAATCAGTCAGTCGATGAGAGCAACCGCCAACCATCCTGACCTTTCGTATAATTTCGTCTGGTTTCTCTTAGGCTCTCCATTTAAAAAAATTATCTGATTTCTTTTATTAACATTTCCACCTCACGTGGCGCACTGTAAGCATTACTTAAGGGTCTGCAGCGCCCCTTCGGCCCCGAGCTGCAACGTCTTCCATTTCTAGTTCCTCGTTGGGCGGGTCAGTAGAGTTGTGGGCTAGCACTCGCTAGGCCCGAGTTCGAGTCTCCGGCCGGCTAATGAAGAATTAGAGGAATTTATTTCTGGTGATAGAAATTCATTTCTCGCTATAATGTGGTTCGGATTCCACAATAAGCTGTAGGTCCTGTTGCTAAGTAACTAATTGGTTCTTAGCCACGTAAATAAGTCTAATCCTTCGGGCCAGCCCTAGGAGAGCTGTTAATCAGCTCAGCGGTCTGGTAAAACTAAGCTATACTTAACTTTTCCTTCCATTCCTTTTACTCTACCTCCGCTCATATTCTCTTTCTTCCATCTGGCTTTCCACCCTCTCTAACAGTTGTTTCATAGTGCAGCTGCTATAGGTTTGCCTCCTGTTACACCTTTCAAAACTTCCGACTGCCAATTTCCCTTTCAGCGCTGAATGACCACATAGGTCCCAGCGCTTGGCCCTTGTCCTGAATTCTGTATTCCATTCCTATTCCTTTATTATCATTTCTTTTATCACTTCTTTTATTATCACTTCAGTTGTTGGCACTGATGCCGTGCCGTTGCATGCAGTCACGGCCTTTTACGAGGATTAGGCCTGGCGTGTATGACTCTCTCTCTCTCTCTCTCTCTCTCTCTCTCTCTCTCTCTCTCTCTCTCTCTCAAGTCTGAAATTTCAGTCTTTTGTAGTTTCGTGTTCATTATTGCAATGCCCTTGCGTGCGTATTGGGATTACGTTGTGCTTCGGTAAATCCAAGTGGCTTTTTTTTTAATATTCTCATGTTATTCATGTCTATGTGTTTTTTTTTCTTTTTTGCTAACGAATGCGTGTTTTTATCCGTTAATTTATATTGAAATTCGTAATTTTAAAATGCTGTTTTGTGCGTACGTCATTATATATTATATGTACTTATATATTGTATATATATGTATATATATATATGTAAGTATGTATACAAATGTATGTATACAGTATATAAATGTGTTTGTATGATGTATTTTATTACTTACCATCGCGTGACTGTTTATATTCACAAATATTCAAACCACAAATGTCGGTTGATATCGAATATACGAAGTACCTATCAACTGCAATTCCCTTTGAGTGTAAGATTTCGATATTAAACTTTATTTGTAGCTTAACATTATATATATATATATATATATATATATATGTGTGTGTGTGTGTGTGTATGTGTAGGTATGTATATATGTATGTGTTTGTTTATATATACGAATAAATATATACTGTACTGTATGTATATCAGAAAATATTCGTCATTATTAATTATATATATATATATATATATATATATATATATATATATATATATATATATATATATATATATATATATATATATCTACGTAGAATAAACATGATGTCTTTATTCCGTTAGTTCGAATTCGTTCACGTTCGTTGGATGTTCGTTTGTATGGGAGACCGAGCGCAAAGCAATTACGACAAGGTAACAAACTCCCGTGTCCCAGATATCCCGTCGCAAGCATGCCCGGCGATATGCAACATCATTACTAGAGATTACGATTAATTATTTTGTAACGTTTCATACACTCCGACACATTCAAGGGCCGAAGGCTTTTGATCTCTCTCTCTCTCTCTCTCTCTCTCTCTCTCTCTCTCTCTCTCTCTCTCTCTCTCTCTCTCTCTCTAAATTATCATAGGATTTGTGTGCTGGATGAACCACCATTTTCCGACATGGCTTTACTTCATGATTTTTCAGGCACAATTTTCCGCATGTCTTTCCATCCCTCTATTCTGTTTTTATCGTCTCAGAGTTTTATTTTTTCTCTCTCCTTCTTCCTTCTCCTTTCTCGATCTTATATCCACTTCTTTTCGCTGATAAGTTCAGCGTCCATTAACCTATCCGGATTAGGGATTAATTCTTTTCAATCATGGTATATGAATTTAAATAGCTTCATTCAAATAAATGTTAAAAAAATTTCTCCATCTGAGTGGATCTCTCTCTCTCTCTCTCTCTCTCTCTCTCTCTCTCTCTCTCTCTCTCTCTCTCTCTCTCTCTCTCACTGAATATTCATTTACTGACCTAAATAGCAAAGGCAAGTTTCAGAGTGGTTGACTTACTTTAAATCGATTGATTGATAATTCCTGTTAAAAACTCGTTTTGTCTCTATGCAGACAGAGAAATCTGGACGAATTTTATAGTTATTTTCGTAAAGCATGCTTTAAAGAAACGGCTGATCTCTCTCTCTCTCTCTCTCTCTCTCTCTCTCTCTCTCTCTCTCTCTC
>JANJGK010000006.1:6961869-6967164 GCA_039081455.1 Macrobrachium rosenbergii
CCAGAGTAACTAATATTTCTGTGTATTTTTTATATTTTGTAACATAATACTTGGATTTTTTTCTATCTAAATCTTTTGTTAAAGTAAAGATGATATTGTGCTTTGTATTCTCATTGGAATTGTGTTTTTTTTGGCAGTGGTTGACAAACTCGCAACGAAAATAAGTGTATTTGTGTCAACAATGTCTCAAAATTTATGGCAGAATTAAGATTTTATAAATACTTTACTAGTCAGTGAGTCTCAAACTGGGTGCCCAGGAATTTTGTCTTAGCTAGATCATCTCAGTGAACATTTGTAAAAAAAAAAAATTGTTTTCAGAAGTCTTCATATAATTATTATCAGTTTGTCTACTCTAATGTATTAACACGCAGACACACACACACACACACACACACACACACACATATATATATATATATATATATATATATATATATATATATATATATATATATATATATATATATAATATATATAAAATTTTATTCATTAAATAAGAAACTAATTCATGTGATATGGTGGGATGGTGAAGAAGGGGTGCCACAGTGATGATTACATTAATTAGGGTGCCATCACTAAAAAAAGATTGAGAACCACTCTACTATGTTATTCAACTTCTCATACCCCATTCACTTTGAAATCTTCATCCAGCATCTGACATCCAAGTCCTTATGTCTCTGCCCAGCATCTAAAAATTCTCAGTTTCCTGGAATTAATGTTTTCGTAAAATTTTAATATCTGGATTGAACTCTTCAGATTAGGTTAACTGTTCTCCCTGATCTGTGTAATAGCTTGATTGAGTTTGAATTAAACAATCAGTGTAGCCGTTCTTGTACGGAAACTTATTGAGTCACATGATTATGTGTACATTATTTAGGTCTTAACCCAGTGATTCTTAACCTTTTTCAGTGCATGCACCCCTTTCAAATCAGCAGTCAGTTCTCGCACCCCCTGAATTGCTGAAATAAAAAAAGAACTAAAATACAAAGTTCATACGATGTGTATTAAAAACAAAATCACATTTTTCTAATCTTCCTTTACAAAGCTTAGAATTTTTTTTATCTATAGTTCAGAGCAATGCTGTAGCAATATAATAATAATAATAATAATAATAATAATAATAATAATTATTATTATTATTATTATTATTATTATTATTATTATTATTATTATTATTTACTTGATTCCATTTTTTTGCAGAAAAAATAACATGCGTATATAAAAATATGTTTTGCTTTGATTATTCATAGGCATCCTCGCACCCCTTAGGAACCGGCTTCGCACCCCTGGTTAAGAACCACTGCCTTAACCGATTATGATGTTCTTCGAATATATTTTATAATTCTGTTGTGGTACCTTGTGAAGAAACTTTCCTTAATAGTAATCCATGAAAGAACAAAATTATCTTTCTCTTTTGTATTTGAGAGGCATCAGGTTTACCACTGAATACTTTTGCGGACATTTAAAAATAACCAGCTATTGAAGTATACCGTGTTTTTGAGATTAGCGAACAAAGTTCTTTTAACAATATCTTCATTTACGGCATTATTACCAAAGTAATTAGCATTTGCATCATTATCATACCGTTATACGTGCTGGACGCAGATTCCATTATAAAAAAAATCGTAAACTGTGAAAAGATATAACAAACGACAAGTGAAGGGAGGTAAATAAAGGAATAAATAAAATAGTAATGTTAACACCGAATACCCATAAAATAAACATGAGATTTCCTTTATGGCAAGACGCTCTCCTGCTTAATACTCATGCAGCCGAATGTGTGTATCTTACCCCATACGAATTTTTTACCCATCTCAGTCTCTCTCTCTCCTTCTCCACCTCAGGTCTGCTGCAGTTACGCAACTGGCGGCCTCTGCCCCTCGAGCACATCCCCGAAACTGAGGACAAGACGGTGGCCGAGGTCCTGTGCGACGTCGCTCCTCTGGCCACTTTGCATGTGAGGATCTACAGGTAGGTGGTTTCGATCCTACGGTTTGTGTCCGTCTTGCCAGAGGATGGTTCGTGCTTCGGGCAGAAGGCTTTAGGATATCCTAGTCTTTAGACCTTTTTTTTTTATTTGTTGTGGGATCTTGTATTGGGTTCTTTTGGGTTATTTTTTTACGGGGGGGGGGGGTTATGAATACAGGCTACTTTTTGAAACAGCTTTCTTTTAATACACACACAGACACACACACGTATATATATATGTATACATAGATAGATAAAAATAATCAACACACAATCACGTGTGATACAGAAATAAATTTCCGACTTACATCAGGACCGAACCCAGGTCTTCAGTTGAAAGATGAGACTTGTGTGGCTTGGTTGGCGCCGTTTCGTCTTTCAATTGAAATACCTGGGTTCGATCCTGATGTGAGTCAGAAATTTATATATATATATATATATATATATATATATATATATATATATATATATATATATATATATATATATATGTATATATGCACCAATGGTTCCCCTGTTTATTGAATACGCCTTCGACCCACTTTCCATAGTAACGTTAACCTTAATTAAATAGTTTGTCTAGGCCAGCATAAACTTGCAACACAAGTTTATGCCTCTGCCTGTCAGTGTCAAAAACTAATTGATGTTGTATGTCTCTAGTGAACTACGGTCTGACTGATGCCACTTTTGTTTGTTAGTGGAAGATAAAATAAATAAGGCCATTGATTATCCAGTGAAGAATCAGACTTTTTTTTTTTTAATCTTGCCCAAATACAGAGAAGCCGGGAAAAAGGACATTTTAGTCCTGCCATCTTTTGTCAAGCTCCGGAGAGTTAGTGTTACTACTGACCGGTTCAGGTTCTCAAAAACGCCACGAGGAGACGTAAGGGAAATCCCTTAATCTCGGGATGAAAGTCAGGCCTTAAGTGTCTTCCTCGTGTAGAGAGGCAGGGAATCTGACGTTAATTCATTATAATTCGCGAGTTCGCCGTACGGGAGATAATCCGCAGTAGAATTCATGTATCAGGTGTTAGAAGAATATACCGTTCTTATAGTGGGATAGAGAGCGCCAGGTGGTATTCTGCTTGTTGACGATTAGCCATCTCAGGTTACGCAGGTATACGCAGAATGCTTGTGGGTACAAGCAGAAAGGACGCGTGATAATATTCGCTCATTACAAGCAGGAGGCGACTGATCATAGTATGCGCAGGATGTCATATTTCCTTTGTTCTAAGAGCAGAAATGTCTGCGTTTCTGCTTCGCGTGTAAATAGCAAGGCGAATTATCTTCTGTTTACGTGCACGAAAGCACGGAATACTATGTTTACTGTTGAAATGAAAATATGCTAAAACCCGTTCGCTTTATTCAAAGGCTTCAGAATATCTTTTATGATAACTGGTACATGCGCAAGAACGGCCTAAACAGATGTTATGTGTTGAAGGAATGATTCCTTTTTTACAGTAATGTATCAGCTTCCACGTCATATATATATATATATATATATATATATATATATATATATATGTGTGTGTGTGTGTGTGTGTGTGCGTGTGTTGTAGTGGGAGGAGATGGGAAGTGGGTGTGTTTGAATCTGTTAATTCAGTGATACATTTGCAGTGGTTTCAGTTAATGGTTGTATGCCTTTCATATAAGTAACGATTCAGGTACCCCGATGTACACGCTTAGTGATAGTAGTAGTAGTAATAGTAGTAGTATCGTTACTTCCAACGTTAATTACGCGTAAACCAACGTAGAATCGAAATACGCACTTTTCTTTCACCTTAGTAACACCAAGTAGTAAAATTATTTGATAATCAGATTTGACAGAAGGTTCCCATAGACTGAAATACTGAAGGTTCGATATCAACATTTTGATTTTCAATTCTTTTTTGTTTTTATTTTCAGTAGAGTAAGGAATCAGGGTTGTAATTTAGTGTTGTATGTTACGAAAACTTTAAGAGTTATGAAAACTGGATATTCCTAGGACCCAGTTGTGTTTTTCTAATTATGTATGCATTTTTAAGCATACATTCACACATACATACATAATACACACATACACACATACATACGCTACTGTCATAGTGAAAAGATTCGAAACGAAACTGGAGTGTATGACAATAATGTAAGAAAAGTTATAGCAAGGAAAAGATATTCCAGAGTGTTACGTACCTAGGTCTATTTTCGGCACTTTTACATACATCTCTCTCTCTCTCTCTCTCTCTCTCTCTCTCTCTCTCTCTACTCTCTCTCTCTCTCCTCTCTCTCTCTCTCTCTCTCTCCCCCAAGCTAACAAGCACAGCAAGCAAGCTCTCCACAGAGGAAATCCGAAAGCGGACGGGAATCGGCGCACAAAGTGACCAGATCCGGAATATTTTCGCTGGTGGGACCCGCGTGATGGAAAACAGCGAGTCAAGTCTATGAAGCGCCCCAGGTGAAATTTTTGCCAGATTCCGGAGGATCAGGGCGTGATCGATGAATTACGATAGACCATACTGTTGGCAGATAGAGAGGGAGGCTTACGACCTGGATAGTGGTTTAATTCCCTTCATTTTCCGAAATATCCGAGAGTGCTAACTAGGCCCGCGCCGGCCATAAATAACACACACCTGTGTCTGGAAAACGTTGTTCTCCCTCCCCGCCCGCCCGCCCGCCCGCCAGCTAGCTATAGGGGCGGCGTCGGTAGGTTCCTATTTGGCTGCCCGGTAGTGAAAATAGGGGTATTACTTCCGTAGGGTTAATTGAAGAGAGTCCACTAACCGAATTACTCGGCAGGCGAAAATGCGAGCGGGATTGCCGAGCTCGGCCCTCACGTTTTAGACTTTATTTTGATCCCTCCTTTTTTTTTTATTTTTTATATATATTTTTTTTATGTTGGTTTTCGTTTTGAAGCAATTTGAAAGAACTCTGCTGGCCATACAATGAAAACGACTTTCCTTTGCTGCATGTGTGCTGTTATAACAGCTGGTTTTTTTTTTTTTTTTAGCGATACTTTGCGTAATTTTCTCTTACGGTTAATGTAGCTTTGACGTGTTTTGATGGCAATTAATAGAAGTAAAGATACATTTCTTTCATTAAATCTGAAAATACATCGTGTCCTGAAGAAATGTTTTATGGAAAAATATCTTTCGTGGGCGAGTTAGCGCGCACGCGCGTCTTGGTATAGATTATTAATGTACCCTTAGTTATTGGGTATACTGGCATCTTTCCTTTGCTAATTCTCGATAACTTTTCTAACTTCGACATACCCCCTGTCCTTCATACATGCATGCTTCGTTCTCATCCAGGTGTGCCCATTTTTATCAAAATAGAGCATTGAACGAATTG
>JANJGK010000006.1:6967264-6972264 GCA_039081455.1 Macrobrachium rosenbergii
AGTGAGAGAGAGAGAGAGAGACAAGCCACAGTAAAAACGGACAGACAGACAGACAGGCAGGGAAGGCAGCCGAACGGAGGAGAGATAAAGGTAAATGACGGATAAACAGAAGCAGAGACGCAAAGAGAGAGAGACAGACGACAGAGGCAAGCACAATTTACGAGGCGAGAGAAAAGAGAGGCTTTGCACCCGAAAGGAAAATAAGGGATTGATAACGTCATCATCCCACCCAGATGACATTCAGATGTCAAATAAAAAAAAAAATCAAATAAAATGGCGTTCGATGTCGCGTCAAAAAATGACGTAAACATTATCGGGAGCAGAGACTGAGGAGGTCGATGTTACGGACATTACCTTACGAACGGGAAAGACACGTAGTAATTGGTATGAAAAATAGAAATAAAGAGAGAGAGAGAGAGAGAGAGAGAGAGAGAGAGAGAGAGAGAGAGAGAGAGAGAGAGAGAGAGAGAGAGATAATTAAGATATTCACAAGTCTTGTATGAAATACTGCTTTCATGTGGCGTGTGAAAAGTATCTCTGTAAGAAATAGACGAATGATATAAAGAGAATAAATGAATGAGAGAGAGAGAGAGATAATTAAAATATTCACAAGTCTTGTATTAAGTACTGATTCATGTGACGTGTGAAAAATATCTCTGTAAGAAATATACGAATGATATAAAGAATAAATGAATGAGAGAGAGAGAGAGAGAGAGAGAGAGAAAGCGTTTAGGTATTAACTGACGAATAAGCTGGTCAACGAAAAAAAAAAACATTTAGAAATAATTAACCTATTTACAAGTCTTGTAATATTTATGTTTCTTTAGCGTGTGAAAAATATCACGGTAAGAAAACATATAATTGATATAAAAAAATAAATGAATTAGAGAATGAGATAGATTATTTTGAAAGAAATAGAACAAAACCCAGTAGAAATCAAGAGTTGAAAGAACGAAGCGAGAGAGAGAGAGAGAGAGAGAGAGAGAGAGAGAGAGAGGAGAGAGAGAGAGAGAGAGAGAGAGGGAGGGCAGGAAGGAAGAGAGCGTGTAGCGAACACGTAACGGATAATAGTTTTATATTCCCATTTGAATTGTATGTAACATTTTTCTATTTACATTGCAAAAGTTTTGGATTCGCTGTTTACTTGAAAATCAGTGAAGGATTTCCGAAAGAGTCGCCGAGCATTTTAGCAGAACATGTTTAAAACATTTCAGGAGCCCTTTGGAGTGCGGACCGGAATTCTATTGTTTATCGATATTTAAGGTAATAGAAAGGAAGGCTTTCTGTGTATTGACTTATATTTTGAGAAACATTTAAAATCTCATAGGCTTAATGCGATTAAGCGCTGCTGCCTGTTGTGTATATAAAACTAGACCTATGTATATATTCTTTTTTTTTTTTGTTATTTTATTTATTTATTTATTTCCCCTGGATGGGCTGAATATATCGCAGAAAAATATCGCCGAATAAATCTGGCTGTATTCGTCTAGCTGCTCCCGCAAACATAGTTCATAGCTTAAAGTATTATAGAGTTTTTTTTATCTTTTTTTTTATGCCAGCGAGCTTTTGTTTGTTATAAGAAAGATATTCGATGTTGTTTCTGTCGTTTTTTTTTTCCCCCTTGTTTCTCTCTCTCTCTCTCTCTCTCTCTCTCTCTCTCTCTCTCTCTCTCTCTCTCTCTCTCTCTCTCTCTCAGTGCGTGTCTCTTATTTTGTGTATATCATCTTTCCGCCTCTTTTACCCCTTCAAGCATTTTTTGTTTACGGATGATTTTTGGGATGAGGGCAAAAGAGGGGTTTCGAATACTTTTTCATTTTTTTCCTAATTCTTTGTTAAGGGTTTTTGTTTGTGTTTGCACATTCCGAAAGGCAAAGATAAAAACGGCATAGAGGCCGAGAGGAGAATTGTCAGCCTGGGCGAGTGTGTTTGTGTGTGATGTTTGTGCATGCATGTGCATGTGTGTTCGCTTTTTTTTTTTTTTTTTTTTTTTTTTTTTTTTTTTTTTGCCTTCTTCGGTCGCCGGCATACGTGTATCTGCGTAAGTCAACGCAATGCGTACGGAAACTCGCCCAGCGCGCCGGCGCGCCTCCGCAGCAGCCAGATCTGTGCAAGCAGTCGCTTCCGTCGCCTGTGTAATTACATATGTTTTGAATTTAGATCGCGCATGAATTAAGAGCAGCTTATTGTTTCCATATGCAGATACTCTATCCACTTACCACGCCCATATTGTAGATATTGGAGTGTGTGCTCTGCCCAGCTCCCATGATATATTTATTCAGTTTTCCTCTGCAGTGAATGACTTTAATTTCACATTTCATTTCGAAAAGAGTTTTTTTTTTTTTTTGTGGCCCGTTTTCTTGTTTTGTCGCTTGTAAAGAAAATAGACGTTTAGGGGGGTAAATTCGGTAGGGGTTTCTGGCTGACCTCAGTAGCTGGTTGGTGTTGGTGGTATACCTGGTCCTTTGTTGTAGCTGTTTTCTTGATTTGTGTTTTTTTTTTTTTTTTGCCATTTCTATTCCGTTTCCTTTTTTTTTTAATGTTTTGTTTTTCTTTATTGTCATTCGCACCTTAAGTCATTCAGATTAAATGTTATGATAAGCTTTCCTTTGTTTGTATATGTTTATTTATATATAGGTGTGTGTGTGCGTGTTGCGTGTGTAAATTTTATATATATATATATATATATATATATATATATATATATATATATATATATATATATATATATATATTATATATACTTATATGTGTGTGTATATATATATATATATATATATATATTATATATAATATATATATATATATATATATATATATATATATATATATATAGAGAGAGAGAGAGAGAGAGAGAGAGAGAGAGAGAGAGAGTGTTTGTACGTGCATGTAAATTTATTTCTGGCGGTGAAGACTTTGCCGGTGGGACGCTAACCTGTGACAAATAATTCTCTCTCTCTGTCTCTCTCTCTCTCTCTCTCTCTCTCTCTCTCTCTCCTCTCTCTCTCTCTCTCTCTCTCTCTCTCCCCCCCCTCAGTTTTTCCTATATTTGTCCTTGTCTTCCGTTCTGACACCTGGCTTGTCTATGTTCACTGTTTATTCATGACTTTTGCAACGCAAAACAAACTTAGCTCAATAATAATGTCTTTGATAACATTGATGCCCGATAGTTAAGTTTATTTTCTCTGTCGATTTGTGCTCATTATTAGAATCACTGTTCCTTCTTTGGGACTATTCTTGCCTTGGTCTAACATCAATTGGAACCTGAATTCTGCTTCTTTGTGAAAATGCTTAGGAACTTGGTTGTCAGTTTTCAGTTGCAGAATCCCATGAACTTTTTCGTTAGTGCTCATAGCAATGATTTCATTTTGTTCTTTCCCAAAGAAATGTATTGTGGTTATGACTTGTAATGTTAATAGTAATGGTGGTAATATTATTGCTCCGGGCTCATTTTGTAAATTTTTTTCCAACCATTTAGTCACGTATCCTGGCGTATGAATTCTTCTTCTTGGTGAAACTGATTAGGAGCTTGGTTCTCAGATTTCAGTTACAGAATCCTGTGTAACTTTTTCACTAGTGCTCATTGTATTTCCGTCATTTTGTTTGATCCGAAGAAATGTATCGTGCTTATGACTGGTAGTATTGATAGCAATGATAGTAGTAATATTGTTCTGGTAATAATGGTGATAGTAACAACAGTAGTAATCTTGCTCTGCTAATAATTATAATAGTAAAATAACAGTAGTAATCTGGCTTTGGTAATAATGATGACAGTAACAATAGTAGTAATCTTGCTCTGGTAATAATTATAATAGTAATAACAGTAGTAATCTTGCATTGGTAATAATGATGACAATAACAATAGTAGTAATCTTGCTCTGGCAATAATTATAATAGTAATAACAGCAGTAATCTTGCTTTGGTAATAATGATGACAGTAACAACAGCAGCATAACTTGCTCCAGGTACATTTTGTAAATTTCTTCCAGCCATTTAGTCACGTATCCTGGCGTGGCATCGAGAGGGTCGACAGACCACTCGGCCACGGACCCACGGGACAAAATCCCAAATTCAATCGTTCTTTGGTTGTCCCCGCGGTGCGCGACGCCCTCTGTTTCCGAAGCGCGTTGTCTCCTCAAGTATAAAGTTATGGAAGCCGATGTCGTTTTTTTTATCAAAGGTGAAAATATGTTAGGGTAAAAAAAAAGGTCGCGTTTCCTTAAAAAACCGCGGTACTCCACGCTTCTTTGCTGCTCTTTTTTCTGCCGCTGCGGAGTTTTTTTTTTTAAGCGTTTTATTTTTTGCAATGTCACTCTGCAGTTTTAAATGTTGGGCTTGCGTTTGGTTTTACCGTTCTGCTTGTGGTTTTCATGTCGACGTGTTCTGTCACTCCATAATAGTTCCTCGTTGTGCTAGTCGGTAGAGTTGTGGCCTAGCATTCGCTAGGCCCGAGTTCGAGTCTCCGGCCGGCTAATGAAGAATTAGAGGAATTTATTTCTGATGATAGAAATTCATTTCTCGTTATAATGGGGTTCGGATTCCGCTCTAAGCTGTAGGTCCCGTTGCTAGGTAACCAATTGGTTCTTAGCCACGTAAAATAAGTCTAATCCTTCGGGCCATCCCTAGGAGAGCTGTTAATCAGCTCAGTGGTCTGGTAAAACTAAGGTATACTTACTTTCTGTCACTCAATAATAGTAATATCAAAATCTCATGACCGTATGAGACTAATATAGAGAAACAGAGCCTCAGTGATTTGTATGCAATAATGTTATCCCCTTAGGTGGGCAGTGCCATCAGTGCATCTCATGGGGTGCACTGTAGGCATTATTAAAGGTTCTTTGCAGCGTTCCTTCGGCCCCTAGCTGCAACCCCTTTCATTCCTTTTACTGTACCTCCATTCATATTATCTTTCTTTCATCTTGCTATCCACCCTCTCCTAACAATTATTTCCTGTTACACCTTTCAAATCTACTTACTCTCAGTTTCCTTTCCAGCGCTGAATG
>JANJGK010000006.1:6974764-6993410 GCA_039081455.1 Macrobrachium rosenbergii
AAGTTCATAAATTCGCTCATTCATTGTTTCAACTGCTCATTATTTCACACTTAAGGTCTTTGTTTTTATTTTTTATTTAGTTCATTTATTTACTCTGAAACTCACCCATTATAACTTCACTCCTTCATGTAAATGAAATATATTCATTCATTAACACACGGAACTGATTCATTATTACGCGGCGAAGGTGCTGGCAACCGTATTTTTTTTTTTTTTTTTTTTTTTTTTTTTTTTTTTTTTTTTTTTTTTTTTTTTGGTAATTTAACCGCTGGGAAACTTTCATTAAGGAGAGAATTGATTTCCGTCTTGGCGAGAATATAATTTTTTTTTTCAACGGAACGTTTGCGTAGGGTGACATTTTTTCTAGCTTAATGATTGACGTGAAGGGGAGAGAGAGAGAAAAAAAACTCGATGGCGAAGATGAAGAAGCTTCGCTGTAGTCAACAACATCAGAGACATCCGTCACACATCGCGCGCGGAGAACCGCTGTTTGTAATTAGTGTATTTTTTCTGTAGGTTTTTTTTTTTTTTTTTAGTTACTACCGGTGATGTGTGCTGGGCCCACCTGAGATCGTCTTGCCCTGTTTCGATGCTTTTGTGTCCCGGTTACCTGTGATTTCAATAGACCTTATTTCCACTTATCTTCTTTTGGTTTTCTGTAAAAGAAAACTATTCTGCCGGCTTTGTCTGTCCGTCCGCACCAAAAAATTTGAGAACCGCTGTCTCAAGGAAATAAGATAATTCTGCATAAGGAAAAATAAGTCAGAATGTCTACCAAAGCTTACTATTTCTCACAGCAAGAGTCGTAAAAAATTTCTCTTTCGATTACCATCAGTAATATTAATATTTCTACTGATAAGGAGAATGATCGTGAGAAAACTTCTATCTGTTATGATGTTTTTATCTCTCGGCTGATAATGGACGAACCATTGGTATTTATTATTGAGTCAGAATTTCGGTGATAATTACTGGTAGGTTACAGATGATACAGCATAATCTGCCTGCAGAGATTACGCTGTTTTGGCTTGAAATTATATGAATAGAAATTCTAAAGTTATACAGGGAAGTGAGACAAGGACTCAGATCATTACAAATAAACACAAGTGCACACACATATATATATAATATATAAATATACAGTGCATATATATATAATATATATATATATATATATATATATATATATATATATATATATATATAATATATATATATATATATATATAAAAAGGCAATGCCACGAAGGGAAGAGAAACGATGGAGTACTGCGAGGCCTTTCGACTTATAGTCCTTTACTGAGTCTGCTAAGTAAAGGACAATAAGTCGAAAGGCCTTGCAGTACTCCATTGTTTCTCTTTCCTTCGTGGCATTGGCTTTTTTTGTATAATCATCACGTTCGATATTTTTGTGATTCAGTTATACATACATACATACATATATATATATATATATATATATATATATATATATATATATATATATATATATATATATTCTGTAACGTCTCTCAACGGTACACCATATTTTTTGGAAGCTTGAATTTCAAGTCAGCGACCCCTGTAGGCTTGTTCCATATGAATGTAGGTTTATCTTCTGAATAATAATAATAATAATAATAATAATAATAATAATAATAATAATAGGTAAGAAATACACAAAATCATAAGGTAAGAGTAATTGCGACTCAAACCCAGGACTGCAGAAGGCTATGACACACCCTAGGTTTTAAGAACATTTCCTACTTGTTCGCCTCCCAAAACCTCCTAAAGGAATTGTTGATTACATTAAAAAGGTTTTTTTTTTTTGCTTATCACAAATTCTGTAAAATAATGCAATTTTCGGCGTGAATGACCATGGTACCTGTGACGCCAGTTTGCAGTATTGGGTAAATCAGTCAGCTTTATCGTAACAGGTTTGGAAGGACAATGATGGCAGATAACGAAACATTTTATATTACATGTATATATATATATATATATATATATATATATATATATATATATATATATATGTATATATATATATATATCGTGTTTAAGATATGTTCAGCCTTTTATCAAAATAAAAAAACTATTAACGTAAGCAATAAATCAAAGTGCGCCATTTTTGTTTATTTTATATATATATATATATATATATATATATATATATATATATATATATATATATATATATATATATATATATACTGTATATGTAATACATACATATATATATATACAGTATATATAGAAATATTCAACACACAATCACGTGTGGAACAGAAATAAATTTCTGACTCACATCAGGATCGAACCCAGGTCTTTCAATTGAAAGGCAAGGGCGCTGCCCACTTGGCCTTACAAGACTGTCAGAAATTAATATATATATATATATATATATATATATATATATATATATATATATATATATATATATATATATATATATATACATACATACATACATACATACATACATACATACATACATACATACATACATACATACATACATCGTGTTTTACATATTTCCAGTCTTTTATCAAAACATAACAAAAAACTATTAACGTCAGCAATAAATCAAAGTACGCCATTTTTGTTTAGGAATGAGTTACGCGACGAAGAGGGTCGTTAACTAGACTGCATCGCCTCCAGAGGCGACTTATTGATCGACAAATTAATCCCAGCTGATCGCTCTGGCATTTAAGTGTTTTGGATAATCTGTTCAAATGGAACGAGTTAATCAGTGAATGATGCATCAACGAGTGTGATGTGATGTGATGTGATGGTTTTGGATGGATCGGAAAGGAGGAATAAGGAATGATGTGTGTGTATGTATTTATAAAGATATATCTGTATACGCGTGTATATATATATCTGTATGTATGTCTGTCTGCCTATTTATGTATGTATGTATATATATGTGCATGTATATGTATATATATACATACATACATGCATACATGCATAAATAGGCAGACAGACATATAGATAGAAATAAATACAAATATATACATATATATATGTATATATATTTTATATATATGTATATATTTATAAATTTCTGACTCACATCAAGATCGAACCCAGGTCTTTCAAATGAAAGAACACACAAACACACACACA
Source organism: Macrobrachium rosenbergii (assembly GCA_039081455.1). Classification (NCBI taxonomy): domain Eukaryota; kingdom Metazoa; phylum Arthropoda; class Malacostraca; order Decapoda; family Palaemonidae; genus Macrobrachium; species Macrobrachium rosenbergii. The sequence goes on from JANJGK010000006.1 coordinate 6,977,872, forward strand.
CACACACACACACACACACACACACACATATATATATATATATATATATATATATATATATATATATATATATATATATATATATGTGTGTGTGTGTGTGTGTTTGTGTGTTCTATATATATATATATATATATATATATATATATATATATATATATATATATATATATATATATATATTTCATTATTAAACATATAAAACGTATGTTAATAGACGTAAGGTAATTTGTATTAGTCGATACTCATCAGGATGGAATATTTGTAGTATTTTTAATAATTATATATAAATATTCGTTCTAGCCCTTGTATTTTGTAAACGAGCGTTTTGCTCAAATGTGATGATTTGTCGAATTGTGTTTCTATCCATATCCGTGTCCGTGCCATTAGCCATTACGTTTTGAACGCCGACGGATCACCTGCCTGTTCAAGTTTATCTGTTTAATTTTGCTTGTCAATACGTACTGCCGGAGTACTTGCGCTCAATTCGTTAAGAAGATTAACGTAGAAATATGAAGCTTTCTGTAAAATAAACTAGCCGAATAAAACTGGTTGGACGGAATGGATAGCAAGTTAAAAATGCCGAGACAGACAGACAGACAGACTGAATGCCCGACAGACAGACAGTGTGTCGGCTTTAATATGGTATTGATTAGTGCATTCTGTATTTGATTGTTTTCATAAACACACGCTCGAAGAATAATCTTCAGGACCCCGTAAAGGGGTTAGTGTCGTCAGTGCACCTCGTACGGGGCACTATAGGCATTACTTAAGGTTCTTGGCAGCATGCCTTCGGCCCCTAGCTGCAACCCCTTTCGTTCCTTTTGCTGTACCTCCTTTCATATTCTCTTTCTGCCATCTTACTTTCCACCCTCTCCTAACAACTGATTTATAGTGCAACTACGAGGTTTTCCTCCTGTTACAACTTTCAAACTTTGACTGTCAATTTCCATTTCAGCGCTGAATGACCTTCAGGATAAGAAGTAATTGAAGTTTTAGGATGTTCAGGAGATGAATGAAAGTAGTCAACTCCAACGCCCACCCACTAGTCTCAAGAGAGAGAGAGAGAGAGAGAGAGCGGCCAACATAATCCAAGCTATTTTGGAAAAAAGCCTATTTGTACTAACCCAGTGCTGTTGCAAGAATTAAAGTAATATTTTGTTGGCAAAAGAATGATGAGATCATATTAGTTTGAAAATAACAGGTCTGATCAATTTTCAGTCCATTTCTTATTAATATCTGACATTCTCTATTTAAAGAGATTACTTTGGCTACGTATACGGAAGTGGATAAAATAGACAGACGTGCTACTTAATTACAAGAGGATTGTAGTTTAATGCGAACGCAGAAGACGAAAGTTCCAGAGTTTGGTACTGGAACGCAAATAAGAAGCCGTCAAAATGATCGCCACTTGATTAATAGTGAAATTGATAAGATGAAGATTTAGGCAGGTTTTCCAGACTATTATTATTATTTAGAAAAAGAACCCTAATCATTTGCAACAAGCCCACCGGAGCCATTGACTTGAAGTTCAAGCTTCCAAAGAATACGGCTCTTATTTGAAAGACGCAACAGAAGGTAATGGAAAATACGGAAAGATGAAAAAATTCAATAACAAATTAAACAGACAAAAATGTTACACGGCATCCTCAGGGAGACTGTTCCACAGTCTAACAGTGTGGGGAATAAAGGACCTCCGGAACTGAGAAGTTCGACAGCTAGGCACATTTACTGCTTTAAGTGCTGTTGAGATATTTACAGATTTCGCAGAAAAATTTCAGAGTGTACTGAATTTTATCTCTTTATGTCTAAGACCTCGTCTAGATTCTCATCGAGAGTATATGAATTAGCGTAAGAAAATCTACGTCAGGTATGGTAGACAAAGGTAGAAGAGATTGCCAAGACTACAGTTCAAAATAAACGCAGATAGAACAGGAAGGAATTAGTGGATTATAAATGAAAATGGAGGTGAGGGAAAGATGAAAAGACCGCCTTAATGAGCCACGTTCAATAGGGCAAGAAGGCAGGCGTAATTATGTCCAGTGTAAGAAAACTATAGAGTTCAGAGGAAAGAGCCACGTGGGCCTTTGGTTTCTCAGAAGGAAGATTTATCTTTTCCTTTTTCCTCCCTACTTCCGCCTCCCCGTAGGGGGGCAGGGCTTTCAGTGCACCTCAAGCGGTGCACTGTAGGCTAATATTACTTAAGGTTCTTTTCAACGTTCCTTCGGCCCCTAGCTGCAACCCCTTTCGTTCCTTTTACTGTACCTCCGTTCTTATTCTTTCTTCCACCTTACTTTCCACCCTCTCCTAACAATTTGTTCAGTGCAACTGCGAGGCTTTCCTCCTGTCACACATTTGAAACCTTTTACTGTCAGTTTCCGCTTCAGCGCTGTATGACCTCAAAGAACCCAGTGCTTGGCCTTGGCCAGAATTCTACATTCAGTTCAGATCAATCCTGCTTGCACCTTTGTTTGAAGAAAATGGCCTTTTCCTCGGCGGTTTAAGTGTTAGTGTTCTTCATGGTTTTCAGTGAAAGGTATTGTTGTCGTTATGTAATGAAGGGGTTGTTATTGTTATCCGTTCATTTTCACTATGCTCGATTTCACCGAAGAAACTTTTGGATAAACATTATTTTTCGATTTTTCATTCATTTTCAAAATCGAATGGATCCCGACTTGGTAGTGTGGGAAAATAAGTCAACAGCTTATCTCCTATTTGTTAGGTAAAATGAAGTGATTTCCTTACAGATTTATGTTGTCAAAGCCTCCGGCAGGAATACCGATGAATACTTCGTTAATGATTAGAAAAAATTACCCCAACGTAATTCAGTGAATAATTGCGGAAAATAACATTAAATGCAGCATAGATTTGAAGCCTTTTTTTTTGGATCAATTAGCGAGTTCAAGTGCCATTTTTCTCACTTAAAACCCTAAAGGACTTGAATAACGCGAGGTCTCAAAATTCTGTGTCAGTCCTGCTAAACATCGTGTCCTTCCTTCTCTATTCCGTTTGAAAGGACTTTTCTTCGAAGGTTAATTAAGAGTTTTACAAGAATATTTCTCCAGACATTCATCAAGCACTGTTATTCATGGTGACTGAACCAGGTGTCAAGTGATGGGTAGGTAAAAAAAAATATATATACAGTATATATACATATGTGTGTGTGTGCGCGTGTATGTATATATGTATATGTATGTGTATATATATATGTGCGTGTATTTACACACACGTGTGTTTGTGCGCGCGCGTGCGCAGAACACGCAGGAACTCATGATGCATAAGTGCAAGGCATCACAATGAAGACATGAAATTGAAAGGTATGATCCTATTTAAGCATCTTCAGGAGGACTTGTATATATAAAATAACAGAATGAGTCGTAGAAGAAAATGGATTTAGGGCGCGTACGAGATGAAATACTTAGCTAAAGAAATACAAAATTACAAATTTTACTGAATCAGAACTTACTTATATTGGTAATGCAGTGTAAAAGTTATTCATTTCCTTGTAAACTTGCTCTTCCAACTTGTTTTCCTTTAAAGCAGAGCAAGCATATCGAATGTTTTTATGTTATTTTTCCTCCGGATAAAAATGACATTTGAATGATAAGTTGCGCCAATAGCGGAGAGCTTATGGAGTAGTAATAGTATGAGGTGCATAAATAATAAGCGTTTGTTTTCCTTTTTTGTGTGATTTGTGAGGTGTTCAGGAGGTGTCGTAATGACTAAGTTATTCAGACTTCTGATATATATATATATATATATATATATATATATATATATATATATATATATATATATATATATATATATATATATATATATATTTATATGTATATGTATAAACACACGCACACACACACACACACACACACACACACACACATATATATATATATATATATATATATATATATATATATATATATATATATATATATATTTAGAGGAAAACGAAAAATGTTTTCCTTAATAAACGCTCCAAGAAGAGGTCCATTGAAGGACGAAACTGTTGGGCATGTTGTAACCAAAACTATCTTTCATTTTCTTATGTGGAATACAGTTAAATAACATATCTTCGTGTCTAAGAAGGTTACCAGTATTATATATACAGTATATATATACATATATATATGTGTGTGTGCGTGTTTGTGTATACATATATATATATATATATATATATATATATATATATATATATATATATATATATATATATATATATAATATATATATAATATATATATATATATATATATATATATATAATATTGTATTTTAAGTCACATTGACCTTATAACTTCTGTGTTCCCAATACTTTGGAATACGCCTTCCACCGGAAGCCTTGAAATCGAAGGGAAACGGATGGCGAAATACTTATTTCCCTTCTTGTAGTATTCGAACCCAAGGTGCTAGGAGACGGTGTTAGCCCATCAAGCCACATTTGTGAACCCACAGTTTTCAAACAAATATCTTTTTAAAGAAGTGTTATTATGGGCTTCGTCCAGCTCCTCTTAACTAGGGTAAGCAACTGTAGGGAGATGTGTTCAATGTGTTAGAAAAAAGTCGTGATGAAATACGTATGAATATTTAGTTATTGTTGTAGGGGTTCGATTTGTTTTTTGCTTCAGTGATAATCTGACAGTATTATTTTTCTTATTTACTTAATACGTTTGTGAAGGTTATAACTGAACATTATGACGTATAAAAACACTTCCGCGTTTTTCGTATATAGATTATCTCAAATATTCCTGACTTCCAGAGAATTTTTTTACTTCAAAGCCAGAATGTTGGAAAACAACCCAATAAACAAGTTCCAGGAATCTAACAGCACATCGCTAATAGTCAAGCAAAGAAAGACGTACCCATAAAAATGTTTCGTGAACGACCGAATGTTTAAAAACGGCTATAATAAAACTTAACCATACTGACGAGCCCCTAAAATCCTACCTAACCGAAGGAATTGCAAGGAAAGCAAAGGGCTTTTTATTTCGATGCACTACAAAGCCTGCTTCGCTTACATATTCATAGGGCTTAGCAAAACCAGAAAATAACCGTGTGAGGCCTGCAATCAGTCTTGTGGGCTCTGTCACGGCCACACCATTGTGAAGACATCCGCTTTTCCAATAGGTCAATTCGGCGAGGGATGACGCCAAAATCGACTGAACGGGAACAAAACGTTATTGTTTTTATACTGTGTTAGTCAAGGTGTTAAGAATCAGCCTCTCGTTATATAACTAACGTCCTCCAAAAATTAACTGAATCTTGGATCCTTGAGTTGACACTGCTGTTTATATTCAGTATGTTTAATGCAGAATTTTATTGACAGACGTTTGGCACAACGACGAATATCCATGTCCAGCCATTGTCGTGAACGCTCTGAAGAATTTTTTAGATAATCATTATATTCCCGAAATCGTTAATATGCTTGTAGGTTGATTTACATATATCTTAAGTTTTTTTAATTTTAACAGATGACCGCTTTTGTCAGACATTGCGCAATTAAGCCTGTGCCTTAAAGTCTGGTTAGGTCAGCGTCTGTTGTTTAACTATATTCTCTTTCCTAAAGCATTAAAAAAAAAACCTCAGCTAAAGTTAAGCTTTACCCTTTATCATTTGCTTCCCTTTCGCCGTAAATGAACTTTAAGAGTCTCACAAAACCGAGGGAACAATAATTGCCTGTGATTTTTTAATTGGGAACGAAGAAAATGCTTATTGTCTCTTTTTAACATCAGTTCCTTTTTTAAAAGTATTTACAATGGCATCATACTTGTGCAGTATTGAAATAATATTCTCCTTATATTAATTTTTTTTAAATGCTATTCATGGCTGTTGGTATTATTCGCTAAATAATTGCTTTTTTAATTTTTCGCGTAGATATTCCCGTAGAAGCGACCAAAGGGTCAATTCGCGTTTATTCCTTCGAGTGAAAATTCGCATAAAACTGATTTCGTCTTTGTGCAATATTGGTTAAAATTTTCCTTCAACCCAAGCCCCATAGGGGGTTAGAGAGAGGTGCACTGTAGGCATTGCTTAAGGTTCTTTGTAGCGTCCCTTCGGCCCCTAGCTGGAACGCCTTTCATTCTTTTACCGTACCTCCGTCCATATTCTTTCTTCCATCTTACTTTCCACCCTCTCTTAACAGTTATTTCACAGTGCAACTGCGAGGCTTTCCTCCTGTTACATCTCTGTAACCTTAATATTCTAAATTTCCCTTTGACCGCTGAATGACCTCATAGGTCCTAGTGCTTTTCCTCTAGCCTAAATTTTATATTCCATTGTATTCCTTCAACCCAGGAATTAGAATTATCAGTAAATACACTGATTTCTTCACTTCAAACCCCGCCATTCACAATGTGACCAGAGAATAGACGAAAGATGAAACTCTTACGTCAATCCGGGTTAGTTAAATTTTAAGGTTACCTACGTCTCTGTGCTCTTAACCTTTGCCTATCTCACGGTGTGAAAAGGAATTTACTTCTTTGCTCTGCGGGCTTTAACAGTTGAGTGCCTTTTATTCATGCCACTGTCTAATTTTCTGTGCTTATTAATCGTCATGTTTCTTGAATGAGAGGAAGCCACGGTTTGTGCGTGACAGTTTAGTATCTAAATGTACATTCAGTAATTTATACTCTTACATGTAGTATATATATATATATATATATATATATATATATATATATATATATATATATATATATATATATATGTATATATATATATATATATATATGTGTGTGTATACATACCAAACCAGTAAGAAGTTTTATTTAATAACAAATGGATCCAGTGTAGAGCAGAACCATCGTTGCGGTGTTTATCCTTATAGAATGATTAAAAATGAAAGACAAGTGTTTTGACTGCTTCTTGAATCGTCCCCCTACACATTCCTTTTATGCAAAATTAACATTAAACCCCACATTATTTAGAGCTAGTATTACCGTATTTTGCCCTCTCTAATTTTACGCCAGTCATGACACATTTTCCCCTTTACAGCAGCCCTTGGAAGGTGCGCTGTGCCAGAGACATTAAGGACAGGCTACTGAGGCTCCTTCTGCAGCAGTCCCACCATCTCCTGGTCTCCGCTGGATGCCCCCTGGACGAAGTAAGTACGCCTGGCTGTGTTTTTGTTTCCCCATTTCCCCAGTCAGTGTCCTCATGCGGTGCACTGTAGGCATTACTTCAGGTTCTTTGCGGCTTCCCTCCGGCCCCTAGCTGCAACCCCGTTCATTTCTTTTACTGTGCCTGTGTTCATATTCTCTTTCGTGTTACTTTCCACTCTCTCCTGTCAATTGATTCATAGTGCAACTGCGAGGTTTTCCTCCTGCTTCACCTTTCAAACCTTTTTACTGTCCGTTTCTGTTCCAGCGCTGAATGATCTCGTAGGTCCCAGCGCTTGGCCTTTGGCCTAAATTCTATATTATATTCTTTCCCATTTTCGTTCAAGGTGGTGTTCCCCCATCTGTGGATTAGTAAATCTTAGTTTAATTTCGCCCAGTGCGTGAAGTAAGAATCATTCATACAGTACTTATATTTACCTATTTATTTACAAAACGACGCAGTTCTTCCCCATTTGTGATAAATTTATGATCCATGTAATGCCTTCTTATTTTTAGATCACTATACGATTCCTTATATTTACAGAGATAGAAATGCATTATTTCAGGATTTCATATCTTGTGTCCCATCTTGTATCATTCATTATAGAGATGGATATTAATTTGTTTTCTCACCATAACGGCATATTAAGATCTTAACCCACAGAGATTACACTTTATCGCAAAAAAATTGACATTTTCGTGTATAATATTCCACCTATCCCGCCTCTTTATTCCTTAGCATTATCTATTTATATAGTGTGGTGTCTTGTGTACTTTATGTATTTTTATTCCAAAGTTTTTGTTATATCGCTGTATTTTACGTAGTCTTTTAGGGTTATGACTTTTTCGCGGAAATATCTTTTAGATTGCTATATGTTTTTTATTTTTTCTTGAGAACTGTTTCGTAACCAATTCGTTGAAAAGTCTGGTTTCATCTTATAATTATTTACTTTTTTATTTATTGGCCGATGTTAAATGTCAGCAGACGATATCGTTGAAATTAATCGTGACTGGTGGAAGCTCAAGTTGCACACCACAGAGATTGCGAGTCAGATGCATCGACCAATCAGAAGCAGGTTATAGGCTGCAGTAGTATCGGTTGCGGATTTTTATCGTCAGCTCCAAAAGAACAGGCTCAAGAATTGATGGCGGTTGCCTTGCTAGGAAGGCGTTTAAGATGCCAGTCCAAAAAGTAATTACATAAAAAAGTTTAAACAGAATCCACCAGGCAGCTTATGATTCGTTTAGAGCAGTTACACTCGATTTTTTGGTACCCCCGGGGGCAGTGGTGTGACAGATCACCATTACCCCTACCCCCACCCCCACCCCCCCCCCCCCTCAGTCATGTGAAGTTATAATATAAAGGAAAGAAAAATGTTGGAATGCTTCATTTCTAATGCATTTTATATGTAAGAAATTAATTTTACTTTTACTCACGTCTTAAGAAAAAGAGAATTTAGGTATTAGACATTTTTCTCCTCTGACAAAAAATTAAAATTGAAGCACTGTTTCTTTTATCACAGATTGGAATTAAAGCATTATCTCTTTGGTAATTAATAGAAAATAAAATTTAGAAATTGCCTCGTTACCCCCCAGAAACGGCTTCATTATCCCCACGGGGTTTAGTCACCCCCGGTTTGAGAACCACTGGACTTTAGCGGGATGGTTCAAGAAGGTGTAAGCCTTCCTCTTCCCAGCGAGCCTTTCCGGATGGGGTTGCTAGCCTTAGGCCTTTTCATCATCATTGCGACTCGCCACAGTTAATTTCAACTAACAGATACCTAAATCAATGTCAGGGTCAACGGAGGCATGATAAGTTTTACCGGAGTACTGTGGAATTCTTTGCACGAGGATTCTCTCATTCATATATATATATATATATATATATATATATATATATATATATATATATATATATATATATATATATATACATATACATATAGTAATAATAATAATAATAATAATAATAATAATAATAATAATAAATACCGAACGTCTTATCTTATTATTATTCATTTATCCATCATCTGTTTCCCGCATTTCATAATGGATTGTCATTCTCTTCAATGATAACGCTACTCTCGAGAGAAAGTCATTTAAAAAAAATTCTACAAAATAGAAAATTCAAGGTCAGCCAAAGAAATGTCACGGGCGAACCGCACTGAATCATCATTTGCCACAAATATTCGTAAAACGATTAAAGAAAAAATCTTTTCTTTGGTAAATCTGTTTTTCCGGGATTTTCGTTCTTTAGAAGAGTCGAACGTGATTCGTTACAATATTTTCTCGAATGTTTTTCTTTAAACATTCATAGAAAGACTGGTTCTAATGCCGAAAGTAGATTTACCAAAGAAGTTATTTTATTTAGCGTTTTTCAGACACTTATGGAGAGTGATGACTTAGTACTGTTCACCTGTGACATTTCTTTGGTTGACCTTGAATTTTCTTTTTTTATATATATAACGTCCTATCGAAAGTAAAGTTGTTAAGGAAAATGAGACTCCATTACGAAAAGCAAAAGACAGATGATTGATAAATGATTGATGGTAAGATAAGAGAGACAGTATATTATTATTATTATTATTATTATTATTATTATTATTATTATTATTATTATTATTATTCAGAAGATGAACCTTATTTATATGGAACAAGCCCACAGCGGCCATTGATTTGAAATTCAAGCTTCCAAAGAGTTTGGTGTTCATTCGAAAGAAGTACCAGAAGGTAAATGGTAATACAGAAAGAGGAGATCAGTTATTAGAAAAACTGATAACTTAACAAATTAATTTATAAATAAATAAAAATGTAAGTTATTAAAATACAAGGAGAATTGCATTAGGGCAGTAATGCATTGCATCCGTGCTTGAACTTCTGAAGTATCTTTCGTCTGTTGTGCAAAGAGAGTTTAATTTGAACTTAAAAAACGCAAAAAAATAAATAAATAATAAATGAATAAATAAAATGAAAGCTGGCTTTCCCTCTAGTTATGTGACGGAATCATCCGTATGACCAAGTTCATCAAAGCAACATAGGAGGGCGCTCGGAAAACTCTACGGGCCACATTCACATAAATTGACTCGTTCTCTTCTCGAAGCTGCATTAACCGCTTCCGCTGGAATGTCCGTCTGTCTATCTTTTGAACAAGAAGCCAACTAAAACTCTAAGAGCCATAAGAAATCGCAGTTTGAGCCCCTGGGATCGGGGAAGTGGGGTTAGGGGGGGGGGGAAGCGGGGTGGGGTGGTTGCCACCCATCCCCCTTCAGAGAGAGACCCACTTAGCGGTGTGCTACGTAATCCAGAATTTATAGACTCGCTGCAGCCTCCCCCATTAGTGGATAAATCGCCCCAAATCCAAACTTTATCGCTAGCCGCCGAGCTTATCTTAACACAGCTGCGCGCCAAAATGTTATGGCACCCTCGCTGGAATTTCCTCTAATTCTTGTATATTTTCTCTCCTCTCTGTCTTTTATTACTTTTTGGGTCCCCCTTTCTCGCTCTCTTTTATCTTACTTAATAATAAAAGTTTATCTTGAGCCGCTTTCTAATTACTTCAGGCAGTGTTCTGTATTGTTAACGGATCGCTTGCGGTGATTGGTTCGTGTTAATTTCATTCATTGTTTTCATTTTTTTTCTTCTGTATTTTTGTCTGTAATTAACGCGTTGTCCCATTTTTGTTATTTCTTTCCGTCATTGTTTAGAATTAAAATAATAAAATTTACCATTATTCTTTAATGCACAGATTGGAAGAAACTTACAATTAAATTATTTTTTTTGACACAGATAAGGTGAGAGCTCGTAAAATACAACGCTTCAACAATCACCTCATTATCCATTCCCATGCAACTTGTAAATAACCCTGCTAATAGGCTGAAGCGCCGATAATTCTATTTTCTTATATACAATATATACATTCCGTACGAATCTCTATGCTTCCTCAATCCATCTCTCGGAGCGCCGTTTAGAAAAGCCATAAACAGTTAGTTGGGTTAAGGTCAGTATTATACAGCTAAACCCACGTAATGGCACATGAAAAGCGGGGAGCCCCCGAACCACCGCCCGTGGACCTCCGCTTTTCCCGAAAATTTTGACTCGAGTCTCAGAAAAGTTTTGGCGCTCAGCGGACGGTATTAACCCCCACCCCTCCCTTCCATCCCCTTCTCCCTTGCATACACTCCTCCTCCTCCTCCTCCTCCTCCTCCTCCTCCTCCCCCCCCCCTTCCCCAGCGGGCATCCCTGATTGGGGGACGCCACCTCCCTCTCGAATAGCGAGACCGTTTCTTGGGTTCCTGGGCAGTAGAAGAGTTGTCTCTCCGTGTTTCAGGGAGGGGAAGGAAGGGGGGGGGGAGGAGGAGAGGAAGGAGGACGAGAAAGAGGGGAGAGCGAGCGGGTTTGTGTAGGAGGCGGAGGAGGAGGAGGAGGAGGGGAGAGAAGGAGTAGTATTGAGCGAAATCTAAACGGTTTGGCGACCATACTTTTTGGTAACCACTTATCCTTATCTGACCACCGCCAGAAAAAGCGAGTTGAGAGAAATTTGGCATTCTGTCGGGAAGGGGGGCCGGGAAGGGGGATAGGGGGGAGACGGCACCGACCGATGTGGGGGGGTAGGGGATAGTGGAAAACTTGAAATATGTGAGGCAATATGCATATCTTGGTGGACAAGGCACCATATCATGTCATAACTCGCCGGCCAGTCAAACGATAACACGTGATATATCGTTATTCCGACACTTGGTCCTGATTGGCTCCTAGCGGGCACGTGACTGGAGCTGATTGGCTGTTTAGAGCTCGTAAAGAAGAAGCACGGGGACTGTTTTCTCCCCCTTTTTTGATTTTATTGTTTGGGATCTGTGCTTTTGGAGCATAACCCTTGCCGTGAGAGTAAATCTTCCGCGAGATGAATCTTCCTGTTTAACAGCTGAGATTCAGGTTTACTTATTTGATCTCACGAAATATAATTTCCCGTCGAGGGAAGTGAAGAATCCCGCGCCCGTATTTTGGCGGGCTTTTACAGACTCTTTGAGATGAAGGCGGGAAGCCTTTTGCTCAGTATTCATCTCTTTGCACGTAGATATGCCGACCGTCTGAGGGAAGATGTACACCAAGGTCCCTTTTTTTTCGGAACCTGATGTACACAGCACGCGCGCAAACCGTCTGTACTTCGGGTATGTTCTGCGAGAGACGGCGGATTTTGAATGGAGCTTCTAAGTGTTCCATTCACAATGCTCCCGCGTGCCCTTCTTGCCCTGGGCCGCGGAATTTCTTATCTCCTCGATGCGCTTTGTTTGAACTGGCAAGGTTATAGGCACCGGCCCTTTCTGGAGGGATGAGAAAGTGAGGAGGGAAATGGGGACCGCGAATAATGAGGATATTTGGGGAAGAAATATTCGAAGCATTTTTCCGTATCACTTACCGTTTTTTTTTTTTTTTTTTTTTTTTTTTTTTATTAGGTAGTGAAATAAGACCCCTTCATCCCGTGGTGTAAACTTGTGATTCAAGTCACAATTGCCGTGAAAAAATGGGAATTATTATTATAATTTTTTTTTTGCGCAGTTAATCTGAAACACTTATTATGAATTGAATATTTGTCAAGTCACCGATGATTTGAATTATACGATTAAGATATTTTTGTGATTCTAAAGTTTCGGTGAAAAATGGGAATTATCATTTTCTTTTGCGCAGTTAATCTGCAATACATAATTATGAATCGAATATTTTTGTCAAATCATCAGTGGCATGAATTATACGATTAAGTTATTTTTATGATCTTTATGATTTGAGATATTTTTACGATCTTTATGATTTGAGAATTGTTTTCAAACGCGCATTTCGGTGCTGAATCCGAATTCCAAGACCGGGATGGACTCTTCCAACACTCATTGCAGTGAATAGCGTTTTACCCCGAGAGCGAGGCAGAATAGCCGGCGATCAAGTAAATCGTTCCAATTATTATCCCAAATGCTGTCCCCATTATTGCTTGAATTAATAATACGATGCCATTAACCAAAATACAATCTCGTTACTAATGCATTATTTCTTGCCTTTGCCACAATTGGAATCCTAATGACGATGTGTTTTAAAGCAAACTAGAGTTTAATTTGTGGTTTGGCCGATGCAGGTAAATTTTTTTTCTTCTTTTTCATCCTCGAAAACATAGCCAGGTCCTCAATGCATTTGTTCTGCGTGTTTTGTTATGTTAACATTAGGTTGATATTATTTGGGATGCACAACAATGATCAGTCTTTCTGAAAATGCAGGTAGAAAAAATCAAGACGCATACACACTCTCTCTCTCTCTCTCTCTCTCTCTCTCTCTCTCTCTCTCTCTCTCTCTCTCTCTCTCTCTCTCTCTCTCTCTCTCCTCTCTCTCTCTCTCTCACTATATATATATATATATATATATATATATATATATATATATATATATATATATATATATATATATATATATATATATATATATATGTATGTATATATATTATATATATGTGTGTATGTATATGTATAATGTTTTATATATATAATGTATATTTTTATTGCTAATGTCGAGGTGGAAAATTAGTACACTCACAGACATGAAAACTAATGCCCATTTTTAGCATAAAGCCTCACATAAAATATCGTGTCTTAACCGCACTAAAAGATACAATGTTCTGTTGTTTTGTGCATATGAGAAAAGAACAACAAGCATGTGTGTGTGTGGTTACCTTCATACAGTAATAAAGTCTTTTTGAGACACCTCGATTTACGATTACGGGCATAACCACTACCCGATTGCTCTTCTAAGGTTTTCGAAACTATTCAGTTCAGAGAGTTGCGGGCTGCTGTGGAGCAAGAGCCCGTGCCAACACAAGGCTGGCTAAATCTAAGTAGTAATTCCAAATGGCCTTGAGTCCAGGGCTAATTTTAGACCCCCAGTGTGGCTGCTACAATGCTGAATCGGTTGAGGGCCACTTTCCTGATGTTTGGAAATCGTCTCTACGAAAGTTCGGAGAGTCTTGTGTCTAAACCCTTAATATTTCTAGGGCATTTGCCAAACTGGCATAAGCTGATGTTGGATAAAAACTCTTAATCTCGACTTTCCAGTCCTCTTTCTAAATGAATCTGTACCTTATTTGCTAACTAAGTTGTGATTGTTGTTGCTGACGAAGCATCTTCTGTATCTTTCCTCATCTACCCGAGAGTAAATGATTTGGTGTAAAAGCTTATTTGTGACAAGGGTTTATTATGTCTCCGTGGATGGTTATTATCTGTATGGAAGGGTGATGCAAGAAGTTAGAGAAATTATTGTAGATGTAGAAGCAAAGGTTTATAACAAGAAAATGAAATGCGATTTTGTATGCATTGCTTGACTGCAGATAATAAAGTACGATCTCAAGATAATGAAAATAAACTTAAGAAACTGGTAAAAAAGTTCCAAATTTTCCAAAGTAAGAAATTGAGAGTAGATGTGAACAAGAGTAAGGATATAAGAGTAAATGGGAACCAGGGAGTAGAGTGATTAATATTAATATGGGTGCCCGGGTGGTTGAAATACGGAAGTGTTGAGTCTTGTAAGTATTTAGAAGTCAGTATAATGGGAGATGGTAGGATGAGAAGAAGCGAGTCACAAAATAAGGGACGCAAAGAGAAGTAGTGGGGTTTGTGCAAAACATTAGAAAAACCTTAAATTTTCTACGAGAGCTTAATTGAGAAGGTATGAAGGGACTGTTGAGCCAACGTTCCTTAATGGAAGTGAAGTGTGATTATGTATATATATATATATATATATATATATATATATATATATATATATATATATATATGTATATACTGTATATACATAATTATGTGTGTGAGTTACAGTTAAAGACAACATTCAGATAGATTATCATTTTATGCTTATAGAATTTTCTAACAAGTTTCCTTTCCCAGTTAGATAATATAACCATTCTCATTCAAAAAAGCTACCTATAACTCAAACAGCTTTATAAACACCCAGGAACCACCACTATAAATCGAGCACCTTTCATTAGACATCCAACGGAAGAGTAATATTCTCCTTCCGTCAAGATAAAGGATTACCCTTCGATAAGAAAGCTTCTTAATCTCATTTCTGCGTATTAACCTAACTGCCTCGCCGTTAAACCAGGGATAAGGGAATGCCATAAAATGAAAATGTCAAATTAAAGTAGATCACCGTAATCCCCAGGTCAGGGAGACAAATTTATTAAGAATTGTGTTTTCCTTTATCTTCCTTCTTTCTTGCTCGAAGCGATGCTGAAGACGTAAGTTTGTACTTTTATGAAATACGTATTTTCTTTCTTTTGAAATGCCTGCGTTGAATCATTTTTTCATCTGCATTATTCAGTGAGCAAAGAAGCCTTTTTAATTAAGAAAATGGGAAAAAAGTACAATTAAATGTATGCATTCCAGTGCAGATATTGATAAGGGACTGTATCAA